>VWPU01002731.1:0-110769 GCA_013398955.1 Callaeas wilsoni | reverse complement strand
CCTCGCCCCTCGGTCATGCTGCCCTGGGCTGGGGGGCGGCGGCGCCCTGAGCGGGGGTCGCCGTAGAGCCGCGGGCGGGCGGAGGAGGCGCCGCCTTAGCACCGCCGGGGCCCGCGCTCCGCCTGCGGGGGCTGCCCCCAGGGAGGGGGAGGCAGGGGAGAGGACAGCAAGCGGCACAACTTCTGCAAATTAAAAAAGGAAAGGAGAGGAGAGGGGAAAAACAAAAAAAAAAAAAAAAAAGAGTCTCGTTCGCGGGACATCTTCAAAGCTCAGTACCACGCGAGGTATTCAAGCTGCAGTGAAACTCTCCATGCTAGTGAATCCCACCATAGTGACCGGAGGGAAGCTTGCCGTGGCCACCGTGCCCGAGCCCTGCGTGCATTAGAGTCGCCTTGGCTTTCTGGCTGGAAGATGATTCCTGCAACAGGACCATGTTGCTGATGATGGACGGCAGAGTCTTTGGAAGATGCTTTCCTTGAGGATTACACGTGGAGAAAGGCCATCAGTCAAGGGGAGAGCTGGCTGGTGAAACTGTCTGACTTTCCCCCCACCGGGGAAGTGGCTTCAATGGCTCCATCTCCCAGGAGAAGCAGTAGGAAAGATGCCAACGCCTTGCCAAGCATGTCCTCAACTTTCTGGGCTATCATGATCCTGGCTAGTCTCCTAATCGCTTACTGCAGTAAGTACTTATTTATCCTGGTGCTTTTTCTGGGCGTAAATGTACGCCCTTCTCATCTGAGGTAACACATCAGGCAAAGGCCAAGCTCTGAAGCTGGCAGGCAGAGGTACTGTGCCTTAGACTTGCCCCTCAGCACACCTGCCCCCACTCCCCTATGGTAAAGTGGGTAGACCGACACTTTCATACTGCTGCTTCTCAGAAGAGTGAAATGTCCTTAGGCTGTAGATGTGGCATTTTCAGTCCAAACAGTAACATCTCTTGGATTTTAGAAACAAACTTTCTAGCGGTCTGATCCACTGTTCACTGTTTATTGTTAGATGTTACCAGATTCCTGAGGCTGCTCCCTCCACATACGCTCTCCTAACTCTGTCTACCTTCCATGAAGAGGAGCTTGTTTGCTTATGTTCATTCTTTTAGGAAGCACATACTTCATCAAATGACAGATGTCTTAACATCCTTGGGATCATATGTGATCCTCTGAAATTCCATAAGAGCAAATCTTGGCACTTCCTTAGCATATCCTCAGGAGTTCAGTAAGTCCATGTTGCCAGTTTTAGACCTGCATCTCAGGTTATCAGTAGAGTTTTTATATTCTTTTTTCAGGCTTGATAGATTTTCCATTAATCACACCTTTGCAGATAAGGTATCTGTAAGAATCAGGTACTTGGACTATAAATAGTTTTAAAGGTCTTTATTTTTTCTGCTTTTTTTGTTTGTTTTGGTCTTTTTTGTTTGTTTGTTTTTCTTTCAACAAGAATAATTTTGAACCAGTTATATAATGTAAATGGAGTTAATGCTCATACTTCAAGTTAGGGAATGCAAGTTACTCCATAGCACCAGAATGGGAAACTTGCAAAGAGAATAGAAAAAGCAGTTTTTACCCAATAATAAAAAAAATACACAATTTATCAGGAAGGACCCACACAGCTTTGCCAAAACAAACCTACACTGTATTTTCCCACCCTGAGCTGAATGGGGTCTGTAATTTACCCATAGTGCATATTGCTTTCATTAGCTGTAGCATAAAAGATTTTGCACTAGGCTTGTCTTGTTGAGCTGTAATAGGTGTAGGCTATGATGAATAGGAAATAGATGCCGGTTTGCAGGAGCATGCCTGCTGCATTTCTTAACCCTCTATTCCATCCCCTCCAACTATATTACACTGACCATTTTTCTGTGTATATGTTCTGGTGGTTTTTTTTGAAACAAGATTGTAATTGTTAGGAAAACCTTTAATTCACTTTTGTTTTGCATATTACAGGGGCCCTTCATACTGATAACTCTGAAAGTGGATTATTCCAAAAAGAATAACATGTTTTGTGATTTTTTTTTTGTAATTTAGCACATTTTGCATTACACTTCTCATTAATAAAATCATATTAAACAGGCCACAATTTTAATAATATAATTTTGTACATAATGCTATATTATATGTGTTAAAATAGAGGATATACTAAACAACATAGTGAGTTTTAAAAGAATTTATTGTATCATGGCAGTGTATATTACAGAATGAATAGTTCAAGTGTAAAGGGAATTCAGTTTGATATTAGTGATAGGAAATATTTTTGTTAAGTTTGTGCTAGAAGTGTCCAGAGAGTCACAGGCTTCTTATAAGATGTGAGATCTTCTGTGCATATATTTTCGATGAGCATGGCCTCAAAAAGAGTTAACCATGAACTCTGACAGTTTAAAAAATATTTATTTTCATCAATGAGAAGTTTTACAATATTTTGTCCTAAGTAATGTAGTCATCCATTTGAATTGTTACATATTGTTCATTATTTATTTTTTGCATTGTTTACTGATGAAAAATGCAAATGTTGGCTGATAATCTGAAGGCATTTTCTAGTGTGCTTAAAGACCAGTTTCTAATTAGTTCTCTCAGCCAGTGTAGATGGTGTTCCTCAAATATGTAGTACACTCTTCATTTCATATAGCACTGAAAAGCACCATGCTGCTTAAAATATGCAGTGTCAAAACACTCCACCATTTATGTAATGCTTCACTGATTTGACAATTGCAATTCCAAATGTTAATGAAGCATCATGAACATCTTCTCTAGTGGTAGTATTTGAGACATTGGAAAAATTGGTTTTTGCTCTGTGAAAAATCAAGATAAAAAAAAGTGAAGCTATTTCTAGGTAAAGCAGCACTTCAGATTTTACGAATTCTTTTAAAAATCAGCTAATCAGTCTTTTTTTCATCTGATGAGTTTTTTTGAAGAAAAACAGATCTTAATGTTGGGGAGGACATGACGACTTTTAAAATGCTTTAATAATAACAGGATTGCTCTATTTCTTAGGAAGTAAAAGGAAAGAATTTGACTGTGTAAGGTGTTCCCTATTTTCCCCCACACCTTATTGTCAGGTACATGAAAGTATACCAATAAAGGTGAATGTATTATCAAACTAATTACAGAAACTTAATATTTTATTATCTCTCACTGTATCAGTCTGCTGAAATCAGACTCTGCAGCCTCCAAAACAAAATATGGAAAAGAACTTTTCCATTTTTCCTTTGTTAATAGCACTGTAAGTACAATTTTTGATCTATCTTGTCTATTTCCATTTTTAACTGTTAATCTGACAAAACTTATTTCTGGATCAATTATTTGAACATTGGTTCTCCTTCTCCTAATTACTTTGTGAGTCTTTTTTTCTAGAAGTGTATTTGTTGTACAGTAGTCATCCCTATTACTGGGAGCAACCAGTAAACACCATACTCTTAAGTTCCACTTGACAGATAAGCATATTTATAAAGAATGTTCTGGATGTACATGTACAACCCATTAGACTTTTGTTTATACTTTAATATCTGAAGCCAAATTATATTCCTATTGATGTGGTAAAATGATAAACTGATAATTTTTTCTTTCTTAAATGTTTAGATTATACTTAGGGATAATGGCTCCATCCTATGGTGGAAGAGAAACCTGCATCAAATCAATTAGGTTAGTTGTATAGTGATAAATATAATGTAATATTCTCCATCTGAAGAAAAATGGTCTGATTTGGTAGGCTCTCAACAGGGGAAGACAAAACCAAAGTAGTAGAAATAGGCTGTTTATGGTCCTTGGTGTGACCAACAAGGAGATATTTTACTTAGCAGAAGCCTCAGTAAATGCAAAAAAAGCCTCAGAAGGTTCTCCTGGTACAGGGTGGCCACCTTTATGGCAATTCAGAATTAAAAGAGTTGTGACATTTTTGGATTCCAGACATGTATCTCACGTGCTTGTTTAATGAACAGTAGTAAACCAGAGAGAAGTACCTACAGTGAATACATCACGTTGTGTTTTTTACTGTCATAAAAGAAAAACGAATACTTTTGTCTTCTTCATAACTGGAGTATGCATTTTACCATGTTAGAAAGTTTGGTCAAATTAAGGAAGTTCTATGTGGTATCACAGCTGCCTGATAGATCAGGAATCTAAATAACATAGTTTTGATTCAGAACTACTTTTTAGTGCATTATTCAGTTGACTTTGCTATAAATACTGAGGAGCTTTTTATATGTAAATGGTAACATTTTAAGCAATATATGAATCAGCTTTTAGCAAAGTTGTGGCTTTTACAAGCTTTTACCTTCTCTTATTTTATACTTTTTTTTAAGCATAAGGAATAGAACATTAGAGCCCTGTGCTGTCCTGTTATAGTAATACTTCTAAGGGCAAGTAAATGGGGTTTTTTTGAAAGGAGCTACCAAAACTGAATGGTACTTGGAAAATTGACCTTCTTGCTATAAGTATTGTGTATGGAAGAGAACAGTGTGAAACCCAGCATTTATGGTTACTAAATGGTGACAGTACCAGGAAAAAAGAATCTAAAAGTCCAAAATGCAAAGTATTTCCCACAACATAATACAGAGATATTTTTGCTATTGCTGAGCAAGGCTTGCACAGAGCCAAGGCCTTTTCTGCTTTCCTTATTGCCAGACTGGTGAGGAAACTGGGAGTACATGGGAGGCTGGGAGGAGACACAGTCAGGACAGGTGACCCCACCTGGCCAAAGGGATATTCCAGACCATGTGACACCATGCTCAGTATATGAAATGGGGGGACGAAGGAAGAAGGAAGAAGGAGGGGAGGTTTGGAGTGGTGGTGTTCATCTTCCCAAGTCACCATTACGTGTGATGGAGTACTGCTTTCCTGGAGATGGCTGAACACCTGCCTGCCCATGGGAAGGGATGAATTAATTTCTTGTTTTGCTTTGCCTGAGTGCATGGCTTTTGCTTTCCCTATTAAACTACCTTTATCTCAGCCCATGAGTTTTCTGGCTTTTACCTTTCTGATTCTGTCCCCAGTTCTGCTCTTGGGGAGGGAGAGAGTGGTTGCCTGTGGCTTCGTNCCAAATCAGCAAGTTAATACTATAGTATATATTATATTATATTATATTATATTATATTATATTATATTATATTACCCTCACCTAAAATTGAGATCCTGTTAAATATTGGGTAGACACTGCTCATTTGAGAGCTACCTTTTCATTGTCCTGTTCTGGAGTTGCTTTCTGTGTAAAAGACACAGGCTCCTACGGTCTCTAGGTCTTATTGTTTCCATATTTGAGACTGCCAGCAGGAATGGCAGTTAACTGTGACTGTCACCTGGCCACTTCCACAACAGGAGCTACCATATCATCACGCATAGGCTACTGAACAGCTGTTAGATGGTAAATGGCCACTGCCCATTTACATAGGATGCAAGCAAGTCACCTCTGAATGAAAGCCTACAGCTCTTCTTATTGATCTGTTATCATTGAGGTCCCTTCTTCTGTTTTCAAAACTGAAAAACATAGATTTTTTAAAAAATCTGTTTACCTGATCTGTAACTTTGTTATATTTTCTGCAAGAATAACTGTGTATTTATTTTTCCCAAACTCTGCAGGCAGGATGTGACATAGAGAGCAACTGTCATTAGTCAAACTTTTTGCAGTCTAATTTGTATATAGAAATCAAAAATAATGCTTTTATGACATTAAATAGGAAGAGTAAAATATTAAAATTTTGTTTCTTTTTGTAATGTCCCAGCTGTTCCTTTTGAAGTAGGCTCAATTTTTGTGATAAAACCAGTGCTTTGAACTTGATGGCCTCTACAACATACTACCTGTCAATGTGAGTACCAAATTGACACTGAGATTGTCTCACCAGTTGTGTTGTAGTCTGTCTAGATGATGTGTTACATCGAACTCCTTGGCATCAACATCAGAAATGTCTTCTTACTGCTTTGAATATTGAATTCGACCCTTTAAGGCTAAGTAAGCACCATACAATTTCTCAAATGTGTTTGAATTCTGGCAATTCATACTTCCATTGCAAGCATAACCACTGATAGGGATGGATAATGGGAGATAGGTAATGCAGGGAAACTAGAAGAAAATGGGTGTTTTCAATTAAATATGTGGTAGAGGAGTATTCTGTGTCTTTCTGCAGGATTGACAGGACAGAGATTGAGACCTCTTTGACAGCCTTTTTATGCTGTTTATGTAATGTACTATTTTTTTCTTACCATATACTAAGAAAACAGTATTAGGAGCATGGTGTAGAGCCCCGCTGCTCCAGCTAAGGGTATAACACGAGCTAGGTTAGATTGTCTTTTACTGGAGTCCCATTAATCTTTTGGTCTTTCCTTACTGATGCCACTGAAGAAGTAGTAGAAACTCCTTCACTGAGTTTAGCCCTTAGGAGTGGGTATTTTCCCACTCATTCTTCTCTGCTAGAAGGCAATGGTATGAGATATCTCAGTTTTTAAGATGCAATTTAGTGCTTTCTTAGAGAGTGCTCTAACCATAATGCTATTACATGAAAAAAACCCGTTGACAGCTAGTCCAGTATCTGGCATGTCAAATACTGTTTATTAGAGGTATGCCTTGAATGTTGTCAATAACTCAAAAATGCACTTGGATACTGAGCTTCATGTAGAAGTGTTAGATATATAGGCAAATCTAGGCAGCTTTGATTAGCCACAATCTTCCTGGTCTGCAAATTCTTTGTTGCTAAATTCAAACTAGAATGTTTCCATGCTTAGTCTCATGTTTGATCAGGTGTGTTGTTCCACTGCTGGGCTGGGAATCTTGAATCTTTTTTTTTTCTTTTTCTATGTTTAAATCTAAGTTAGACTGCTTTTTGCATAGATGGTTGGCAAATTTGCTTATTGTAGATGTTTTGGAAGTCATCTCTTCATGGATATGCTTTTATGTTAGCCCTGCAAATAGGAAAATGTTATGTGGTGACTATTTGAAAATACATGAACCGTATTTAGACTATGTTTTACAATATTTTTGGTATAGAGGTTTATTTCAAAGACTTTGTTCATGTTTTTCAATAAAAGGACTGTTCATGAATAACAAGTAAAATGGTAGAGAGTTTTGCATTTATGTGATGATCTTTGGATCTCTTCCAAACTGTGTGGCCTGTATATTATTTTGATCTCTGAATGGAATGCTTGTTTGGTCGCTTTCTTCAAACACTTAATTGCTCTCAGATAACAGGAGATCATCTAACTGGGGTGAGGAGTATGACTATTTTTTAAAGGGATCTCTGAGCAACAACCCGTCTGGTTTTCTCCTGAGTAGCATCCAGTTACTCAATATCATCTACACTTTTGATTGTCCTAACACTTCTCTTCTGTGCCTGTGGCCCAGTACAGCAATAAGGAAGTTGCTTCTCTAGAAGAAAGTGTTATTTATTTTGCCAAATTATATGCTGTTGTTGGAGAAAACATAAACTATGTAGCGAGACCTCTAGCTTCAATTTTTCTTGTTACAATTCCCTTTAAGGGTGTAGGTTGGTGTGACATATTTATAGTTCTGATGGTTTTTTAGTTTGTTTATATGTTTATTTATTTTGTATATTTCTGCCTCATAAAATCATAGAATGCTATGTGATGGAAGGGACCTTTAATGTTCAGCTAGTCCCAAACACTCTGCCATGGTCAGGGACACCTTCCACTAGACCAGGTTGCTCAGAGCCCCACCCAGCCTGACCTTGAGCACTTCCAGGGATGAGAACTTTTCTGAGTAACCTTTTCCAGTTCCTTGACACTCTCACATTAAAGAGGTTCATCCTAATATCTAATCTAAACTTCCCCTCTTTCAATTTGAAGCCAGTAACACTTTAAAACATTGTCCCTTATCCTATCACTACATGCCCTAGTAAATGGTCCCACTCCTAGGCTGCCTCATTCTCTGGCAGCCCGAGTTAACCCATGCCTTTATCTGACCCTTGGCTTCAAGAATCCCCCTCCACTGTCATATCCTGCTCTTCCAACAGGAAAGTCTTTTAACAGGGCAGTATCTTATGATGTTTTTAGGATCACATACCATACATAATAAAGCATCCTTCTGCCTTTGCCTGCAACTGAAAGTAGCAATTTATGCTACGACTCCATTGTTCATTCTGGTGTTTTGAAGGTCTGGAACTGGGACTATCTCTGGTTTTGTGTTGTGTGGAGGTTAATTTCAGAACATAGTTAGCAGATGTGTTCTGTTTGTATTTCCTGTAGCAGAAACTGAGTAAAAGCCCAGAACAGAATGCCTAGGAGATTGGTAATATTTCAAATTGGAAGTTATGTTGGTTTGGTTAATTCCTGTCTTTTCATCCATTGTAGGGGTGAATTATTTAAGCATAGCTGTAGAACCTCATGATTCTGTTACGCATCATCTGAGAGAAGGGTTCTTAATTCTTACAGAAATGAGAAATCACTGCATATGGAAAAGAAAAATCACTACATATGAAAAGAAGTCTAACAAAAAGTAAATGGGAGTTCTTTCTGAGTTCTTGTTAATCCTAGTATAATTTACGGTGGCTTTGACCTTTGCTCTTGGAACTCTTTTTTTTTTTTTTCTCTTATTATGTTATAATGTTAATCTTGACAAATGTGTTCTAAGAGATGATATGCTGACAAAGAGAGATACCTTTAACCCTGAATACTTCTATCACTCTTCATACTGTCAGCTGTCAATATTCCTTTTAGTGGATATTTAATTTTTCCATTGAACTAGACCAGTGCAAAGTTTGGCAGAACATGTTAGCCAGATGACAGAAGTGGGTTTAAGCTAAGCTGTTGCACTGTTCATTAAATGGTTCAGTTGAATGCAGAAATGTTGAAATGCAGTGGGAACAGTGGCTTCTGGCACTTCTTACGGCAGACCCAGAGCAAGCCCACAGAAGTGATCGGGGGCTGAAGCCTGTGAAGACCAATAGAGAGAGTTGGAGTTATTCAGCCTGGAGAAGAGAAGGCTTAGGGAAGACCTTACTTACAACCTTGCGGTATATCAAGGGGGCTTGTGAGAAGGATGGAGTGAGATGTTTTACCAAAGTCTGTAGTGATGGGACAAAGGGCAATAGTTTAAACTGAAAGAGAGTAGATTCACATTGGACATAAGACGTCTTTTACTGTGAAGGTGGTGAGACACTGGCACAGGTTGCCCAGAGCAGCTGTGGATGCCCAGTCCCTGGAAGGGTTCAAGGCCATGTTGGATGGCGCTTTGAGCAACCTGGTCTAGTGGAAGCTGCCCCTGCCCATGGCAGTGGGGGTTAGAACTAGATAATCTTTAAGGGTCCCTTCCAACCCAAACCAGTCTATGACTTCTGTTCTCTTGCTTTAAATTAAACAAAATACGAGTGTAACGGATATTGAGAGGTTTCCTGTTACTGATAGCATTCTCTTGTGTTGCTGAAAGGGTTCACTGCTTTCTCAGTTTTTGAACCAAAATGAACCTTCTGTTTAGTTATATCTTGGATAGACACTTTTCTTCTGTGCAACCTAAAAGAAATGTGACTGTTTCTGTTATTAATTTTTTCCAATTCCAGTTCTGTATATCAGCTTGAATCATAAAAAGTAGAAAATTCTTTCCTGAATTGAACTGATATAATAACCTGACTTATTATTGAAAATAATTTTGTTGAAAAATATCAGAAAGGTTTTACAGAGCTTTCTAAGTATCTACTGTGAGTAGTGCTTTACTGAACATTCATCGTAAGGTGAGAGTATATATGTGTTCAGTAAAAAACATACCAATATTTAAAATAAAACTAAGAGGCTTTAAAATTTGGTATCACCGAATGTTACTGAAAGGTAATAATTTTGATGAAATTTGGCCTAGCATTTGGCCTAACGTGCTTGTAGAGCATAATACCTGGAATAATGATTCTTTTAAGGTATCATTTTAAAGAACTTTCACAGATGTTTTCATTTTAAGTTATCAGCTCCAGCTGGGAAACAAACAAACAAACAAACAAAACCACCAAACCCAAATACAAATGTTCTGGAACTCAGATCCTCATAGATTAAAAGAAACAGCTGACAAATAACTTCAGTTTCATCTGAACAGGACAAGTCTTTCCTTACTTTAGATTTCTGCAGTGTAGTCATCTATGTTTACCATAATCTCATTTTAAAGTCAGTGAAAGCATAAACATTTTCACAGTGCAGTTCATGTGACCTGTTTTAGATACATGATAGAGTTTAGAGTTTGAGATAAATTCTGCTGCAGAAGTGCTTGTCTTTGTTGGCAGATAGACAGCTTGCTAAGATTTTAACATTTATGTTATCCCATTAATCCAGTCCATCACTACAACGTCTTTAGAATGTTGCTCTTCTTATTTTCAAGGCCCACATTTAATATTGAAATGTTTAATGCCAAATAACTGATTCAGTATTTCTGTAGGGAAGAAAAACAGAAAAATGGGCTTGTGATACAGATTAAGACTGTAGGTCAGGATATTGAACTAATGTGGCAAAGGATTTGTACAATTCGAGGAATGTAGTTGGCATAAATTACTGAGATTTTCTGAAGACATCTTTGCCAGCTGTTTGTATCCCGAATATTTTTTGCAATGTTTTGTCTTGCTGTAAATTCTCCAGTTTCTTTGCCAGTATTGTTACACTCTGGACACTCTAAAAATACTGTCTTTCCCCCAGAAGCTGGAAAATATGTGAATTTCAGAGTGTACCAAAGGTTATCAGCTTTGCCATTCCTTTCTTCTCATTTTTAAGCCTCTTGCATATGAATATTGAACACATTTTCACCATGCGACCTTTTATAGTGTGGTTAAAACATTTGAAACACCTTCATATACTACTGGTTTAGGTAAGAGAAAGTTTAAAGGTGAACAATGTGTACATGTTTATAAGAAGCTTCAAGGGCAAAGAAGACCTGAAATGCTTACCTTGAATATAAAAACAGATATGGAGAAAATAAAAGCTTTGTATGAAAAATGTTATGTGGTTATTTTTGGGAGGATATTGGGCTTTATGACCTGAGATGTTCCTCCAATTCTCCATTCTTCAGTGTAAGTGCTATTTTTACAGTCCTTTTCATCTGCAGAAATTTTTTGCCTTCTCTAGCTCATTGTTTTATAAATATGTTTTTGTTCAAGGTATATATTGCTTTTCACCTTTTTTCACAGTAAACATATCTTCATGGACATTCTTTGTCTAAAAGCTGTCCAGTTCTGGTTGTGCTGCCTGTGTAACTAGAGGTCTCTACCTGAATGCTGTCTGCAAATGTAGAATGCCTTACTTGTCATGGTTTAGAAATGGTATTCTCCAATTTAGTACTCTCACTAAAAAACCCCAAATGCTGTTCCCCCTCCACCCCACGTCCAGTTGGAGGCAAAAAACATTATGGGTTGAGAGAAGAACAATTTACTGGAAAGAGAAATGAGATAAGAAATGAACAGTAACAACAACAATGGTAATAATAAAAGTGTGCAAAAGAGAGTGATTCACATACAAAAATGGTCACTGTGGACCCTATGAGATTAAACAAGACTGGACAGTTCTCCTGCCATGTTTTCTTGACCAGAAGGAACCCCTTCTCCCCAGAAGTGAGAGTGCCTTTCCCCATCACCTGGCGATGACCTGAGGTGGTATGGAATAATCTCCCTGTCCTAGGCACACCCCCTCCCAGCTACTGTTAAAAATTAACCCTTTCGGGGCTGAACATTATTGAAGAGACTTTTTAAACTTTATGGCTTCCTTTCACGTGTTTTTGCAGAGTACTCTGAAGTGCTGCTGTGAACTCTTAAGTTGCATAAACTTCCAGTTGTGATTAAAAGAAGTGGATATTTCAATAAGTGGATATAATTGCAATTAATTAGTTTAAAAACAATTTATAATATTTGAGTTGGTGACATTTCAAAAGTAATTTCTTTGAAACAGGTTAAGGCTTATATTTTTCCATTCTGACATTTGATGGCAATGTAGGTATACCAGAATATTCTTTGGCATAAATATTAGACTGGCTTCATAAGATTGACATTATATTGAGAATAGGTATAATTAAGAATCATTGTCTAATATTTTCTCAGATAATTCATCTCTTTATAGAGGAAAAGGATGTCCTTTAGAACCCTCGACTTCACAGAGTGAAACTAATCTTTTCCTTAGTATTTTAATTTAAGCACAGACACAAATATCAAATGATGCACCTACCTGTCTCATTTTCTTAGTTAATTTCCTGGAAAATATAGGGTACTTTTTTTTTGTCTCCATCAAAGACCAAAGATGTAGAACACAAGAAAACATCTCCTACATTATCTTATTAGAGCACATCCCCACTATATTTCACTACCTTTCCTTTCACGATTTATAATAAGTGATAACCATTTCCTTCCTGAGAACTTCTCTTTGAATTTAGCGTTCAGTGTTGACATTGAGTTCCAATATTAGTTTTCTATCTTTTGTATTTTTCAGTTTTGCTTCCTTATTTTTCTTATCTAAGGTCAGGTGAATTGCCCCTACTGTTTGTCTTGCCACTTTCTGAAGTGCTTTTCTGTTAGTTGGCATGACAGGTACTGCTATATGAATCGCAGTTTGTCAGTGACTTCTCAGACAAATTAACTTGATATATGTGTACAGATTTTTCTCCCAGCTGCTAGATCTGCAGAGATTTGAGAACTGGGCTATTTTATGTTGTTTGTTAGGTTTTTTTCCCTACATCAGGTTCTCTGAGCCCAATTATAAACTTTGTGATACAGCATAATGTAGTCTTGAGTCTAGTACCTTGTTAGAATTTAGTTTTTCTTCTGCCATTTTCAATTATTTTGAAAGTATATTAAGCAACAGATATGATTATGCACAGAAGATTAGAACTGAAGTGCTGAGGAAAAAATATTCTTTCAGTTTCAGTGCATGTAATTTGATCAAGCCTTTTAAGTTGCCAAAATGCTGGAGAGCCCTGGTGGGTGTGATGGTTATGTATCATTTGTCATGACAAGGGCCCCTAAATTTCAGATTCATGTCAATATTACTGAAGTCCTATATGTTTGGTGTGACAAAGGACACCTATGGTTTGACTGAATAGTTTCAATTTTTCCAGGAACAGGAACAACTGTCTTAAAAGTGGATGTCAGAGAAATCATAGCTAGTTAGTTTTGGTCTGTTTGAAAGTGATGGTGACATAAAACATATGGAGTGAGAATTACAGAGCTCTTCTGTAGAGTCAAATAGCAACATTTCTGAAGTATGTTTTTGACCAATTTTGTGTTCTTACTTTGCTTCTGATTTACTCTTCTCAGTGTATTTTTCTATAAATTCACGTATTTATTATCTCAATGTAACACTGTAGCTGAATTTAAGTGATCAAAATGTGGCATTTTTTCCCCACATCTCTAAATCTCCTCTTTTTTTTCCTTCATGGAAGGTCACAGATAGTGCCATGAGTTGGGCATCGTTGCTGCTGTTTAGATTTTTAATTTAACTTCCATTAGAAGGAAAAAATACACATTTCAAGAAATAATGGAGGAGTAAAATTTTGAGTTAAATCAGGTACATGTGATGGAGAACTGTCAGAGAAAACTCTGTCATTAAATAATGAAAGCTTCTGAATCCACCCTGAGGCTTGCCTGTGTGTTGGTTGCTTTTCCTCTTACCTATGTCTCCCTTATCTTATGGGTATCTCTTATTTTCCCCTCCTGTTTTGGTCTCCTATTCAGTTCCACATAGTTTTTCTGACAGACTTGCGCAGTTCAGATAAAATAAACAGAGTGATACACATGTGAGAAGACCATATGATACTCTGGATCATCCACTTTAGTTTTGCTTCACTGGAAACAAATGTGTCTCTCTTTGTCTTTCCCACAGGCACCTGAGTCTGAAACATTACTGCTAGTCAGGAAGCTGTACCTGCTGAGAGCATACACTTCTGTCTCCTTGCTTAATGCGAGAACTGTTGTAGTGGAGGAATTAAAGTGGTTACAATCTGTCAAAATGTTCGTTCCTAGCTTTTGTAGTATTTTAGCTGAGAGACAGGAAAATGAAGATCTTACAGAATGTTTATTGGCAAATTCATTTACTTGCTGTGTACACTTAACAGGAATCTTGGCCACAAGGTTCATGAAATGTTGCAGGGCTTACATCTATAAAACACAATAGTGATAACCGTAAAAATGTATTTTCTCCTGCACTGTAAGTACGTCTTTTTGGGACTGTTCTCAGACAGAATGCATGTTTTTTGATACATTTAAAATGTACATATATTAACAGTTGATATTATTCCAAAAAAATTACCATAATATTCATTTCCTAAAAACATGGAATTTGAGCAAGTTTAAGTACACAAGATGAGGAATGATTTATTTTCTGTAAACAGTTGAAAAACTTCCTTTTAAATCAACTGTAGATAATGAAAGAGTGTTAATGGTGAAAAGAGAAGACTGTTTTTTTCTTTACTTGGATTTAAGATGACTAATACTGAAACAACACATTGGAAATTGTCTGAGCCAGTGGAACTAACAAGGGAAGAAGCGCTTCTGCATATGAAACACAGGCAGATAGTATCAAGATATATAGCAAACTCTCAATATTTCTTGTTCTTTTGAAATTGAGTATACAGCTTGTTTTGAAACAAGCTAGATTTGTAAAGGTAGCTTCAATGTATTACTTTAAATGTACTTTAGTTCTCTCTTCGTTTTAGTTTCTATACCACATTTGAAAATATTTTCAACTAAATGTGAAACTTTTAGGAATACTAAAAATTAGTATCTTTTGTTCCTACAGCCTGTTTTGGAGAGTGGTTCTATCTGTACCAAGTAGAGTCCATGTACACACAGCATAAGCATCATTTTATAGTAGATTTTCTTCCCCATTGCCTGACTAGATCCTAATCATATGAAAAATCAGGTCTGTGTAAGATCACACAGAATCACAGAATTGTTAAGGTTGGAAAAGGTCTTTGAGATCATCGAGTCCGACTTACGACCTTACACCACCTTGCCAACTAGACCATGGCACTGAGTGCCACATCCAGTCTTTCTCCAGGGATGGTGACCCCACCAGCTCTCCGGGCAGCCCATTCCGATGCCCAGTCACTCTTTCTATGAAGAACAGATGCATCTCAATTCATTCAAGAAGATGAATCTCAATTTTCCATGAAGAATATTGATTGTACATTAACAACATGTTTCTAAACATAATTTCATTTTCTTCATGTGTTTTCAAGAACACTGAAAAAGAGTGGTTGTGGTATGTGTTTTTGCAGGATAGGCATAATGCATCTGCTATTTTTGCCTTTTATAAAAGACTTACTACCTCAATGAACCTAGATATTATTTTTTAAAGAGAAGGGAGTAAAAATCTATGACATAAATTCTTGTGAGCAGCAAATCTGGCTGGTAGATGATCAGGCAAAAGAAACTAGTCTTTTTTTACACTTCAAGTATGAGGTACAGACTAATTATGTGAAGCTCAAAAACATGTGTCAAAGAGTTTTATGGGCCCCATTACCTTTCAGGTTCATAAAACACTGCCAACAAGCATGTCCCTCTCTCTGCTTTGGAGAATAAATAGCTCAATTAATTTATAGGAGTCTTTTCATTTTGCGTGTAAAAGAAGGAAATGAAGGTAAATTAATCTGAATAAATTGGATTTGTATTCTATTAATCTTGTGGGAATTAGTATCACAATGATGCTAATACCATCATAAAATTTTTGTTGCTTACACTTCATTGTGAAGAATGACAAACATAATTGTTTTCTCGGAATGGTGATGAGTACAGAAGTTATTTTCATGGACCAATGTAGGCCTTTGAAAGTTTGAACTAAACTTTGTACACATTTTTATTGCTTATTTGATTCTTTTGAATTTTGTCTCATTTGAAGCTTTATTTACACATAAAATCTCAATTCCCTCCTCCATTCATACATGCAGTGCAGATCTGGAGAAATGACTGACCACTTCACCAGGACCAACCCATGCCTGGTAAGTTCCAATAAGTCTCAGATGAAATCCAGGGGAACATTTTTTGCTTCCATGGTATCTGAGCCAAAGATGACGGAGAAAATATATCTTTGAAGCTGTGACCTGTTTTAATGCCACAAACATATTTTTAAATGGAAATAATTCCAGAGAAAGGTTTTTTTGAGCACTTCTGTCATGCTTCAAGCATTGCTTTGGCCTTCCTGGATTCAGTTCTCACCACCTCCTCTCTAAACAGGAGCTTTTTACAGAATTTTTTTATGTTCATACTTGGTGCAGGGTAGAGTTGAATGCTGTGTGTGGCTTCTGCTGCTTGCACTTAGCAGATCTAGACCCTGATGAAAAGTAAATAGGAGGAGTGCAACCACTGTGAGATTCTGAAGATGGTAGAGAAAAAGAATGCCTGTACTTCCCCATGTTTATGGTTTGAGAAAAATGGCCCAAGTCATTTCAGGCCATAAGAGTTTGCTGTCTGCAACTGTCTTTGGGATGAAAGTAGGAGTATTTGGAGATCAGCTATATCAAAGGTGCCAAGTCTGTTAGAATTGGTATGACTGTCTTCCTTTTCCCTATAATGCAGAGGTCATCCACAGAGCCACAGGTGCTGTCTCAGGCTAGTGGTCTGGTCTGAAGCCCAGCTGACAGGTGGTGTTAGACAGAAAGGTTTTTTACTACTTTACTGAATATTTTGCTTAGAAAAAGGTGATCATATTTTGGCCAGCAGCTGAGAACATGTCCAGCACTGAGATGTCAAACTGTTGTATGGTTTAGTACTTTTAATGCCTGGCCAGCAGTCATAATCAAATGACTAGTCTTTTTGAGTTACATAAATGTATGTTTCTGCACATGCACATTAAAACTTGACATCTAGGTCTTGTAACTGTGTTTACAGAAAAACAGGTACTTCGCTAATTAGAAAATATTGTGTCAGATTCTCTACAGGAAAATAATTGATTTGACCTCATTTTTAAAGAACAGTACACTTATTGAAATAGAAGAAAAGCTATTGATCTTTTCTTTTACTGGATTGACATGGGAACAAAAAAAATAGGATAAGGCTTAATCTTCACTGAATCCCAGTGCATCTTTTGTTCCTCAGCTATGTAATTCTTCACTTAGAAAACTGATGGTAAAAAACCCATAATAATTTTGAGTTTCTTTTTTCATTGATCAAGTTATTAGAAATTGGAATGAAAGAGGAATAAAGACAGAAAGGGATAAAGTGGTAACTTTCTGTTTATACTTCAAGGCTCTCTTTTGCAAGAGTTTCCTGATAGATTTAGGTAGCCTCTAGTCATAGCTACCAGTGAGTGACCGAAGAATTTATTTTAAGATGCAATTGTGTATTCTTGACAGCTAATATGTGTGAACAGACCAACAGTTAATAATTCTAATTAATTTTCACATTGATAATTACTTTAAAATCTACTGAATTTTAATACATTTTATTTCCATACTTTGCTGGTAATTTTCAAACTGGCAACATCAATTATTCCCAAAGTTGAAGCCATTTTTCACTACAAATGTTACATTTTTTTAAACAGCTGTTTCCCCTCCTGTTTTCCACATAGTAAAGTTAAGAGTACAGCTGCTTCCTACTAAATTAAAAGTATTAAGAATTTTCTTTTACATATAAAATCAGATAGCTGTTGCAATAGTCTCTGTATGTAGAATTTGTTGTTTGGCTGGTTTCCCTAGTTTAGGACAAATGATTTCACCATGGCATTTTCTACAATATGAGCCTGGGACATTTTGTATGGAGGCACAGGGTCTAAATAATATCAAAGAATGCATTGTATCTAATGCTTGAAGAAGCAAATGTATTTAGGGTGAACATATCTCCTTTAGCTTTCATATTAAAATTGTACTGATATGTTATCTATAAGAAAAAGCGTAACACCAAAGGGTGATTAGTGAAGACTTAGAATGGGAGCAACTACAGTTAGATGAAGTACAGCATCATATGAGGTTCATTGAGAAGATGGTGGGAGGTGATGCTTCTTCTCCACTTGGCCCTAGTGAGGCCACATCTAGAGTATTGTGTTCAGTTCTGGTTTCCACAGTTCAAGAAAGACAAGGACCTACAGGAGAGGGTCCAGCAGAGGCCACAAAGATGAAGAGAAGTCTGGAGCATCTCTGTTACAAGGAGCGCCTGTGGCAGCTGGGCTGGTTTTGTCTGGAGAGGGGGAGACTGAGAGGGGATCTCATCAAATATCTCATCAAATATCGGTGGCAGGAGGATGATGCCAGATTCTCTTTCATGGTGCCCTGGGGCAGGATGAGAAGCAATGGCAATAAACTGAAAAACAAGAAGTTCCACCTCAACACACGGGAGAACTTTACATCAAGAGTGGCAGAGCCCTGGAGCAGGCTGCCCAGGCAGGTTGTGGATTCTCCCTCTCTGGGGACATTCTAAACCCACCTGGACACGTTGCTGTGTAACCTGCTCTAGGTGACCATGCCTTGGCAGGGGGTTGGAAATTCGCCCAAGGGCCTTTCCAACCCTAACTATTCTGTGATTCTGTTTCTTAATTACCAACATGAATTTCTGCAGTAAAATGAAAGATCATCTATCATCTTCCAGCAACAGAGATCCTTGGCATGGTGGTTAGTTGCAGCAGAGCTGTGAATCGTCATTGGAATTGTGAAGAAGTGTGACCCCAAGGTGAATTAGAAAATAGAGAAGTGTTAATACCACTATAGACAGTATTGTTGAGACTTCATTAGCAAAGCCATGTACAATTTCCCTTATTCAGAAACTCGTGCTCAACAAGGGAGAAAAATGATTGGATATTCAGAAAAAGGAATGTCTCTGAAACTCGTGCTCAACAAGGGAGAAAAATGATTGGATATTCAGAAAAAGGAATGTCTCTGAAACTCGTGCTCAACAAGGGAGAAAAATGATTGGATATTCAGAAAAAGGAATGTCTCTTCTAGAAATGAATTTGAAAATTGCTTGACTTGTTTAGTCAAACAAAAACTGAGAGATATAAAGTACATTAGAAGAATAAAGAACAAAAATATTAAAAAAGGAAAAAAAAAAGACCGTGTTAGTTCAGGATTAAGTGGAAGTGGAATTTAATTGTTTCAGAAACAGTGTTTTCTTACATATGGGCATGTGATACCAAGGCACCAGATTTGATGACTTGAAAAGATCTCATGTAGACTTTTGTTAGTCTGCTGACTCTTTTGGTCAAATTGTTTCAGACAGACAGCTTCCTTGAGTGCTGTGGCTGGCATAAGATTGTGTAGGATCTTGTGGCTGAGATTATTTCTTCCAATAATTCTTCACTAAATCATGGAATCACCTATTGATTACTGTCTTCATCTCCTGATATTGCTGACAAGTTGATTGGCTCCCTTGGACTGTTTGATAAGGCTTTTTAAGTTCAAGTTTTGAATTACAGCTGGAATGACTTCTGTTCATCAATATCTATGTTCTTATCTGTAGGACTTCCCCAAGTGAGTTCTGGGAGAGATCCATGTCTTTTGTGTAACATTTCTTCTGTTGAGAAGACACATTTAGGTACCCAAAGTTGTCTTGTTGTAATTTATTTATCATTTTATGGGTTACAGTTCTATGTAGTTCAGTTCTTTATTTATACTGAAACATAGGAACAAATTTACTTGGTTACATCAACCAGTTATTCAGCCTAATACTCACAGAGTACTGCAAATGTGTACCTAGGGAAATCTAAGGACAGAACAGGGCTGTAGGACACTTTTCTGTAAAGCTCTCCATTTCCAAGCTGTTTTCTGCTCAGGGAGTCTGGGATTTAATGAGATTTAGGGGCATTTAGTAAATGAAAAATGATTTCCATTAACTCCATTTAGCATGGCTGTTGAGAAATTAAGTTATTTTTTTGCCTCTTGTATTTCCTGGGGTCACTGGACACCACTATAACTGGTGTGATTTAAAATGGCAGTACTGTGCCATAAATTGTATACAGCGACAATGGGCAACAAAGCATACGAATTGGGAAAACAATGATTAACTGTGATGTTAAAGTGATTTAATGTGGTCTTTTTTTCAGTATGACTGATCTCTGGTTTGTTAATTCGTGATCATCATGTAGCATTCTTTATCAAACACATAGCTGAAGTCTGGAATAGGAAATGAGAACATACAATACTACATTTTTGAATGGAAATATATGTTATGATGATGAGAATATCAAGCAGTGATAAAATGTATTCTAGATCTCCCTTTCTTTTGCTAAATTGAGAGTAGCATACTGTGTGTTTGTGTGTTTGATAAAGTAATTCTTATAAGTCTGTAGGGATGAAATTCTGTTCTGTCGCCGTTTCTTATCTTTTTCTGGTCAGTTCAGAAACAGATTTTTTTGGGCCATAAGGAAACACTCAGTTTTGTAAGAATTTGTTAAGTATTTTTTTTTTCTTTTTTAAATAACACTTCTGAAGATAAACAACATGAAGTAATTTTTAGCTAAAATTTTAAACAATAATTAAGTCTGTTGAAAGTCAGCAGGAGTGGAATGGTGAACTTCACTAGAACTCCTTAAAGTTGGGATTATGCAAAACTGATTGAAGTCACTTTTCAACTCAAAGATGCTGAAGTGAATCCCTAAATCTCTGCTGTCCCTCTGGTATTACAATGAGTAATGAACACTCCATATTTCACTTGCCTAGTTGATCAAAGAAGTGGATTTCAGAAGGCTCACTGGGCTTCTGAGGGCTTCATCTTTCTTTACTGAAATGGAGACTGAGATTAACTTTAGAATTCTGTCTCTTTAATCAACATGACTTTTATAAACTCCAGTTTATTTCCTTTTAGTAGACAATCCTGTAGGATCTTGTGTTTTTAATGTTATAGCTTCTCAACATTTTTTAAATTAAAAAAATTGCCCAAAATTCTAGATTAAAGGAGCAGTTTAGATTATGATTAAATTCTTTCACTTAGTAAGCAGATTTGAGTCAATTGAGAGGTGATTATTCTCAAATAACATCTGTCAAGCACTGGCAGTAACATAATCCTTATGCAAAAGCTTATTACATTGACCTTATAGTCAATGGGTTTAAGAGAAACATCCTTGGTGAAAAATCACATCAGAAATGTTCTTTCTGATTGGCTTAACAATACTGTTACTATTAACTTTATGGTGTGCTACCTAAGGAATAATTAAACCAGATGGTATGTTAAACCCAACTGAAAGAATAAAGATATTTTTATTTTTAAGTTGATCAAAATTAGGTGAAACAACATATGTTCATATGCATTACGATTCCTTTAACTACATATTAACTGCTTTCCTTAATATTCTTCCTGGTGATTTGAGAGCTCTGCCTCTTGAAAAAAACCCAACAAAAACAAACCCAACAAAAATCCTCTTTGAATTCTTTTTTTTCAGGCTCTCTGGTCACTCCTACCCCTGTGTTGCTTTGTGTTTTATGTAATTTAAATAAACAGTTTGCACACTGCAGAATCCTCAAATTGCATGAAACTGAAATGCAAGCTATTTTGGGCCACATTCAAATTGTAAAAATTAGGGCAGGTACATCCAAAAAAAGGATTTGGAGATTGCCTCTAAAGAAGCACAGCTTGTACAAATGAGCAAATTACATTTTATGCAACAGATGTTCAGGAGGGAATTACAAGTACTCCAGTTCCTGTTGTATTAGTCCTGACTTGCCACCATTTCTCTTTAGCAGTGCCATGCAGGGCTAATAATACAGAATAACACACCACACCACATACATCATGACTAAAGTCTCTCTGCTGCCCGTAAGCGGAGCTGATATTTTTATTCCTCAAATAATTACTATGTTATTTTTATTCCCCATTATTCCCCAAAGCATAAAACACTATTATACTTACTTTTTTTCGTACAAGTAACTCTTTTCATACACTGATGGTATTTCCCTCCTAAAGATTGTCTGATGAATGGAATGCAGCTCATGGATATATGGAGTCCCATTGCCTGAACCGATATAAAATTAAATGAGAGTGGAAACACACAAATGAGATTTATGATCATAAAGCATTATGGAGTAATGTTTTATCTTCCCAGCTGCTCCTTATCCAGGTGCTGTTAAAAGCACTGAAAATATTCATAAAATTAAGTTAACTGTATCTTGATTTTGTGAAGGATTCTGAATAATGGGCTTTCATTAGCTTGATCATTTTATATGCTTCTGTCTTCCTAGTGTAAATTACTTCTTAGTCACAACTACCTGTTCAAACAACTCATAGAACAGTGTTAACACTAAGCATCTGTTCTTCTGACTGGATGAGCCATGCTTTCTTCTGGGAGAGCTTCAGCTGGTTGGAGTGGGAGAGAAAAATTGTCTTAATATATTATCTATAATTGCCTTTTATATTCCTCAGCTCTAAATTTCTTCTAGTTATAATGAAGTCCATAGCATCACTATGAGTTGTCAACCAGTCTAATAATGTTAATGTTATAAAGTACAAAGATTAATTTAAACAAAAAGACTCTTGATCTTTTGTTTGTCTCTAAATGGAGAAGCAATGTGATAAAAGATAAATCAATGTACTTTACAGGTATAGTGATTTCCTATGAATATGCCAAGCAGGACATTCATGTGAGTGTTTATATGAAGGCATTTGTATTAGCAGAATTTGCACACAGATAGCATAATACCAAACAAGTAAGTAAGTGTTGCTATTGGTATGTGGAAAAGAACTTTATTTTACTGGATTTAATATTCATTGAAATGGAGGATTAGTAGAGTCAGCCAAAGCTAAGCCTGATGCAGTTAACATTTCAATTTGATGTAGGATGTTTCTGCCTTATTTTTATAATGCTTTGAACACTTTTATTGAATTCTGTATCTTCACTGGGCTTCAGTCACAAGTCTGCATTACAGAATCATAGATTTTCGGAACAGTTGATGTTGGAAGGGACCTCTGAGTTCATCTGGCCCAACAGCTCTACTTGAGCAGATCCATCCAAAGCTGATTGTATATGATTGTGTCCAGATTACTTTTTCAGTATGTCTAAGGATGAAGACTCCACCTGTGCCAGTATCCAGTCACCCTCACAGTAAAAAATTGTTTCCTGATGTTCAGAGGAAACCTCCAGTGTTTATGCCCCATTGCCTCTGGTCCTGTCACTGGGCACAATTGAAAGGACCTTGATTCTGTCTTTACACACTCCCTTGATCAAATTGTATTGGATATTGAGGTATTGATTAAATTCCCCTGCGACTACTCTTCCCTAAACTGAACAGGCCGAGCTCTCTAAGCCTTTCCTTCCAAGAGAGAAGCTTCAGTCCCTTTACCATCTTCATGCCTTCACTGACCTGTCTACAGCATGTCCATGCCTTCTACGGAGGAGCCCAGAACTGGACACAACACTCCAGCTGCGTCCTCTCCAGGGCTGAGTAGAGGGGAAGGATCACCTCCATCAGCCTGCTGTCCACAATCATCTGCTTTGGCCCAGGATACCATTAGCCTTCTCTGCTGCAAGGGTGCATTGTTGGCTTTTAGTCACGTTGTTGCCTACCTTTTCTGCCAAGCTGTTTTCTAAATGATTGGTTTCCAGATGATTGGTGTACAGCATATACTGGTGCACTTCTTGTTGAACTTCGTGAGGTTCCTGTCAGGCCATTTCTGCAGGCTGTTGAGGTCCATCTGGATGGCAGCACGACCCTTTGGCTGATACCCTTCAGTGGCTGAAGGGTATCAGCCACTTCTCCCAGTTTTGTGTCACCTGCAAATTTGTGAAAGAAACACTCTGCCCTATCATCCAGATCATTAGTAAAGATGGTGTAAGGGACTGGACCCCTACGATACACCACTAGCTATTGTCTTCCAATTAGGATTTGTGCCTCTGATCATGACCCTTTGGGCCTGGACATTCTGCTTTTGTTCAGTTTACCTTACTGTCTGCTCATTGAGCCCATCTCTGTGATGGTCTTGAGGCAGAAACTGTTGAAATCTTCACTGAAGTCAAAGTAGGCAATATCCATTGCTTTTCCGTTGTCTACCAAGTCAGTAAGTTATTTTTGGTTGGAAAAGAGACCTGCTCCTTTTGTTGAGCACGGATTATCGTGGCTTAGAACAGTTGAGTAAGACTTGAAAGGGAAACTTTGCTGGAGAAGGATGCAGAGTAAGCTATAAAAAGAAAGAAGACAATGCCAAATTCTGCCTGCCTAGAAATCCCTAAAAATAACATCAAGAAGAAATGTTCTTTTAATGTAATTTGAAGAAATTTCTGGGTTTAGCCTACACAGAGATTCATAGAATTGGTAAAGGACTATGTGGAAAGTCTTTGCCCAAGTCCTCATTAAATTTGGCAATGATAAATGCTTTGAAAGAGCTGGAAATAACATGTGTTGTAGAAATCTATGAAATGAAGCAATTCTCAAGGAGTCTCCTACTCACATGCTTTCCTTTGCAGCTGATGTCCTGAAGTACAAGTCTTGTCTTTTCTACTTAGCGGTATCTCCAGACATGTTGCAGGATCATTTACCATTAGTGCATTTTCAAGCCAGTGGGTAAAGAAATGAAAAAGTTGTGAAAGAGCTACAGAAAATAACAATTCCACAAAAAAACCAACCCAAAACCCCCAAAAATTACACTGAAGTACAAAGTTTGCATTTCTAGTATGTGCTTGAAATCAATCACCACATTTTGTTGAGGTGCCCTAGAAATGTTAATAGAGATAGAAATAACTAAAGCCTTCAGAAATTATGCTTAAAAAGCACTGAAATTATTTCATAATTCCGTATAACCCTCCTAGAATCCTGCATTAATATGAATCTCTATTAAATTCAGCAAGACAGAAAAGTTTGACCTTGTGGTACTCTTAAGCAAGAAATCTTGCCCTGTGTTATCTTTAGTTATTAGCAAAACCCAATGGCTCTTATTGTTGCCATGATCAAGGAAAGCATTCATCAGTCTGAAAGGAACAGGGTATATTCCAAAATTGTTTCACAATTGCACACTGAAATAACTTCTTTCAAGCTAGTTTTTCCACCCTTGCCTTATTTTCTCAGTTTCTTTTATCATTTCTGTTCACTACTTATGCTAGTCTTATGTTAGCTTTCTCTGTAAAGGATTTGACATAAAATATTCACATGAAAGATACAACACATATGCTATAGCATTAGGTGCTGCATAATTCTGCCCTTTATAGTGTCCCAAGGTAGTTGAAATGTAAACCAATAAAGCCAGTGCAAGCTTGTTCTTTACAAATGAGTAACACTGATTTCAAGTAGACCTCGCCTGATTTACAAAACCAAGGTTGTTTTTAAAATATTACACATGTGTAAGCAAGATAAAAAAAGAGTAGTGCTCAGTAGCAGACTGAATCTCAAGAATTTTCAGTCAAACTCCATTTTTGAAAACTGAGCTAGTGAGTGGAAATTGTTGCAGTGTGTTTCCAGCAACTAGTACTGTCGACAGTATACAGAAGTTTTCCACATTGCAGAACAATGAGATAAAGAGAAGAATAAACGCAGTGAAACCACAAGGCTAGCATGAGGAGATGAGAATGAATTAGTACAACTTACTGTAAAGATATTTGATTCTTTCATTCCAAGTATTCAGTTTTATGTATAAGACAAGGTAGAGGTCACAAATTAAATGCTAGATGTGTTGGTGCTCTGGATTAAAAGGGCTGGGGACAGCAAATCTTGAATAACATGGATGCTCCCTGACTTACTGACATAGAAGTAGTTTAGTGAAAGTTCCACATAGAAGTCTTCCAGAAAAGAACTCATTAATTTTTTTTTTTTTTTAAATGAAAGATCAGAAAAATCCTACTGTAGGTATCTCTGAATGCCCCAGGTTTGTCTCAAATGTCTGAAACATCATCAGTCAATTCTTTCTAATCCTTTGAAGGTGTTGGAAGTACTTCAGTGGTGTAGAATGCTATAGATTGGTCAAACCTAGAAGATAATGTTCTCATTTGAAGATAACACTTCAAAATTGAACTCAGGGGTAACAGTATAAGAAATTCCCCTGAGAGAGACCAAGGTTCCAAATAGTCCAGTATTCTGTCTCTGACAGTGGCTGGAGAACATTCAAGCCTGACCATATACTGCACATTGGTGTGGAGGCCATTGGTGTGATTTATTTACCCTGAGCATCTGTGTCCACAGATAGCAGGGAAGTCTGAAAATCCAAATACATATGAAAAGTTACTGCCTTGAGAGCTGACTTCCGTGCTATCTGAACAGCACACTATGATATTCCCCCATTTATGTGACAACACAGGCTAAATATTACAAAGAGGTTGTTTTGAGTTAAAACATTATTTGAACACATATTTCCAAACATTTGCATAATAGTGTAACTAGGAGAAAATGATCTATTCTTGTTTCCCATGAATATTCACCAGTTTGTTTTGTTCAGTTTCTTAAGGCTTGGTACTTCTACCACTGAGACAAAGGCAGCTCTCTTTAGTTCTTTCTTGACTAGAGATGGAGGTACATGTATTCTTCAGACAGAGCTGCCAAGAAGTTATACTCTTTTGAAAGAGCTTAAACAGGGTGCCTGAGCTTCTTGCCCTTTTGTTATCTTGTAACCTCAATATTTTATGGTTTCTCAATATTTAACTTGATTTTTAATATTGGTGAAGTTTAGAAAGTGATAGGAACTTAAGTCAATGGTGTTTAAATGTAAGTAAATTTACTGGTTTGGGGAGTTTTTGGCACAATTTTTTAAAGTTAATCAGGACAGCTATAAAGTCCCTTTGATTGGAAGAGATGATAAATAGCTAGATTTTCATATGTTTTTGAAAGCCATCCACATTCTCACCCCCAAGCTTGCTTCTGCAGGTTCTGGTAGTATTTGCAAAATCTTTTCTTATGAAAAACGGAACCACTTCAAGTTCTCAGTCTTCAGGCTTTGTACTTCAGTATGAAGATCTTGATACACACTGCTAGAAACACAGCTATAGTTACCTTTATATTATAGTAAAGAAAACTTCTCCTCAGGAAGGATCACTGACTTTTTTTGACTCTTGATGTGCTATTTTCCTTTATAATAGCAGTGGATGAAATTGGTCTCAAAAGAGATGAAATCGATTCAAATGATGAAATTCTGTAAGACAGTTCAGTGTAAAGGTCTAGCATAGGACCTAACCTTCTATTAGTTAAACTCTGAGAAAGAGGGGTAGTGGAGGAACCTTTTCCCTGTGAATTTTACCTTTGCTGGTGAAAGAAAATGTTACATATAGCTCATTTGCATTATTTTCAATGAGCCAATTCTCCCATAAGATATTGAGAACAACTGGAAAAAAAAAAAAAAAGAAGTTCATTCAGATTTCCAGGAGCGAGTTGTAATCTTAAAAGTTCCTGTCTCTGCTTTGCTTTAACGAACAATACTTTAAAAGTGTGCCCTAAATACATGACTACAGATTACTTTAATTTGAAAATCCACACTGGTTTAAAAGAGATGGTAATTTCATTCAACCTGAAGTGTTATTTACTTTCTGAACTGGTACCTGAATTACTGATGTATGATGCCAAAAGGTAAATTATTCTGAGCTAGATTTAATTTGAATTTCCTTGCACTTTAATTTGAATTTCCTTGCATTTTTTGTTTGACAGAGGATTTCACATTCATTTCTTTTCTTCATTTTGAGGATCTTACTCTTTTAATAATTGTGTTGCCTAATGCCCTAATCTGTTTATTACACTATAACTTAACTTGAACAATGCTGCGTCTGTTCAAAATAAACAGATTTGATATGTCTGTGAAATAGACTTATGTGTAGTAGGATGCTTTACCATCTAGAAAAGCTCGGAGGTTTCTGAATGCTTAAGAAATTATAATGCCAGTAGATTTAGCATTTGTATATCTGCAGGCTCATGCTTATTCAGTTGAATCAAGGCAGCTTAAGCTAATATCTAATCTTCTTATGGAATAGTTCTTCCTGTAACAACAGGATTGCGCATAACAAGCTTGAACGACCATGTGGCTCTACTGTTGTGTGTAAGGGAGGGAAGGAGGAGTCGCCTAACTCTTTATTCTTTACCAAATGTTTGATTATCCTTGCATAGGACAGCCCAAGAGTCTTGTTATGGTGCCATGTATTCAACTCATATAAACCAAGAAGTCATGAAGGAATCATTGTCCACCTTGATGCTGTCCTTTATGCCACTATTCCATCAAAAAGGGAAATAGACAAAAGGTGCTGAAAAATTATTTTGGTACTATATTGAGCTTAAGTATATATGATGCTGGAAAGAACTGGATTGCCTTTAGTTGTTCATGTATTAAAAGGGAAAATAAGTTAAAGAAAAATTAGCAATGTTTTCCTGAAAAATGACATTAATTACATACTAATATTCTGTTTCTGACAAAAAAACCTACTTATGAAGCATGAAGTAGAAATCTAATTGGCATTATCTTATTACAAATTCATACTTTGTAGAAAAAAATGAGGCAACCTAGTTGTATGCAGAGATTCAGTTCACTGCTCGTTTTGCTCAGCACTTTCAGTTGTACTCTACTGGTAGAATTCCCTTAGGCTTCAAGGAAAAGTGTAGATCTTCTATAGTGGAAATGATAAACCAAAGGAGTTAATCACTAAAGGAGCAACATGCATTACAAAAACCTAGAAAGAATTTCAAGGGGTGGTGTAGAGAGAAAACAGTGTGGGGAATTGGGTAGCTTTTGCTCTTTTGGAATGCAAAAGACTAAATAAACTTCTCTCTTGTGCATTTCATTGATGAGCTGAAATAACATAACAGCAAAGAATAATCTACCTTCTGATCTACCTCCAGATACTGTCTTCTCTTAAACAAGTAGTGCAGCTAAAAGTGTCCAAGGAGAAAACCAGTAACTTTCCTATGCTGCTCCTGATCAGGTTCATTATCATCTTTCAAAATAAAATGATCTTGTCCTTCTTGTTGCTTCATACACAAACCCTGTGGTTTTTTCCCTGCCTCTGTTTTATAAACCCATACTCATTTTTGACTGTGATGAAACAATCCTAAGTAATTTTACTGTAGGATGTTAAGTTATAAAATTATTAAATATCATACTTAAATTGAGAAAAAAAGAGAGCATAGTATGAATTGTGTGAGTTTTTTGTAAGCTGTACTACTTTGATGGGAAGTCATAGGTTTGTGATAAAACCAATTACTTCTTTTATTAATGAGAAATGTGTAACACAAAATATATTGTGTGTTTTCTAGTGTTAGATAAGAAAGGGAAAGATTGTGCTATCTATTAGGTAACTTAAATTATATTTCCTTATTAAAAATGTGAAAAATTAAATCAAAGATTTTGTTTCTCTATTTGTGGTAGAGTTCCAAGATTTTTTTTCCCCATTTGTCATACAAATCCAAACTGAATTTTTCAGGTTTTTTAGGAAAAAAAGGAAAACATTTTCATATAATGCCTTGAAATGTGCAATGTAGAAACTTCTCAGTGTAGGATAACTTCCAAGAAAAATACTGACACTACAAGTAGTTTTGGGGGTTTTTTTTAAATGCATATTTTGCATATGCGTCCTTATCATGTTCATAATTTTTCTTCAAATTAAGATCTTTTCCTCTACCCAATGCATAATTAATATAGCAAAGTTATAAAAAAGTAACAAAATACAGACAAGAAGCTGCTTGAAAGCAGGTATTTAACATAAATTTTTCTCTTCTTCGAACAGGACACTAATCAGACATCATTTTGCATGCAGAGTCACCTTAATTTAGATAAAACATGGTCACAATGTGCAAAAAATGAACAACATCTTCAAAATTATTGCTTCATACAGCCAGCTTACTTTCAGTAAAATATTACTTGATTTTCTCTTAAAAAATGAATGTGCCAGGTTCACCCCGACTTGTTTTGTTTTGTTCATAACTCAATTGGGCATGTAACCAGTTTAGAAGGCTGCAGAATGCTTATGAATAAGCTTTGGAATCAGAGAATTACTATGTTTAGAGTGCCTATAGAAAAGCTATTTGCAGCTTGCCTGACCTCTCATTCATATAGTATTGCTGTATCTATCTCTTTTTCTCTCATGTCATCAGCTTTTGTTCCTTTATTTTAAACACACTTAATTATATTTTATTCTTATCACCCCATTGAAGGGAAAGGATAATAACAGATCCATTAGACTTCGTTAAACTGATGAAAGACAGAAGTTATAAAGGAATATTTACAAGATGAATAAGTTTTATTTAAAAGTATGGCTTCTTGGATCTTGTCATTTCCTAATACATCTTTAGAGCTGTAACTAAAAAACAGCAAATGGTTCTAATCTATTAAATATGAAAGAAAAGTATGACAGAGGGATTAAAATTATAGTCAAACTCCCTCTATTTGTCAAAAAAAAATCATTAATTGCTTTAGGCTATTCATTGTTATTAGTAGTTGAGATATTTTTATTTCTTTGGTTTTACAGTTTGTAACTCAGATATCTATCTCAAATTACTTTCAATGGTATGAATTACAACTATAATTAATTACTATTTTTTCTCAAACTTCTAAAATTCAAAGAATGAAATCTTTGAATTCTTTGAGTCCTATTTCAGATGAATGAGAATCTAGCATCCAAACAGAACAATAGTTGCATGCATACTTTAGCAGATCTGGGCTCGTCATTATTACAGAGAAAAGAGAGGCAGCATATTGACCAAAGATGGATCATCCATGCCATGGAGAGTTTAGATGCTGGAAAGCACAGCACTAGTATAAAGATAAGATTTTTTTTTTTTTAGTAGAGGGTCTATTATAGCTTCCTCTTTTCTTACTAATAATTAAAAAATGGGTGAATTTTTAACAATGAGAAAACCCACCAAAATTGATAAAATGATCCTTTTTTTAGATAGCACATGATGAACCATTCAACTTAGTGCAACAAGGAATCAAGGATATAAAAAACTGGATTAAACTGAAACCACGTTTGTTCTTTATATGGAAAATGCAGATATTGTTAATTCTAATAAAAATAAAATTACCCTTCTAAATCCTCACAATTTGTAAGTTAAGTCTGTCCATAGCTTATGATAGCTATGGAGGGGCCTCCATACAGACAGTGTATTCTGTATCTGTTAGGAGCAGAATTTCCTCTTAGAGGTGAACCTGGCCATTGTCAGCAGCATGGTGCTACACTAGATGAATCGCCAGTCTAGTAACTTTCTTCTTATCTTGCAAATAAGAGAGATGCTTTATAGGATTATCGGGAGATAATAGGATGATATAGCGAGAAATCTTTTGAGGTGATAGAGGTCAGTTGGCTTAAATTTTTTCTCACTCTTGGTGTTAACAGAATATATGGGATGCACATCTGAAAGTGTAACAGTGTCAGAAGAAAGAACAGATGTCAGATTATTTTTGAATTTCTGCCGAAGTTTTAGAAAGTTTAGTTCTTGGAACCTTTTGAAGTTTTCCAGGGTTTGATTCAAATTACTGTGGTTGCAAATTCTATCACTTTTATGTTGCTCTCTGTTATTTTGCCTCTCTTTTATATATATATATATATTTTTTTTTTTTAATATAATGCATGAGTCCAAAGATCACTTCAGGGATGATAGATATATTTTAGTTTTGTAGACCTCCACATTTCCTAGCTTTTCTTTCCTGACAAGTTCCATCATGCTGACCTATTGTTCCTATTCACTTTAACTATATGTATGCTGTGCTTCTTTGCAGTGCACCAGAGATAGAATAGGTTTTTTTTCTCATCTTTGCAAGGCACAGCTGAAAAATTGAACCCAACAGTATGCTGTCTCAAAAGCTTATATAATCTCACCTCATTGTTAGTGTAATATAAAGAGTCTTCCAGTATAATTTTGCATTTCAGTGAGGTTAATTCTAGTCTTTCATTAAACTGCCATTGTGATCTAAGCTTCTAATGGAAATTTAGAAATATTTCATCACCTGCATATTTTCTGAAACATAGCTATTAGACTAGAAATGATGAGTTTCTTGCATAGGCATGAAGAATTCTTTGAGCATTTATGCTAATTGAAATGGGTTTTTTAATTTTTAAATTTGAACTACATAATGTTTGCCTTATATGTTTAGAAATGAGATTTCCCCTCATCTTTTGCTCTCTAGAAAAGGACACAAGTTCCTTAAAGAAAGTTTCTTCACATGAAAGTAAACCTGACTAGTCTTAATGATACCAAGAGTTATGAAATACCGTCAGGACCTTCAAATGAGGAAGGAACAAAAGGTTTGGAGATGTTTAGAATAGCAAAGAGAAGTCGTGAGAGGATATATATGTGACTAGAACAGGAGTGAGTCAGACATGAGGCCAATAAGTGAAAGTGCATAATTGGTGTCTTTCACTGTACAGGCATCATAACACAGATGTGGAACAAGTGCTCAAAACAGAATCTATAGCTATGATGGTTTTCTGCGGCACTTTTTTGAAGCTTAGCTTTTTAATTTTTCTTTGCTCCTTCTTGGGCAGATGGACCATGCTGGCCCCATTTGGCATCAGATTCTCTTGGGAGAGGAGGAAGGAATATGGAAGATGTGGCTCCATCGAGTGTGAAGTTGCAGATCCGGGCAGGCAGGCAGATAAGATTAGGAGAGCAATACACATTCCCCAAGGCATGCGTTGTGTATGCTGCTCTTGGTAACGTAAGCAGATGCTGCTGCTCATTCATATCTCAGGTCCTGGGCCCTGTATTGTGAAACCTCTGTAACAGATGCTTAGCAAAAAAAATTCCTCAAGAGGGAGGGCTATGACAAACCTAAGCACTGGTTTGTTTAGGCTGTGGTCCAAAGTGGCTCTAGCCTCATAGTCTTGCTAAAAATGATGAGGTTTTTTTGAACAGACATACCGGGAATTGTACTTTCTTTACGAATGTTCACTACAAATTTACATAAAATGGATGCAGAAAGTAGAAAAAAAAGGCCAAGAATTTGTGCAAAGATGGATATTACTCTTGTCAAATTACATCAAATTCACACTTGAACTTAATTGTACTTAATGGCTCAGAAGGAGGCTCTAGTCTTAGTGGCTGACAGAAACCCAGTGACTGTGACTATTAAAAATAAATTCTTAGGTTGAGTCCAATTTGAATTAGAATAAACAATCTCTTATTTTCTGATTAAGTGATGAGGGTTTTAATGAGCTCAGACACAGGGATGAGTTAGTGAACATTCCTTTACAATAGAGTCCAATAGTTATGATATAAATATTTTGTTGCTCAACAAATACAGTTTAAATATGAGTCTAATAAATGGTTTCTGCTCCCTGCATGATCAATGGAGAGATTCCAGGTAATTTCAAGGATGTTTAACTTCCTCTAGACACTATAGTACATTTCCAAGGTATTTTGTCATAAAATATACAAAATTAACAGTAATTTAATAATTCTAGAAGACCTTAAATCTTAAAATTTCTTTCCAAATTATGGAGAATCTTTGTTTAAAAATGGTGGGAAAGTAACAAGTTTATATTCCTATTACTAGACTGCCCTCATCAGAAAGTGCTCAATTTCCTAATTTAAGGAAAGACTCACAGATCTTCATCCCTTGGAGCCTTAAAGTACCTGGCTGTATTCTGTCAATTACTTAATCTCATGTTGTCACTGGTATAGTAAGAGATTAAATCACATTTTTTGGTGCTTTCTTCTAACATTAGCTTTAGCTTTGTAAAGATGATGTGAATCTATTACATGTACAATTTGGGTGAGGTTTTGCTGAATGACGCTGCTCAAACAGCAAAATAGTACATTAATAGTCATCATACATTATGTTCTCAAGCTAATCTATTCATAGGATTTCAGCTGAAGATCGCTTAGCTTCTCAGTCAGGCTTTAATTACTTCAGAGGCTTACAAGGAATCTATGAATCTAATAATTCAGGGGGCTTGAAACTGGATTATTCAAGGATTATTGGTTGTCTGCAGTTACTTGTAATTAGCCACCTGATTTTGGCTTTTTCCATCTCTAGGGGAGAGAACGTAGCGGCCTTAATATTGCACAGGACTGAGACTTGAGTCCCGTTAGCTTAGCTCTGAGTTGCGTGTAGAGCATACTTTAAAAGGTACTTGACTTATCTGTGTGTAAGTTTCTCTGTTGATAGCAGTGGAGATCACAGTGCTAAACCTTCTTTGTAAAATATTTTGTGAGTATCGAGAAAAGCTCTCCATAGGACCAAGGACTTTTTTATCATATCTAGTTAGCAGAAACAGATCAACTAGGACAAACGATGAAATAGAGAAAATAAATACCATGATAAACTTGATACATATAAACTATTCTTGTTAAGAAAGTAATATCAACATTAATGAGGCCAATCTCAATTAAGGGGACAGTTAGTGTCAAAAATATTTTTAGCTGCTGATCTGAGCTTATTTATGCATCCATCATATGAAAATCACAAATATTGTGCATTAAATCAGTATTAGGCATAAATGTTATAAGAACCCAGCACTGATGCTCTTGCATAGCCTATATTTATAACTTCACCAAACAGTCAGCTCACTGCTGTAGCGTGTGCACTTCATGCAAGCTATATGGTGCAGTGATTCTTTCTAAGAACACTTTAGGTAGAAGTACCTCAGTGCATGGGAGACAGTAATGAAGCAAGGAAAAGGGGTAGCTGATCCCACCTAAACTCATTGATGTACAAAGAATTTTCCTTAACTATGAGGCTGTCTATTCACTGATGCAAAGTACCTATTATTTGCTGCACAGCTGTCTTACCAAACACATTGCCATTTTTTTGTCTGCATAAGATGTAAAACCACATAAAGCTACCTGATATCTTCCAAGGAATAGATAAGCTTGGCTGTCTGCTAGAAACTATTTAATTGTGTGTTTGGAATTTTTGAAATGACAAAGGACAGAGGACAGTCAATTAAACAGATGTAGCACTCGAAGCCAAGAAGGCAATTACTTATTTTTCAGTGATTCAGGCTACTAGGCTTGCCAAACTATAGAGTAATACCATCTTCTGAAACAAAATCTTTTTTTTCTGAGCATTTTTAAATTAATCCTTCTTCTTCTATCTTATGGTGTTAATCCTCTTTGGCTAGTTTAGCCTTTTCTTTCTCGGTGTCTAAGCAGAATTTAATAAAACCAATAGATTACACAAAGATAATATACATCTTGTTATTTATGATGTTTTCTGTATGGTTTTTAAGCATGTACTACATGTATTTATTCTCCAAATAGCTCTCCTAGTTTAATAGCATAATTCATTACAGATACTGGCTTTTCATCCTCTGGAGAAAAATCATGAAGCAGTATAAAGGAAAACAATCTGTCAAAATGGAATCACAGAATCATAGCATCATAGACTATATCAAGTTGGAAGGGACCCATAAGGATCACGGAGTCCAACTCTCTGGTCTTTGCATGACTACCTAAAATTAAATCATATGACCACGAGTATTTTCCAGACACTTCTTGAACTCTGACAGGCTTGGTGCCACAACCATTTTCCAGGGGAAACTGTTCCAGTGATTGATCACTCTCTCTGTGAGGAACCTTTTCCTAATGTCCAACCTCAGACGCAGCTTTATTCTGATTCCTCTTGTCCTATCACTGGTCAGTAGAGAGCAGAGGTCCGCACGTGCCCCTCCACTTACCCTTCTGGGGAAGTTGTAGTAACTGCAATGAGGTCTCCCCACAGTCTCCTCCAGGCCCAACAAACCAAGTGACTTCACCCAGTCCTAAATGAGGTTCCCCTCCAGACCCTTCAGCATCTTCTAGACCTCCTTTGGATGCTCTCTAGGAGCTTTAAATCCTTCGAGGCAGCTAAAACTGCCCCTAGCACTCAAGCTGAAGCCGCCTCAGTGCAGAGCAGAGCGGAGCAGAGCAGAGCAGAGCGGAGCAGAGCAGAGCAGGACAATCCCCTCCCTTGCCCGGCTGGCGATGCTGTGCCTGATGCTCCCAGGGCACGCTTGGCCCTCCTGGCTGCCAGGGCACTGCTGACTCAGATTCAGCTTGCCATTGATCAGGACTTCCAGGTCCCTTTCTGTGAGGCTGCTCTCCGGCCTCTCATTCCTCAGTTTCTATGTTAACTATGATTTTCCAATTCCAGGTAGAGAATCCAACACTTGCTCTTGCTAAATTTTATGCATTCATGTAAAATTGTTGAAGGCTCAAGAAGATGAGGCTTCCAAAGTTTAAACTGTGAATTGCTGTTGCCTAGGACAAGATTTCTCTCTGGATAGTCTATGGATATTTTGTCTGGGATGTGATAACGGACTCTTGTGTCCCTAATGAATACTACATGAGAGAAACATTTTTTGTTCTAAACACTAGAAATGCATGTTGCCTTTGTGTTCTGTCATCACATAAGCCTAAACTTTAGTCCTCTTTATAATGAAACAAAAAATAATGTTCTTCTATTTTGCATGCTAAAGTGACAAATATGTCACTTAATGTAAAGATTTAAAAGTCTGCCTTGTGAAAATATGTTGTGGGCTTGGAACAGTCATGGAATAGGAACTTGATTTCATTTTAGGTAATGAACAAGTGGTAAATACAGATACTTCTGTTCAGAAAATTTACAATTCAGCTGTAAGACTACAGATAAAAAAAATAAATTCTGAGAGGACCAGAGGGGACTAATGTTAGTATAGAGAATGGCAGCCACAGCATACCATGCATATTGCTAAAGCAGAGTATTTTCTTTATACAGACTTCTAATGTAAGAAAGGGGAATGACAGTATAGGAGCTTTTCCCATTTATATCAGGGTATAGTATAAGGAGTGGATACTGATTTATGAGTCTTACAGAGCTTGAAGCTTGACTTTTCAGAAACTAGTCCTCTGAGGCAATACAGTTAGCAGCTCTCTAAATGGAACTAGTAGCTCTGTGTATTTCACTGAGGGATGAGAAAGACTAAAGATCCCGAATGCTAGATTAGCATCCGTTTCTCTGGTGCAATCAGATAGCTCTTCTGGGCTTTCAAGGTTTGGATGCAAACTGTAATCCTTCTTCTTAGGATTTTTATTTGTGTGGTGTGAGTTTAGTTACAGAGATCTTGATGGATGAAGTATATCCGTAGTTTTGATGTATATCCATTTTTCATCTAAAATATAGCTACAAAATGTGTAACTTTATTGTTTTGAACAAATGAATTTTCAAAAAAAAAAAAATCAGTTCATATTCAAAATGAAAAGTAGGTGTGTTCTAGATTCCCTTATGTGATGAGATAGAATAAACTCCAGGATGTGGATGAAGTGTATAAGTGAATAATCACCTTGCATACCAATCCTGCTAAGTGCCTTCATCTTATAATGAATGATATGGAAGATGAGGAGACTCAGCATCAGAGTGGATAAGCCTGTAAATTCTGTTTATCTCCATTATCTCTCTATTAATTAATTTCACTTAGAACTTTGAGATAGTCACTTTTAGGAAGCTCATCCATACAGGACAGTGAAGACAGTTTCTGCGCTGCTTGTTGTTGCATCTTTCCTGGTCTTTACAAGATTGGACAATGTCTTGTGAATTCATTTAAATGTTGATTACACTGTCATTATGTGTCCTCTGGAGTTTTTTTGCAGGAGAAGAATGAGATGATCATTGTGGAGTACTGTGAATAGACTTAACTAGATTGCAACAGGGCACTTTTATTGGAGGAGGAGATTTCATTTAAAAATGTACTATCAAATGTGTTCTTCTTAAATGCTGAACTGATGATTCCTTTTATTTGGCTTTTGTTTCTTGAATGTGTCATTTAGAAAATTAACAGAGATCTGTTCGCTGGAACTGTGGTTCATCTAACAGAGGGCACTCAAGGCGTTACAGCATTTTTTATATTCTGCAAGGTTTTCTTCCTTCAGTCGTTGATACTTCTGTATTTTAACTGTCCATCTTTTATAAAACATCCTTTTTATGAAAAGAAACTACTAATTCAGAATCACAGCCTGTAAAAGCAATTTGACTGGATGGAAAAGTTTTCATGAAAAACTTTGCATTAAATTTCCAGTCCAGCACTCCAGTCTCTTGCAGTTGTTCCCTAGTTGCAATTGTGACATGCTGCCTTGCAGCCCCGTTCTTGTATTCTCTCTGATAGCACCTTGAGTACTGCTTAATTACCATGCAGATGAGGAGAGAGACTTTTCATAGACAGTATGCTTCCCTTAAGAAAGGAGCATATATCTTCAAGCATCTAAGATAAAGAAAAATAATTACTAGCTATACCTGTTTATACAGCAGGTAAAAATAAAAAGATTTAAAACATTCAGTGGTAGTGTCAGCTTTGGGAACAAAAAAGTACCCAAGACTTCTCACAACACCTAAGTAATTGCATATTTTAGAGGAGATAGAAGTTGCTGGAATTATTATGAGGGTTTTATGTCTTAGTGCCTGATCTTTGTTTACTAGACATCTGGAGTATTTCCCTGTAGTCTGTGGCTTAGTCAGAATTTATAGAGATGTAAGAACTAAATTTGACTTTAGAACTTTTACATTTAAACTTTCTTAATTCTCTTACACTGTTGCTCCTCCTAAATAGACAAGTCTTTTCAGTTGCCAGGATTTGTGAACTCCTTCAGAAAAGGCACTTAGTGTGTGAGAATGTAATATATATATATATTATTATCTAATTGAATAGCTATGTTTGGAATTACTTAAGAGAGAGTAAATTGCACTGAGATCTTTTCAGCCTGATCTAGACTTCACTGTAAATGAGCTTCCATAACAAACTTGTAGTGACTTGGATGAGTCAGTCATTCTTGTAGGTAGATACTTTTGTTAAATGTGGGTTAAAAGCAGGCGAAGATTGCAGTTTGTGGTCATGTGAGTAAGAAATGGTGACATTATTAAAGATTTTCATATATTAGGTATGAAGCTCTTAAAAACAGTACCAGAAACAAGGAAATATTAGAGATGGTGTATTTTTAAAAAGCTGGGCAGGTAGCTCACTCTTAGCAGTTTTTTTCAGCATCATGAGTGTTAGAAGTATGGACTGCACCTGAAGCTTAGTCAAAAAATTCTGCTTTCACCCTTCATTTTAAGACGTATATTAAATGTTTTTCAAAAAATAAAATGGTAAGTTTACAAGGCTGTGTTCTGGATAAAGTATTAACACCAGAAATATTAGTAGTAACATTTTTATTTCTAAAGACTGTCATTTGAGCTGGAGCATAAGGTATCTTGGTTACTGTGTTGCAGCTGCAAGTGCTGGTTCATTATCATCATAATAAGGAGGGCACTCACACTCTGTAGAACACCACTTAAAATGCCATTTACTTGAGCTAAGACTGTAAAGGAGAAGGTCTTTTGAGATTTTAGAGGATTTTCTTAAAAGAAAACAGTTCTGTTAATAAATTCTACTGTCAAAAAAAAAAAAAGTAAAAAGTGATGTTCACATGAGAACTTCTTCCCGCCTTTTTGTCTAAATACAATCCCCATACTGAGTGGGAGCCCACAGGCTCCTGTGTTACCCTGGGTGGGCTAGGGTTGTCCTGCAGCCAGGGGAAACGCACAGCCCAGCAAAGCCCAGCCCAGCAAAGCCCAGCCCAGCACAGCCCAGCCCAGCCCAGCCCAGCCCAGCCCAGCCCAACAAAGCCCAGCCCAGCACAGCACAGCACAGCAGTGATGGCACAGTGACATACGTGTAGCATACAGCAGCACAGGCATCACCTGCTCAGGTTAACTGTTGTGTGGATCACTAACTCCTCAGTTTACAGTGGTCTTCTGGTTACAATCACTACAACTACAGTTCTGGAATTTCAGAGAACTCACTTGGTGTGCTTATAACTAAAGAAATATCATGTTATATTATAGAAGTAGTTAATACTATTTTTTAATGCTCAGTTTGAGATTTAGTTTTAGTCTTTCGGATAAGGTCTGGACTGTGATAATGCCTTAGTCCTGTTCTATCTGAAGATGACTTTTTCATTAGTTCATTCTTAGAGATGGAAATGTCAGCATGTCTCATAAAAATATGCTATAGCCTTCCTCTAATTTGTTTAATTTGTTAGGTTTTTACTGGTGTTTGGTGACTTGAGGGCAAAGATCTTCCCTTTCAAATTTATCTGATGGTTTCAAAGATCAGGGTCCACACTTTCTGCGTGGTAACTTCTAAACTGGAAGCCGTGGGCTTGCACATCTCAAACTAAGTCTAAGGGAAACACATGGGATTTATTTGCGCTTGTTTCTCTTTTTAAAAGGTACAGTTGCTTATGCTAGTCAGCCACAGAATTACACAGCACCTAAAATTACAGGCTGTTGGGAAAAAGCTGTAGTGGTGTCCCACCTCTTAAGGGTACCCTGGAGACACAAGCATTCCGTTCCTTCCTATGCCTTGAAACGGGAACTGGACCTGCAGTTCCTCCCTTTTAAGTGCCTTACCTGATTGCTTATGCAGTCATTCACCCCTCTGACTTTCTGTTGGTGCACAGTGTTTCTAGTTACTGTTAGTCTGTAGTGTTTGTCTGTGTGGTTTGGGTGGCTTTCCTTTACTTGCTCTTTTGGTTTCTGTTCTGGAAGGCCTCACAGTTCTCTATTCTAAAAACAACCAAAGTGCAGAACAGTACTTTTGGATCTGGACAATTTGTAGACATCAAAACATTTAAGTGTCTAATTTAAGCCATTTCCCTAGACTTAAGAAGAGGCAGAACCAGCTCTGATTCATCTTCTTATTTTGTGCATATATCTTATGACAGAATGGATAGTTTTTTGCTGATGGTGGCCCCCAATTGAACCAAGATGACTAATGTCAGATAAATGTCTTTTAGACTGCTAAAGTAGCTACATTTAAGTCTCAGCTAAATGTTTTACTGAAGGAAATTTAAAAACCTATGGTGAAGAAAGCATTGACAGTCTGCATTCTTAACCATTTTGCTGCTAGCTTGGAAAACATTTTTTAATTGTGTGTTTACCCAACCATCCTACCTACTCCTTTTCAGATAGTTGAATTTTGGTATATGACATGGAATATTTCATCTGTCTGTTCATTTCACATTCTGTTAGTTTCTTTTATATAATGAAAACTCCTTGGCCATGACCTTTCATCAGAAGAAGACTAATCACTTGAAAAATAATCTTTGAATGCCTGAAAAAAACTTACCATGAATGTGCATGACAATAATTAAATACATTTTGCAAAAGGAGGCAGAGAGCAAGGCATATGCAAGGAATTTGTGACTAATTGTACAGTTTATTCTGTAAACGTATAGAAAATAAAATGTTTGTGCTGTACTGAAGTACTCAAGCACTAGAATATTAATCTGAATAGATCTTTCAGGGAGACGGCAAAAACATCTTTGTGTCTAAACAAAATGCATGAATCATTCTTTAAAATGCGAGTAAAAAAAAAAAAACTAGTGTTAGTGTTGTCTCACTTTTCTTTGCAGAGGATTCACTTTAGTGCTTTAGGTTGGTCAGCCCTGTGATGATCCCCAGAAGGTACAGTTTAATTTGCATATAATTGTTTTCTAGACTGCTTTTTGTCAGTTAAGCCTATTATTCTTTTATTCTACACTGTGCAGCTTCTACAGGCCATGCAGGCCCCATTTCCAAAGCCTGGAAGTGAAAACATTCATATTAAAAACAAGCCAAAAAATGTAAGTTAATAGTAAGGCAAAGAAATTTTAGTTTGTGTGACTACTCTTACTATTTTATCAGTGTATATAATTTTGGACATTAGGAAGAAGTTCTTCACAGAATGGGCTGCCAGGGAGGTGATAGAGTCACTCTCCCTGGAGGTGTTTAAGAAAGGACTGGATGTGGCACATAGTGGTGGCACTTAGTGGTCTAGTTGACAAGCTGGTATTAGATCATAGGTTGGACGTGATGATCTCAAAGGTCTTTTCCAACCTAGCTGACTCTGTGATAATGGTAGTGATAATACAAGAATATTCCAATTTCAAGGAGTATTTTAGAATGCATCTCATTTCATTGGCATATGGGTATGGTCTGTTTAACTTACAACTAGAATACATTTTTTTAATGGATACCTCCTAACAACTGAAATGTTCTCCAAGAGAAAGTTCAGGTTCTCCATTAAATTTCATTAAATATTCTAAAGATCTGAAAGTTCAAGGTTCATCCAGTAGGCTCCTAAATCAGTTGTGTGAGTTAGAAGTGCAGATATGCCCTAAGTTTTTGGAATCTTAACTTTTCAATCTCACACAAGATTATCTGTCATTAAACAGCTACACATTCCTCCCACTGTATCCATATTTATGTGTTGATCAGAACATGTTTGCTAGTTTGAGCCATTAAGTTATTTGCAGTAGGTCTCAGTGGTCTTTATTTTCAACAGTAATTAAAACTTCATGATAGCAGAGGCTCTTTCAGGCCTGCTGTGTTCACCACTAGTGTCTTACAAGAAGAGTTTGTTATTATATCATGATGTATTTGGAACAGCGAGTAAATCAGAGGCTAGGGGTCTGGCTTAACCATTTCAGACTGCAGCTACAGAAGAAGTAACAAGAGAACAAAGAGGAAAGGTTGACCCAAATGTATTCTGTAGAGAACATTTATTAAGTGTGGTATTCTGTATTTTTTCTCTTTGTTCCTTTGGAAAACACTCTCCTTATCCATAGATGGAAGATGAGAAGGGATTATTACAGTATCTTCTCATGTTAAACATAGTGTCTACTGGGTTTTTCCTAAGTAATTTTGCTGAAATCTGATATCAGTAATCTGTCTAGCACATCTCTAAGTGAGAAATTTTATTAACCTTGATAACTGACTTATTTTGTTGTTCAAAGAAATAGGATAAACAAGTGTAACAACAGATGCTTTTAAAAACACATTATCTTTGTTTCAATCAGTTCCTCGGTAGTCATACAAATACATCAGAAGTTGAAGATGTGTGTCTTCAGATAAAAAATTTGGGAAAATATTCCTGATTTGGTTTAAAACAGAAATTACTTTAAATATTATGATAATATCTATTACTCTAGATATGTATTTTAAATTACCCAAATTTTTAAACTCCCTCATACAAATTTTTATTTGAATATGATTGTAAGTTTTAAAATATATCCTTTTCCCTTCAGCAGAAATAAAAAGACTTTACATATCACAAGATTTTTGAAATAAGCTTTCATCGTTATATTGAGTATTTATGATGATAAGGAAAAAACGTGCAATGATTAAGAAAACAACCTAAATCCACCCAACCAAAAAAACCTGGACCAAAGGATTAGTGAGGAGACAGTACAGAAAGCAGAGAATAAGTTCTTTACAAATTATCATTGAACGTGGCAATAACAATGAATGTTAGGAAATTACAAGGTAATCAATCAGATTAATATAATTTCTCAAAATGCTCCAGGAGATGAAATCAGTCGTTTGATGAAATGGGAGTTTTGCTAATACTACCTCTTTGAACAGACAATACTAGTAGACCAGCAGGAGGAGAAGATGCTGAGGTATTGTAAATCTGCTAACTGCATATTCAGATAGAAAAGCTAAAGAAAAGTACTATTCCACTTAAGATGACTGGGGGGAACAGTGTGGAGAATAAGGGAATGGAGACATTTAAAAACTACCTGCCATCTGCCTCAGACTATCACAGAGCCTATTTCTCCTAATTTGTGGCCTTCTGCGTTGCAGATACTTCAGCAGCTGGGAAGAGCAAAGAAGAACATGGAATCACCCTTTCTGGACAATATTTCAAGGTGTTATTGGTGTAGTATGAAATACATAGATTAAAGAAAGGAACCAAACTTAAAAGCTTTTTAATATGAAAACGTTTTGAATACCCACAGTTGAATGTATCATTTACAGCATGCAGAGTGGCGATTAAGAAAACCACAATTCAATTTTGCAGGCATTCTGCAGCCATCTTGTGCAAGCAGAAACGAGGCTGAAAGCAGACAGCAATCACACAAAAGTGCTCCACTTACGTTTTGACATCTTACTGAAGCCCAGTATAGCTGTTTTTAATCAGCTGTTCAAAGGGGAAACATATTAGTTTGGTATGCAGATGATCTAGTGCTCCTGTAGGTACAATTGGCAGGCAGCACTAGACAGAAATTACAAAGACAAAACATTTCAGGCATTTGCCAGAAATTATTTTTGCTCTTATTTAGAACTTTTTTATTTTCCATTCTGGTTGTCTTCTAATGTTCTGCTATCCAGTGTTGAACGGCTCCAGGGCCTCTGCCAGAGACCTGTTGTCCAGTGTTTTGATACAGCCAACACTTTTCTGTACATCCAGAACGTGGGTTTCCAGTTGCAATTGGCTCCTTATGGAACTGCATCACCAAAAAGGTCTTCTGTTCCTCCCACCCCTCTGTAACTCTGTAAGTATCTCTTCAACAGCCATGTAACTGTGCTGTAATGTGAAAGAATGAAACGGCTAACATTTAGTTTTTATAAGACAGAACAATCTATACCATCTGTAACATATACAATAAATCTATGATATTGAAGCATCAGACAAATAGTTATAAAATAAGGTATTTTTATGTAGGCGTAAAAGATGAATTTAAATACTGTTTTATGAGGAGATGTTTTGCTAGTTGAAAGAAAACAGAGGACACATTAATCAAGAAGTTTTTTAAAATCAAATTTGACAAACTTTGCATAGAATGCAAGTTTATAAGAAACTTGACTAATACCAAAGTCTTTAGATTGAAAAATACATTTTTATGGAAAAATCCCAAACAAGCTAAATTAAGCATAGTTAATATTTCCAATGTGTAATAACAATAGGCTTCTTAAGAGAGCACTGCTCTTAAGGACTTTTTCTAATTAATTGGAAAATTAATAATCTTTAGAGCAGCATGATCCCTAAATTTACTTTCTATCGTATATGTATGCAAGACACACAGATATGTATAAATTTTTTTTTCTCCCCCACAGCTATTATCTCAAATGTCAGGAAAAGGTTTAGACAGTCTGGAGTATTTCTTATTATTGTATTCCTCATCATATATGTCAGCTTCTAAGCCATAGGCAATCAGCACCTACCTTGCTACTTCTTGAGCCCTTAACAGGATCTTCCATGATAAATGTTTCATGCACAAATGCGTATGAACCATATGGAAAGTTGCTTTGGCATGTCATATAATTTTTTTTTTTCTGGTCTGAGTAGCCATCTCAGTATATTATGATTATTCTCTACCATCCTTATCAGATGTACTGGTCAGATGCAGAAGAAAATTTTAAAAACTGTCATTTGTTTAAGGTAGGGCTAAATTAATCACTACACATCTCTAATAGGGCTTTCCTAAACTGCAGTTTATAAAGTGCTATTTCCATGAAAACTAGAACCAAGTTTCTTTGTATCTTGATATAATTTTCTAGGTGTTTCCTCACAAATAATTGACTTTCTTCCCCCCTCTGAGTATTTAAAGATGAAACACTACTTGACTTTGAAGAGATTTGAGAAAGAAGAAATCCTCAAACCAGCATCACAATTATGAAAATAAAAAGATATAGAAGATGTAAATAGCGTAGATAAAAGGAGTTTATTTATATTATTGTAGATCAGGAGGCTTACAATCCTTATATTGCAGAGTGGTCTTGAAGCTTGTAAATCATATTCCTTTCAAAAGGAGTTCAGAAGGTGTGCAACCAGGGTTGATCTGATCAGAAATATAAATTTTCAGGGTATTTAATATGGATCAGATATTCAATACCATCTGTTTTGCAGTACAGGTCTTCTTTCCTGTCTGATTGCTGCTGTAGGTTGCTCTAATCCTCTCTGACATGGCACAGCCTGTTCACTTCCTCTGTGACTCCTCCACTGGCAACAGCTCCTCAACAGCAGCACACCTCCTTAGGAGAGGAGACCAGCTCTCCAGCCGCAGGGAGGGGCCCCAAGGGTTCCCTGCAGCCTGGGACTCACAGGACAGACCCACTGTCTGAAGCTCTGTTGGGGTTGAAGCCTCTGCCCTGGTAGAGGCAGTTGCTCCACAACCTGGGGGAGCCTGCCCTGTGGCACATCACTGCACCTGAAAGCATGTAGGGGGGTCTGAACTGAGATGGCACCCCCTCTTAGTGCTCCTGCATCCCTTAGCTCCGCTCTGGGAGCCGTGCTTCAGCCCTGGCCCCTCCCAGCTACACTAACAGGGTCTGTGATGCCCCCTAACTGGGGACATCTGTACCAAAGGCGGTGGGTGTGCTTGGGTCACGGACAGCTGATTCAGCTTGTTAGAAGCTGCTGGAGCTTTCTCGTGCTCACACACGTGGCCTTACCTTCTCCTCATCTGGCGGCAGATTCTCAGAGAGTTCCCAAGGGTCCTCTGATGATGCCGGATCCAGAACCTCTTAAAGCAGAATGCAGCTAGGAATTTCAAAATTCTCTGCCAAACAGTATTTTCTTGACAATGATCAATTTTGATCGATACAGCTGTTCTCACAGAGCAGTTAGGACAGGACAATAAGAATGCAAGTTTTTATATAAAGTAATCCACTGTGGTGGTTTAGAAATACTGTACTCTAAAAAATAACCAGACAGGTGGACACTGAATACAGTAGTGCTTCTGAGTCAGCACTTAATTTGGGAACATGAAATCTGAATGCTATCCTAAAACTACCTCTCTGAAACAGTGGGGCAACCGTATTTTTTTTACTTTTTTTGTATTTATTTTTGGATATTAAGTTTTAGAGATGAAAAACCAAGATAATGTCATTTAAATTATAACATGGATACCACCTGTATCTAGTTTAGCATCAAGTTCAGCATTTTGACTGGATAGAGTCAGCATTTTTATCCATTAGCAAGGTTTTCATACTAGATTATTGAGCCAAAATGATTCAAAAACTCTTTTTCTTTGCATTACCTCAGTTTCTACTGCTATCTGTGTAACTTAGCAGCCCTTTGTTATCGTGCTTCACCATTAGATATTTTCCTTCCCTTTCAAAGATATGTGATTTTCTCTGACATCTGACTGGTCCTTGAGGGGAGGAAGGAGGTGAAGAAGCAGGAAAGGGCAATAGTAGTGTTTTATTCAATTGCCAGTGTGTAGCAAAATGCAGCACATATTTCATCAAGGAATTCATTGTGCCTTTTCTTTTCCAAGATGAGGTAGTTCAAATAATATATATTCCACTTCTCTGAAGCATCTTTTGATAATGTAAAAAACATTGCCCCTGTTATTCAAAGATAGGAACTGAACTTGTAAGGAATTAAGTGACGTTTTCGGAAACCACAGAATTTATATATGAACCACAGAATTTATGTTATTTTATATAACATAAAATTAGGTAATCTTGTTCTGATTCTAGTGCATAGTTCAACATACCCTAATGAGAAGTCTGCCTCAATAAGACTTGGGGCAAAATAGATTCAGTAATTCAGGACTTCTCCAGTTTTTCTTCTGTTTTAAGATCCTTAGTTTATACAGGTTTCTTATGCATTTTGTTATACCTTCTCAACACTTCTATGCAACCCTGCCGATTTTCATGTCTTTTGTCTTTCGCTAGCAAAATAATTATTGGTAAAAATAAAAAATCTTAAGGAAAGATTAAGAGTAGCAACTATAACCTCAGGAGATGAGAAGTACTTCCTTAAAGTTTTTTGGTTTTTTGTGGTTTTTTTTGTTTGTTTGTTTGTTTGTTTTTTTTCCTAAGAAGAATGTACAGAGAAAGAGAATAGAAGATGTGTTTGTCAGAAAGATTATGTGTTTAGTACTAAAGGGTTTTATGTGGAGAATTTCTGAAATGTCCCAGAAGTGATCACTTACTGGTAAAAACTTTATATGAGATCCCATGAAAATAGAGTTTTAATCTTTCAAGCTAATTTAAATAATTTAGACAGGTTTATTTACAGAAGGATTTTCACAGAACACAATAAAGTTTCTGGAAACAGATTGCTTGTGGTCTCTTTTGGATTAGGGTAGATTTTTAGATGTCATTTAAAATGTATGTCTTTTTTTGTTTTGTTTTTTGTTTTAGTGGAATGACTTCACCTAATTCCGTGTTCATTTTTTTTCCTGAAAAAAATGGGTTGTATCCTTTCAGGCATCTCTTAATATTTTTTTTCTTTTTTGAAACTCTGTTTTGGAAAAAAAAAAAGGGAATAAAGTAGTTTGGTGAAAATGAAGTTAAAGAAATGTGATAGATCTCCTGCTGGCAGCCAAGAGAATTAAATGACAGAGTTGTGTGAGCTTGTCTACTTTCTCTTGGGGGAAACCATCTTGCAGTTCATTGATGTGGCATATCCTTTTTCTAAACATTCCCAGAGCACATATATTCAGACCTTTGTACCTTGCTTTTCTATATTTGGGCCCTGGAGCTTGTTTTGCAAACATATGAGAAGCAGAAGCTTTCACTCATATGTCCCACTTTCTGTCATATGCAATCCAATTTCTAAGCCGTTATCATTGCTGCTGTATTAGCCTGGTAAAGTACAATTTAAACAGGCAGTAAATTTTGTTTATCATCATTGCCACAAGAAAGTACAGCAATAGTAAAGTTTCCGGTAAAGATGAGTAAGAATGGTATTCTTTTCAAAAAGCCTTGTGACAGGGGATACTCTTGTTACAACCTGCCCCTGAAGGTGGGGTAACTGAGGTTCTTGTTAATAATAGATCCCTTGGGAAGGACTCGAGTGAAATGACACTAATCACTGGTGTTTATAAAGATACATATGGCAGGTTCATTTCAGAACAATTTGGTTGCAATGCAGAGTAGGTATGTAGCCATTTTGGTTATTATCTGTAGAAATATAGCAATATAAAAGCACAAAAATAACACTTAGAATATGAATTTGGCTTCCTGATGCTTTTCCTTCCCAAAATACTCTTTTCTTATTAGTTTTCATTGAGATACCTGATGAGTGAATTAACTGGGCGAGCCAAATTCATTACTACTTCAGAAAGATGCATGCAATATCAAGTGCTGCTGAATTATTTGGCCAATAGTAAGCCTGGACCATTCTCTAGTTAGTTTATTTATATTTAAGCTTTGAAAACAAAGAGGTTTTTGGTGAGTTGTTTTCTATTATGTACCAAGACAGTCTTTTGTTGGCATCAAAATTTTTAAAGGATGGAATAATATTTGATTTGTCTTCAATTTTAACTTTTGATTTATTTTTCCAAGGCCTGCACATGTTTACTGCACTAATCACGATGGCTTAACCATTTGTCCCCAGAAAACTGCCTAGTGTTCTCTAGTGCAAATATTAGCTGAATGTCGTGTATGTCAATGTACGTTTTACTCATTAAGCAGGATTAGGTAACATTCATCTTGTTTTTTTAGAGTTCTTAAATTATATTGAAGGTCAAAACTTCAGTTTCTAAAGAGTTAATCTAGAAGGCTAGGTGTAATAATAATAGGGTTTTTAAAAAGAAAAAAAAAAGATATTTTGACAATAATTTTAGCCCCATCTTGTTTAGTATAGTTTTTATGTTGCTCTACTGGTATTTTATTTCTTCATAAAGACAAGGTACATTTCAGGAACACTACATTTAAATGTTAAGCAGCCAAGCTAGCAAAAATGATCCTTCCTTCCTAGAGTAAAAGCTATGCCAAAACTACTGCAGAGTCTACTTTCTCTTAATAAAATTATGTATATGTTACTTCCGTTGATTGAGTTGCATGTACATTTCAAGAAAAATAAAAATTCTAAGGAAGCCTGGAGATATTTTTTTCTGATACAGTTTTATGTGGTTACATATTTGGATGAGAATTTCAAAGCAGTTTGCCCATAGATTTCTATTATCATCACTTGTGTGACAATACATGGACCTTGGGTTGGAAAGAGAAGTATTGTTCTAGTGTAATTCACATTCAACTGCAGCAGTTGTTTTCTGTCTTTTCCACAGGCAATGATTGGTTGTAGATCCTCTCTTAGGCATTTGGATAGTGCCATTTCTTTTTCTATTGTTCAATTACGGTATCATGGTACTGTTCATGCCAGTAGCCTTGGGGAAAGAAAGTGATGAGAAATATTGCTTTCTACACTTAGGAGCTTTGCATGGAGATCTACTGCATAGGGAAAGTTTTGGAATATACCTGAAATCCATATCCCAAATTTTAAATACAGGTGGTACTAGACACAATCTTTTCTTCACATGTTGTAAAATAAAATACTCCTGCATGGCATAGATTTGGCGTTGCAAATGGAAAAAAAAAAAAAAAAAGACATCCAAGATGTCCTTGTCTCTGAAGGCAGAAGGCATTTTAAGAATCAATATTCAGCAACAGACTCAAGGGGTTTTATTATGTCTGTATTTCAGTAGACTGGTGTTTTCCTTGTGAATTACCATAAAATGTTGATGTCTGAGAGATATTTCTGCCTCTGGAAACCCAATGGTACTGAACCAGAAATTACCTACTAGTGAAATTCTGATTCTTTCTTCCCACCTCTAAAAATAATGTATAATTCCTTACTAATTCTGCCAAATCTGTAGTGGCAGAACTCTCTCCTTTCCTCCTTCTAGACCATTGCCACTTTCTTGTAAGCGGAAGAGGAGACAATTAAATGTTTATCTCCTATTTTAATGTTAACTGATTTCCAGTTCAGGTTGTTTTATTCTACAGATTGATTCTGGAGATAATTAGACTTCACTGAGCCTGTGTGTTATATCTATGTCCCTTACCAGACCTTGTCTGAAGTATTGGACTATTCACCATTTTGCTATAGCAGCCATTCATAACAGATTTGATGGGAGAATATTGTGCTTCTTGCAGCCATGCTTCTCTGGCTGATTTCATAGAGGAATCACCATTCATTTGAGCCAGCTTCAGAGAGTGCTGAGGGTGGATGAAATAGCTGAGCTAAGCAGAAGTCAATTAGTAACAGTGCTATTTCTTTTTCCTTATAAAATAACTAAGTACTGGCATATCGAGATGCACAGGTGATGTTTTGTTTTTTTTTTCCCCCCAGAAAGTAGTCAGAGCTACAATTCATATAATAATTGCCTTTTAGGGAAAAGTGTGACTAGCAGAAATTTATACTGCTGGGTACATTAAAGTGAAAACTATTATAAATAGTTGTTACTCTGTATGCAAACAAGGAGCTGAATTTAACTTCTGTTTGAGCATGGAAAGGCTAGATGAGCATCTGTAAAACCCAAGTGATACTTTTGTCAAAAATAACTGGCTGTCTAAAATTGGAGTTTTATATGAAAATGTTGATGTTTTTGCTCCACTGTGCTGTCCAAGGAATTTGAAAAACTTCTGCTGTTGTACTACAGTGCAGTATAGACATATGGCTTTGCTCAGCCACTGAAGATGGTATCAAGGACTCATACCAGCGCTTGTTTCACCAAATAGTTTGCTATGAGGAGCAGAGAATTCAACCTGATTATCAAAATTTGATGTTTTGAAAGAGCATGAGAAATTTTTAACTGTTATGTTTCCATGACAACAGCTTTTCTTTTTTTCCAGTTGTCTTTATGATTTATCTTTGTCATTTGCCACATGAAAAGAAAGATTCTATCAAACCTTTGGTGTTTGATTAGTCTGTCAGTGCCCCAGGAAAAGCATCCTTATGGGGTAGAAGACAGGTTCCTGTCAACAGATCCCAGCAGTTGCAATGGAGTCTTCCCTAACTACTCCCCATTTTTACTTACTTTTATACTATGTTTGCATTTAGGTGGAGCTTGTGTGGATCTGGCCATACATGGTGTTCAGTGGTCATACCCTGCAGGTGGATAATGTCAGTATTACATCTGAGGTAGCCTTTAGGATGGAGATGTACATCTGTGATCCTTCCCCATCTGCTGGTTCAACAGCAAGAAATCTCCTTTCTTCTCCCTTGCTTGACAGCTGTCCTGTGACTTATCACCTACAATGTACCACCAAATTCCCGCTCTTGGAAGGATTTTAGTGGAGTCTGGCCATGGTGTCTCCACTCTGTTCCACCCTCTGTTTAGTCCTGCTTGGCATGGATTGTGTGTGGGAAGTTGTCATGGCTGCATTCCATCCAAGGAGCAGCAACTGCATTTCACCCAGGGAGTAGCAACTGTATTTTAGCCTATAATTTCTATACTGTTATAACCTGTTAGAATGTGAATCTTTCCAGTTTCCTCTGTTTTTACCCTCAGGCATTTTGCCACACCCTTCAAGAAATTGCAAAGTACACTGTTTTATATTTAATCATCACGAGACTTACTTGCCTCATCTTCACTGCAGAATATGCACACAACTGCAATTACTGCCCTGTGCAAATTGTATAGAACATAAACTATCTTGTATTGCTGAGGCCAGAATATTTTTTTATGTAATCAACATGATTAAATGATAATCAGGCTTCAGTGGTACTTTATGTCATCAATTAGATAAGTAAAGTTTTGAAACAGGTGCTGTAAGAACAACGTTAAGAACACAGAGGTTAATTTTCTGTTCTTCACTGTGAAGAAATGAGTAAGTGTAAACCAAAGTATTGGGTTGTTTTGAGTGTCTCTGATTTTGGATGATTAGTTTCAGGTACTGAATAATTTGCATAGTACTAAGCAACTTCAGATCTCATTTAACAGAATTTAAAAGTATAAATATACACTATCTGTTTGTCCTAGTAAATAAACCAACTTCTTAATACTATCCTAACCAGTGAAAATCAGTGAAGTAACCAATCTTCTTCCAACTCACCAAAAAAAAAAAAAAGAGAGGAGAAAGTGCCATTTGTTCTCATTCTTTGTCTCATTCTTTAGTCATCATTGTTCCCCAGGGGCTTCACCAAGCTTGCTAAACTATCCTCTCTGCAAGAGAAAAGACGAAATGAGATGTGTCTGTAGAGCTGAATGCATTGCCACCTGACAGTGCCTTGAGCAGGTGATGCAGGCACAGGCCAGGCAACTCCAGTTGCCCCTGACTGAAGACAAAGCTCCATTTCCCATGTACTCAGAACCTACTTTGTGTTAGAAGGAAAAGTACTTTTCCTCTCTGGATTATGTGCACTTTGTATGTACATATAAAAGATCAAAAATACCTGCTTACTCTTTCTTACCAGTGCTTTAGGATTCGGCTTCTATGGTGACAGGTAATAAAAGTACATGGAAAACAGTTCATTCCATGAGAAGTGGAACAGGCAATTGAGTTTCTTAGGGATTTGTATTCTGTATCCCTAATCCTTTCTTCCTTCCTGCTCCAATAAATATAACTCTCTCCTTTGGGAATACTTCTAGAAAAGAAACAGCACTGTGGCTCATTTAGACCTGTTCATATGTTGATCATCTGGCCAATACACATATCTGATGGACCAGCCGGTTGCTATGGGCTCTGCTCTCCCTGCATCTCATTTTTAGTAAGACTCTCTATCTAACAAATCAATTTTACGAAACTTCTAGATAACCAATGGACTATATTTGTCAGATGGACAGAAATTATCCAAAAGTTTAAAAAATTAAGGACTGCCAGATGGAAAAATCAAACATTCAAAGCAATCATTTATGATTTTTTCCTCTAAGAAATAAGCTAAAAATATATTTCATCAATGTTATTCATGTCTCAATTTCAAATACTCCAAAATTAAAAGGTATAACAATTAAGATGGTCTTTGTAGAGTGATTTTAACAACTTCATGAATTTGCTTTATTTTTTAAAGCCTTAATCTTTTTATAACATCCTGTATTTTCCATCTTTACCTGGAATTTATTATGAGGACTGCAACTTGTTGAAATATGTTTGAGATATTTCGCTGAGATTTTACACACAAAGGTCAAAGTCCCAGATTCAGGTCCTTGCAGTTAACTGTGCTTGTGAACACGTGCACACATACACACACACACTTGCACAAACAAAATCTTGTCAGTGTTTTGTTTTAAAGTACCACTACTTCTTGCAGAGATATTTAAGATTAGTAGCTATTGATTGGGCTTGTTTCTGCTCTCATTTAATTGACACAAACAGGGGTTAGACTAACTTAAATCAATAAGGAGCACTGACCTATGTTAAGTTGTTTTACATAGAGTTTAAACACAAAATGCTGATTTTTTATGTAATTTTCATGTGAATGGCAATATGTTTCACAGTGATAAGTATATATAGGCTGTTGGAATATAGGTTGCAAGTCCTAAGATTAGTTCTGATGTTATAAGTCATTGTGAGACAATAATGGTAAAAGTGGCAGCTGTTTTTGCATGTAGGACACTTTTACATCCCCCTTCAGGTATTCTTCTAAGAAAAAAAGCCTCTTGGGGATAAAATTTTTCTTTTGCTGTTGTTCACTTTTAAGTAAATAACTATTAATTATAAGTATTTAAGATGCTATCTCTATACTATATGGAGTTTTCAAGTAAAGATTTTCAAGGACAGATATTAGACTGTTTAAATCAACTGCAGCATTTCAAATTTGATACAATTGTCCCTGATGTCTAAGCCATTGCTTCTGATTTAGCTGATCTAAGAGGGAAATACGTTTCTCACATGCCTCACCTTCTGAGCCCTGCATCATATAATCTGGTAGATTTTGGCACCTGATAGGTGTAACGTCAGGTATTTCAATGAGGTCTTCCAGATGGATGCAGGCAATGATTGACAGTCTGTGTCCTACTAGTGTATATAAAAAAAAAAAGATAGTTCCTTGAAGCAAATATGATTTCTTCCCCTCCCATAAAAATGTGTATCTTTCTGAAATGACATTCATCCACTCCTTGTTCTATTTTCCCTTAAAATAGATACAAGAGGAATGATCAGGTTTATGTTCCAAATTGACACTGAAGAATGTAGTACTTGAATATTCTGTGCAGAGACGATTTCGTATTTAGGAAAAAAATGAAGGGCATAAAGGGATAAAGCCATGTCTTGTTCTTAGATGCAGAGATATTTTGAAAATTTCTCTAATGGATGATAATAGTTTGATGAATGGGACCTCTAGGGCTAGAGACAACAAATATTAGTAACTGAAGACTCCACTGTAGGTTTAACGTATGAAAGTGATGAGAACAAAATGAGCTCGAGTCTCATCTTTCACTTGGGGAAAATTGAGAGTAGTTCTTCTGAAATCAGTAGAATTTTATTGAAACAAAATTTTTGTCTACAGAAGGGAAATGGACCAGAATAAGTTATTTTGCTGTAATTATTTCCGAATAATTCCCATATGGACCTTCTGTGCTGGGAAAAGTGTTATTGTATTAAAAATAATTCTGGTCTTTTTTTTCAGGTAATCCAGGCATAATGCCCTAATATCAGAATTTTTTTATCTGAGGAGATCAAGTGGTTTAAACATTAGCACTATGATACAGAGGTTTGGATGTTGAGTTACTGATTTAATTCTAAAATATATTCTCTTAAATAGAAGCTTATTGTTGACTCATTTGATAGGCTCAGTCCATCACAGTATACTTCATCTAAACCACTTCATATTTAGCATCCTACTTGATGAAATAAAGTAATAAAAGATTTTTTCTTCATCACTGAAAAAGATATATACTCCAGAATATAAGTGATCACAGACATTATCTACCTGTAAAATTTTGATAGATGCAAAGTCATGGTTTTTTTCTCACTATTTTAGAATCATGGGGTCAAACACATAGTTAAAATTTTATTTTATAGAGACATATCTATAAGAGAAAAAATTTGATAGCTAGAGAGAGGAAAAGCTAGAAGGAGGCTGTTTTCATCCCTTCCTTCTTATGACCTTTTAAAACTTTGGGATGTCAGTGTTAGTTGGCACGTTATGGTATCTCCTCACATTTCTTCAGGGACTGACTGGTTTCAAGAATATGGCACTGTCTGTATGCCAAGCTTTATCTTACTCTTTAGCAGGCATTATTAAAACTGTCTTCTGTAGTACCTGCACTGGCAAAATAGTCCTCAGTGTGGCAGTGAGACTCTGGCTCTTTTTAGACACATGATCTACACTGGTTCAACAGAAAAGTGTAGGGACAGATGAGCTTCGTCTCAGCTAAAATAGCAATCATGGTGTACATTTTTACATCTGAGCTAGTTCTCTAAGTTTTCTCTCTAACTGGTGAAACAAAACAGGCACTTCTGAGGGCACTTCACATGACCCTTCCCAGACATGCCTTTGGAGACGTGGTAAGTGGCATTTCCAAAAAAATCCATTTCTCTCCATTGGCTATCCATTGAATCTTGGCAGGTAATATATTTAAATATCTTTACTGTGGAAGTCTCAATTTAGATGAGAAAACTTAACTTGAGTGTCACGATTCCACCCTTAAGATCATCCTCTCTTGCTTTATAAGTGAGCTGATGATTAGGAGACAGCCAGACCAAAGGTGCAGGCCAGAACACGCAGATGTGCCAGATGTGCGTGGTGGGCTTACGGCCACTCTGAGAACTGTTCATGCAGAGCAGCACTGGCCAGGCCAGCAGGTCGGGTGCAGGCAGGAAGGATGCCTCTATCCTGTACTGTCCCTGTGCATTAAGTACCAAATTCTGCTGCTGTGCTAACCTTTTCCAGTGGTTAGCATACTTCTGGATAGGTGTCTGTTTATTTACTAACTCTGATCAGGGAGAAGGGAGTCTTATATAGTTGTTACATATATAACTTATATAGTGTTTTGCATAGATCTAGCTGCAAAGAATTCAATTGACCTGCATTACTAACTGCCAACATTTGTCTTCTGCCTTGCTTTGTCTATGTAGTTGAAGACCTGAACCTATCAGATTTTCCAACTGATCAGTTTGATACTGACTCAGAATCATCAAAGTAAAATGTAAACTTGTAAAATTAGCCCTACAACCTACATACAACAGTATTTCAGTATTGAGCCATGTTATCTAATGCATTTTAGATTATTAGACTGTAGTACCCTATCTTAAAATGTGTTTTGCAGTTCATAGAAGGAGGATCAATCTGAGTGGAATTGAAAAACTACCTTTCATGAAAACAATCAAATAACTTTTCTGAGGGGACATAGTACTGAACTGACCAATGGGATGATACGTAAACGATTAAAAAGCAGTACTGTAGTTATTGAGAAATCATTTGTATGATGAGTTTAAAGATTTCTTTGGACATTAGCAAATTAACTTGAAATAGAGTGAAACATCTATAAGAAATTAGTCAACATAAAGCTGCAAAAGGAGGAAGTTTAGACATTAGACCCTCATTTGCTGGGGTGCTGAGATTTGTTAGTGTTGATCTGTTCACCTGGGGAAATGAACATGACCTGCAAAGGAGGTTTTATATGTCTTGCAAAAGATGGCTTTAAATTTAATTGTAAGACTATTTCTCAGTATGTAAAGTGGAAGTATACATCACTTTAAAACCTTTGCTCTGAAATATACGTAATAAAAGATGTCATATGAAAAACTAGCGGAAGTAGGCCAATGGATAATGAACTCATTTACAGCTTGACTATACTGAGGTTTAGGAAATGTCTTCTAATAGTTACATGCCAACTAGACTTAGCATGGAAGAAAAATAAATATATAAATAACTATAGATTAGGTACTAAAGATGACTGAATTACATTTCAGTTGCTTTTTTTTTCCAGTATATTCAACTTTTTAATTGCAAATGTTTCATAGTTATTCATAATTAGAACATTATTGTAGAAGAATACAATCAAAACCTTTAATTATCTGCGCAGACTAAAGGCAAATCTGTGTTAATCTGAGCCATACTTCTTTGGATATTAATGTAATCTGTAGAAAAGGCATCTTAGAATGAAGCAATAGAAGATAAGAGCATTAATTATATATTTTTAAAATTCTTATTCATGTAGAAATTAATTTATGAAATTCAGAAATTCCTTTGCCACATAATTGGCAAGTGATTCTCACCAAGAGGGTGGAATCAGTGCTTGCTTGTCAAGCTCTGTTCTCCACTGATGTCTGCCCTGACAACACATGTTCATCTTGGCAAGGCTTTGGAGGCAGTGTGATAGTGATGCTTTCTGTCCCAGAGTGGCAAATGGTGCTGCAATTGATGCATTGTTAACTTTGATGGCAGTCATGGACTACTACCATGGCTTTATTCTTGCGGCTGCATTTTCCAGGATGAAGGAGCTGGATGCTGTACACATCTACATGTGTGTCTCTGTGTGTGCACTCCTTAGCTCTTGGCACACAATTGTGTTTGAAGCACGCAGATGGGCAGCTCAGTTCCATTTACCTCTGGTGTGCATTCTGTCATTGGCAGCTGATATGAGGAAGCCACAGGGACACATCTCCATACAAATGTGATTTTAAAAAGGCAATTTTCTTTTTTTATGGTGGCTTTACAGAGTTTTCACAAAATTTAATGTGCAGATGACTTGCTGCAGCATATTGAAAGTCAAAAGGCCTCATTCAACTTTTGTGTTTAACAGATTACATGATGTCTCAAAATTAAAATAGCTGCAATTATAAAATATTATTTGTGGTTAGAGACAGTGGACTTCTTTGCAGAGTTTGTATTTAATCATGCAAGATACTCAGCTGCTCTGAAGGAAATAAATTAGGCAGATATTAAAAACAATCAGTATAATTACTATTTAAATGCAGGTTTAAAGTTTTAATGCTTTTGAATTATAGTTCATTATCCTTACAGTGAGAGAAGCCTGTACATTGCAAGAAAGATTGTCAGTCTTTGTTAATGTATTTATTGCTGTGCTTTAGTACTGTTGCTCTGCTGAGCAGTGCTTGAGCACAGTGTTCGGATAACACCATCTCTGGAGAGGGGGGACTCCGTGGGCCAAGGAAATGTTGCTGCTACCCCTTGGCCTCCCCTGGGCTGGGCCGTGCATAAGCTGAGAGGGTATTCCTGTCTTTAATGCAGTCAGTGTCAGGAGAATCAAGACTGCCTGCAGCACCGATGGGGCTCTGGGCCAGCTGAAAACACCTTCTCGTGCTTGCTTGTGTCCCCTTCTGCAACACCCATTCCGCGTATCTTGCAGGATTGCAGCTGAAACAGGAGTATGTATTTGGCCCATAGATGATCATATTGCCTGTACTGATTTACTATTACTAAAAACTGACTGAAAAGAATATAAAAAATAGAGACATGAAAATTTTCATAAGTGTTCAAATATTTATAAATTTATTTTAAACTCTTCCTTCAGTTAACTGTATGTAGCTACAAAGTCTCAGTAGTCTGTGAATTTATACAGTTAGCTGATATAAGAAATAATATATTTACTCCTTAAAAATTTCGTGTGCTGTCACTCTTCTTAACCCTGCAACATATCCAAACCAATAAATCCTTGTCACTCCTCGTACTTGAGAATTCTTGCTTTTGCAAACACTTTCCACTTGACCTAGTGTTTGATAGTTATTTTATTGATTTGAATGATAGTGCTAATAGAAGAAACAATATAATCACTCCGAGATGTTTGTGGAATTATTCTTTAAATGAAAGATATTAAGAAAATGAAGCACATGGCATTGCAAACAATAATTGAAATAGTACGATGAAATAATTCTCAGTTCTTCTCAGCATGATGGAAAGCATCTGTCTTTGGGATTTTTGAACGATGAGTAAGTTTTATGAAGTTAAATAAATTGAATAGTTTTCCAATAAAAATGTTTTTTAGTAGACCTCTAAGTATGCTATTCTAAATTGTACAGTTCACATCAGTTATTTTAAAATACCAAATTACCTTAATTTTTATTGAACGATTTATAAGATTTATTATAAACATTTTGTTACTAACTGTCCATTTTCTGTTTTTCTTTCAAAATAGTTGAATGGCTACAGACCCTTGCTGGGAATTCGATTTTGCTGATATCAACATAACTGTTCACCATTCACATAATTCCAATCAAACTTTGGAAATTCCAGAAATTTAACTGATTTTGATGTACTGGGAATAGTTATGTGTGGTACTTTTGTATAGAGAAAAAATCATTAAAAAAAAACTTCCTGTAAATGATGGTCACCTGTATAGTAGCATCTAATTAAATGGGAAGGCATCAAGGACAGATTTTTCTAAATTCATTTGCCTATAATTTTTTGAGATAAAATGTATTACAAAATCATCTCCAAGAGCCATAAATTTATCTTTTACTTTCAGATGTTTATATCTTGCATTCATTGTGTTTGATATGAACTTCTTTTCCACATCTGTTTGAAAGAACATCTTACTACATGGGATTATGGATTCATTTGCCTTGTTTTGAAAACCTTGCTACCCTCAACAAATTGTTTCCTCTTCTCGTTTTAAATATTTTTAAGTCTGTCACTTGTTCATGCAAATATTAGCTCTGGGCAAATTTAGATCTTATTTAGATGAGTCAGCTTCAGAGAAAATTATTCAATAAACAGATACCCCTGGGAACTGGAAATCTAAAAGATTTTACACATTTTCTGCATTGGTCTGGCAAATAAGTGAATCGAGAAAAAACTGAAAATAAGTCAGTGGAGATCATCCTTTTATAATGACATTTCAAGTTTTACTGGAAAAGAATATCACTGAGCATTCTTTAGTAGGGAAATTCTAGTCCCAGCTCTGCTGGCCACCTGCAGTATGATAACCAAGTCACTTCTCTTCCTCAGGTTTTCCATCTGAAAATTGAGGTATTGATACTGCCTTCCATGCTAGAGGGTGAGATCTAGAGATACACATTCATAGGGTCATAGAACATCCAGGCTGGAAGCAATCTCAAAAGACCCTCTGATCCAGCCATTCATGGAAAAGGGAGTCTAGATGACATTACCTCGCACGCAGTCCAATAACACCTTGAAAACCTTGAGCGGTGGGGACTCTACCATGTCCATGGGAAAGCTGTTGCAGTGAATAATTGTTTTCACTGTGAAAAACATATTCCTTGTATTGAGTTGAAACCTCTCCTGGTGCAACTTTCACCTGTCACCCCTTGTCATCTCCATATGGCTCCTTGTGAAGTGAGAGCCTCTGTCTTCTTTGCAGCTGCTGTCACTGTCATTGTTAATAATTAATCACTTTTGCAAATTCACTGTATTGTGGATTATCTCATGTAGGAAAATCTTTCTGACAAGATTTGCAGAACATTGATCAAATTGAAATCTGACTAATCTTTCAAATTCCAGAAAAGTAAAATTCCATCTTCAAGTTATTGAAGTACTTGATATAAAGATATGCCACAAAAAAGGATGGAATATTGAATAATATTTGAGCCAGGCTTCTGACATTTTACACTGTCCTCACCAGTGGATCATAACTGTGGAGAGAGAATTTAGTTCCGACATACATAACAAATAAATTTAGCATTAGTTTAAGGAAGCTGTTTGGGTTATTGTTTTAGTAACCTCTACACAGATTATAATTACAAAATGTAGCCTAATTTCTCAATATTGGGAAAAGTTATTGGAAAAATCTGAGTATATCTTATCACAACTCCTTTTATCTTTAATTATATTTTTTTTCTTTCATTAAGGGTTTCCGCAATTCAGTTTCGATTTCTGTTATTCAAATTCTTATTGTAATCTGCAATTCACATTTTTGAAACCCCAAATATCCAGAGCCACTCTAAGATCATGTTGCCTCATTGGCTGATAAATCATATGGTCTTTGAAACACCCTCTAACATTATCATGAAAGAGCATTTTAAAAGGATGTAATTAAAATAATAAAGTCCTGTCATGGACCATGCCTTATTCATTTTAGTCATTAATTTTTAATTGTTTCCAGGAAAATAATTCAGGATAATTCAATTTCTTGGCATGGCTTTCCTTTTCACTTTCTGCCTTTTTTTTTTTTTTTTGTCATCTGACTATTATTAAATTGTTATATTTTTGGTTTTATTCCTGACCAATAATAGCTATGCAGTTTGTTCCAAATGGCCAACATTAAAGATTGTTTTCCAGTCTCTTTGTAAGGCTTCTGTAGATTTGACAGCTTATTTTCCAAATCTTCAGTGCATAGATTCATTTGGATCTATTTCAGTACAAACTAATGTTGAGCTAAGGGATTGTGATATCATATTTTTGAAACAAGAATGAAATGAAACATTGAATTTACTGTAATAATTTAGATTGTTTTGTTGCAAAAATACAGAAATTACATGAAAAGAAGGAAGCCTGTAACTAGAGCCAGTAATACCATAAAAAATTATTCAGAGGAGTCAATGAAACCATGTGCCAAGTTTAGAACAATTTCTCAACACATTGTAATGAACTTTAGACCTGGCAAATGCTGAAGCATCACAATAAAAATGTGCTATAGGAATAAAGGAGGAAGAATCTGGGTACTTCAAATGCTGTCAGTCTAAAAAGTACTGTTTTATCCTGGCATGTAAAACATTTTGTTAGGTATACTGCCCAAATAAAAAGTTAAAGTGGACTGTGTCCTGGACAACAGAAGAGCCAATGTTTTCTGCCCACTTGACAAAAGAAAAACCATTCCCTGTGTGAAAGTCCTATGTCTGATTAAGCCCTGAACATGTAAGACAAAGTACTTCAGAGGATGCCTGCCAAAGTACCAGCATAATCTGCTTTATCTTCTCTTTCATGGTAATCAATGCCCACTGGTTCAAGGGAAAGCTGTATCTAGGAACCACATAGTGTACCAAGAAAAAAATGTCATTTTTAACCCTTGCAAGCAGCAGAAACATTGAAATGTTCATAAAATATAAACATATAAACAGTGTAAACAAGCACAAGGAAATAGCAATCAGTGTTGCTTCTTTCATATGCTTGATTTCTTTTTTGTAAAATCCAACATGAGAAAGTTCAGTTTTTACTGTGGTGTCCAGAGATCTTAAGGGGCAAGTGAGATCTCAAAGGTGAAAGGATGGTGAGGCATCTAGGAGCAGAAAATGCTGTATCAGGCTATGCTACATGCATGTTACCTGTCATGAAATTATACGAATTCCAAAGAAGGAAGGACTGGAGATGAAATTGTGGTTTCAAAAGCACCTATGATTTTGTACCAAATGGTAGCAAAATTATACCCATATAAAGTGCTGTGGAGAATACTGTACCGTGTATGCTGTATAACTGGTATGACTTTTTCATGGGCTACACCACCCTGAACTGATGAATCAAAGTAAACCTCTATTTTTGTTAATTCAATGACAAGCAGTGTATATACTGTGTCCTATTTCTATTTTTTTAAATTTCTTTTTAACGTGGACCTGGTATGCAGGTATGCTTTAACATGCACTGGTATGCTTCTTTAGAAGCTTTCAGTTCTTGTCTTTGAAGTGTACAACTTCTCTGAGTATAAATGTTTTGTTGCTTACAAGTAGAAGTTATTTAAACCTGAATTCATGTTTGCGTGAGAGGTAAAGAGATGGAGTTACTTTCCTTTAAGGTTAACTGACACTGGAATACAGAAGAAGCAAATGTCATCATTTTCATGAACAGCAAGAGGGGTCAGGTTGTGTTCTTTTTGCTGAGTAAATAACCCATGCCTCTTTTTACTTACCAGCATCCATCAGTACTCTGAAGTATCTATCTACCTACTATAATGGATTTATTTTTTGGCAGTGATCCTCTCTTGCTTTTTACTTAAATCAGTCTTTTTATGTACTAGGCAAATGAAAAAAACTGTTAATAATTATCATGGCTGAGACAGTACTATTTTTAAGGAGTTAAACATTACGAAGTGATACAAAATAGGCTTAGTGATGTTGGTTTTTTGCTATCTGACTTCAGACACTATGGTCATGCAATTCATTTTACCCCTATTCCTGGATGAGAAAAGCAGAGAAGCAGTAGCTCAACTGATCTCACTGTTGGTTTAGCATCATTTTGTTCACACTTCTGCTGAGAAAACAATCTCTGAGATTATTCCAGACAGCATTATCCCATTCCATCTACCCCTAGATCTGGCTCCTAAAGGGGAAAAGTGTCAGCTGTGAACATGATTAAACCTACCCCATCATTTTTCCTTGGTCATTCTATAAACACTACCCAGACATTTCCAACTGTTCTAGCAGCCATCTGCAGTAGCCCTCAACATTTTAGGAGTTGAATTTTAGGAGTCGAGCAGCTATCTTCAGTTCCTTAAGGAAGTCTGTGAAGAACATACTGTCTAAAACATATATTTAATATGTGAATTGTAAACAATCTTTGTATCTATCAGCATCATTACACAGAGAATTGTGAAAAACTCAGTCGTGATGACTTTTGAGTCATTGCAACTGAAAGTGGAATCTTATTCTCCAGTCAGTGTGCAATGAAAATCTTTCAGCAACTAAAACTCAGTTGTGGTAGACTTCACACAGGAGGAGCATATGCCTAAAAGAGGTCAGTTTTCTAAGATCACTTAATAAGGACAGGTGTCTTATTAGGATGTGAAAATCATTATAATGACTTAATTCAGACTACTGAATCTTCCCCCCCATATCTTTCCTAACAGAGAAACCCAGAAAACTGAAAAATCGCTAATTGTTTATTTTTAAAATGTTTTGAGTTGGAATTTTTTCACTGATGGGTTCTGCTGATTTGCCCTCAATTTTACATTAATTTTTTAGCAAAGTGCTGTGGTACTGGAATAAATTAAATTAAATATGTGAGGTTTTTTTCAGCAAGAACTAGGAGATTGGAATGGAAAAGTCTTTCACTTTGATTATTTTCTAAAAAAGTAGAGTTACTGTAGCTTTGTTGCCATTAAGAAATAGGAAAAACAGCCATCTGTTATACACAGTTCTTAGAAAACTCTTTTTTTTTCCTATGCTGAAACATTCTGTATGTTCAGAATATACTATTCTGAAATTCCAACACAATAGACCATCAAGTATTGTCTCTAAGACTAAGGGTAAAATAGTATATAGCTAAGAGAATATTCATGCTGTTTTTCATCTGAAACTGGCATTATTGTTATTATGACACAATTTAGAGGAACTTTTTGCCATTTTTGAACATTTATCATAAAGACTGGAATTAGTGTTGATCTTTCATAACTTTTTAGGCATATGTGTTTATGCATACAGATGTATTCTTTTAACATAGTTCATATGAGGGTTTTTAAAATAACTTCTAATGATTTCGTTTAGTTATTTAAAAATGGAACTGGTTTTAGGACTGCCATTTCATTTTACTGTATCAGTGACAGCAGTGCTGCAGGTTGTGCTTTTAAAGTGGCAAGTTTCAATAATGCTCTTTCATCATCAAACAAATGGTCTGTAACACAGTTGAAAATTATGATCTTTTTCATTCCCCTTAAGTGATTTATTTTGTTTAACTGTTTTATTGGACAGCACTAAGTACTGTATATAGATAAATCTGTTTCTGAAAAGGCAAAGAAGGCTCCTTTTCTTCTTCTTGGGTGGTTGTAGACATGTACTTGCATTTGCAAAACTGCTGAAATTTTCAGTGTCCCTTTTGGAGATTTATTTAGATTCTTCTGTGTATTCAACGGTGCACTTGACCTATTTCTCTCCATTTTTGGTTTTGGTGGGAGCAATAAACAGGATTACAGGGAGAAAGTCTGCTATTTGCCATCTCCAACCTTGCAGGGCCAATGGTGTGACAAAACATATAATTAATATCTGCATTAGTTTACTTATTAGCTGTGCTTGTAAGCAAATGGAATTCTGAATTCAATAGATAAGTCAACTATGCCACTGCCTTTTCTGTTAATTTTACCTTCTCTTGTTGAGTGTACATATTTTTAAATCACTCCCTGTGTTCGTCAGTATTTTTCACACACTCTCAAGTGTTATGCCTCTTAGTTTTAGCAGGATATTACGGCTAGGGTTGCAGGTCATAATAGAAACCTTCTTTGGTGTTCAAACCAATAAATAAATTAGAAGAAGGGCTTTAATCTTTGTATGATAAAATGAACTGAAAGTAGGGCAGAGAAAGAACAACCTTTGTAACGAGCCTAGCCTGGGGCTAAAAGTTCATTGTGTATTTCAGAACAGGGCACAACAACAGTATGAAGAGTTAGTGACTGAGGTTTTTCACTGCCTCAGGATACCAGTGATTCAGCTGCATATAATGATAGGGAATGCTAAGAATGCTCTAAATAAATCCTGTGTCCATAACTTGTAATTTCTTACTGGAGCTATGGGCAGGATGAAAGGCCTGACAAGGGTTCATAGCCAGCAGGATGCAGTATAGATCTGGTTGCTATACTTGTGCACTGGGGAACACACAGTGAACTTTATTAGTGTGATTATATAAAAAGATGAAATAAAACCATAAGAGAAATAAGGCATGAATTGATGACATATAAAATATTTACTGGTGGACTAAGAAAAGCACAAAATTTACAAATAGTAACACATATTCTCCTGAAAATCAGAGGTGTTTAAACCACCTTCCAGTTGAGAACCCTCATACTTTGGTGTTCTGCTTGTTTCTGAAGTACATTTCAAGATGTCCAATCAGATCCTGCTTTCTAATCTGTGTGTTTTACTTGTCAAACCATAGCAAACAACATTTATGTGTCTACATAAAACAATTTGAAAAACTATGAAATGGTTAATTTTTTATTTATATGCTTGCAATTTTCAGCAAAATTAATGTTCACATTTCTTGATTAGGACTAGATTCTTAATCTGAACTATTGGATTAGGATTTTACTGGGATGTGATATTTCATCCTTTTCTGGTTTTTAAATTTCTCTGGTCTTGGTTTTCTGCTTCTTTTTAGAACCTCTCCAGCTATTAAATATTGTAGTGAAAAGGTTGTTACTAGGTTAAAATACAGGAATACTTAACACGTAAATACTGCTTTGAACAATTGATACATGACCTACAGTATTTTGAATTATAAGTTCTTGGCATTTCCTCTTTCATTAATGTGATCTCTGTGGAAAAATACCAGCCACCTGGAAACAGAGGAGTTCCATGTATATAATTCACAGTAGTGGCTGTGTTAATGCTGTTCATGTTGATTTTTGCTTAGAGGCTGAGTGAAATAGCCTGCAAGAGTGTATGGTTATAATTTAGTTACAGATCTGAAAAACATAAACTGCTCTCCCTGCCCAATGCCCTCGTACAAAAATTCCCAGATGATTAAGATGTTCATTGACAATGAAAATAATCCTTCTGGTTCCATTATTATGAAGAACTGATTTATTTAAATTGAGGTGCTGTTTATTCCTCTTCCTATTCCAGTATTTCTCATCTCCGCTTCCTTAACATGAAATCCATAGCACCATCTCACCTAGAAGTGTAAAATTCAGTCATGTGAAGTGCTCTTTCTAACCTACACTTTTGCACAAATGTCAGTTAGCTTTTTAAAACAGATTCCTTGGGGCAGTTGGCATTGGACAGGCAGCCTACTTTGATTAGCCAGGTAAATGAAAGAATTCAGCTGACATGAAGCAAAGCTATTAATCTGGGAGAAAAATCTTTGTTAGATCTTTAAACTTCAAAATATAGTGGCTCCTGATAAGAAATGCTGCACTTTGAATGTCAGTTAAATCCATAAGGAGGTGGAGGAGAAGTTCTTACACTCTATGGTATAACTGTGCTCATGCAGCTGCTGGTGTCAGGGGTACAAACACTCCTGGCCGGTGGGTGAGAAGGAGGCTTTCAGCAGCCAACAGGTGGTGCGTGAGATGAAAGATGCTGGGACACAGGTGAGCATTGCACAGCAGTGCCACTCTGCACTCCTGTGCCCTGCTCTAAACCTTCTCCCGAGACTGTAGCCTGTCTCTTCAGCTACGTCAATTTTACAGTTGTATTCCTTGAAATGTAAATTTGTAATATGTGAATTTATGTACTTGCATGGCTGTCTTTGATCCAAATAATACACGTTTTATTTCTTAAATAGTTTGTGTGAAATGTGTACTCTCCAATTGCATTCACTCTCTTCTTCTGGTTTGAAGAGGGCTTTTATGCCCACCTAAAACTGCTGCAAGCAGTGGCCCTGTAAAGTGAGCTTCATGGAAGAGAGAAGGATGAACTGTTTGACCTCTACTGGGGTAAAAATGTCCCTGTGCAAAACAAGGTTACAGAGTCTTTGAGCAGAGAAGAAGCAGGTGAAAGATAGATTCTGTCCTTGCTCCAAGTAGTGTCTGTCCAGGGCCTATGACATGTAGGATGTATAGCCCTGAATATCCTCACACGAGTGCTCATGCTTATTTTCCCATGGCTGCATCTAGGCACAAGCTAGCTCTAACCTGTCTAAGAGAAGGGTTTTTATTGGGTTTCCTACAGCTGTATGTGGCCTGGAGCAGACTCCAGAGTCTGAAAAGCTGGGTAAATACTTACCTGCTGTATAGTTTATGCTGAGGTCTGCCTTCTCAGACTGTGTTAATTGTACAGTGTTTAAAGTCATTTAGGTTATGGCCTTGTGAGCTGTTCAGTAATTAAAATGCAGGAAGTACCTTAGATCAATTCTGAAAACAAGATTTATCCTCTGTCACTTTGATACTTCCAGATAGCATTTCTCTCAACTTCTTCATCAAAAATCTTCCTATTTCCAGTTAACATAATACTCAGCTTTTCTTCTCTAACTTTAGACTGATCCTGAGTTAATGCACATTTAGTTTTGAGTTAAATTAACCATACTCGTATTGTATCTTGAATGGTAATTCTTAAATAGCTGGACATTTCATTATAATGCTGCTTTATCTATCAGATGAAAAGCTTCATCAAAAGAAATTATGCTTACAAGTGCTAATTTCCTTTATCAATGTCCCTAAAGAGTAAAAATATAAATCATAGAAATCAAAATGCAAAAAGCAAATTTCAACAACATTATAATAATATGTTGAATTGAGAAGCCCGTTATAGATGTTTCTAAAATAATGATGAAAATACAAAAAACTGAGAGGGGAAATATTTCCATTATAATCAAAAAAGAGACAAGGATTTGCGTGTTTACATTTACAAGATATACTATTTATTAAATACTGAGTTTAATGCTAAACAGTTTACCAACCTTCTTCATTATCTTAATTTCTCAGCAAGACATTAATGTTTTGATTCATGTTTGTGGTTTTTAGAACTGAGTCAATACAGCAGGGAGCACTTTAAGAGGGAATGGCTTGCCTCCCTAAGCGGCTTTGTTAAGTAGGAAGGTATTGGTTGCCTTTCCACACATACTACTTCCAGTAAACATCCTTCCCCAAGTTTTGGAAATGGTGAGTCTCTACTCTATATACCAACAGTCAAAGGGAGGCCATTTCCTAAGGCAGGATGGGGAAAAGCCATTGCTGCCAGGAATTTGTCCTCTTTCAGTAGGCTTATTTTTTAGCAGCTTTGCAACATTTCTGTGCTAAGACCAGAAAGGCACGGTAGTTATTTTGTGCCTCATTTACCTCCAATATCTCCTAATTGTTGCTGGAGGGTTCTAAAATAGATACATGGCAATAAAGGAATGCACATAATTTTTTTGTTTCTAATGGGGTAATAATAATATATTTGGTATTTATTGCATTAATGGCTGGTAAAGGATAACTCAATTATTTCAGACTCCATTTATTAGGACATCATTCAAATGGCTAACTCAAACAGCTCATAACTTAAAAGATTAGAATATGACAACAGATAAAGCTAAAAGAAAGGAGAGTGGATAACAAAGATAATTAGAGGGTTTAACACAAAAAAAGTGTAGTGAAATACTTGGTTGCTAAGCTTTTTATTACTCAATTTCTGCCACTGTGTATGCCAGCAGGAGAAACTTAAGAGTGGAGGAGATGCTGGTATCAGAGACGCTGATTGGGAATTCTTTACATGTAGAACAATTTTTACTTACTGTGACTGGCAGCCAAAACATAGAGGCTCGCCTTGCAGGAAGATAACATGGTAGGGAAAGTACAATTAATTTTGTGAGAGCTTTGCAATTTAGGAAAAGAAGTACTGGGTTCAAAGGGTAGAAGTGAGATCCAATGAAGGTAAAGAAACTTTTAAAAATTACATATTAGTAGGTGCTAATATAGAAAATTATTTTACCTAGCAGCATTTAAAAATGATTAAAATAGGAGTAATCTGAGAGTATGTTAGGCACTTGAGGCATCAAGGTCAGTAAGAAATTGATGACTAACTATTAGATGATAATTCTTGCTAAATAAAATTTAAAAAAAAAAAGGGGGGAGAAGTTATGAGATTGGAACAGTTAGGATTCTTTCCCACAGAAAGCAATGGTTTACTTAGTAGTATTTTACTCCATAGCTAATTAATAGCCTACATGAAATTGTTGTAGTTAATTATCTGCTCATTAATATTCCACAAAGGAGGATGCTCAGTTTCAGTACACAAACTCCTGCAAAGAAAGATTCCAGTTTGATTACAGTGAACACTAAAGCAAGAAAGAAAAATCATTGTTAATTATATTTAACACCATGTTAATTCCTTCTCTCTTTCTGCAAAGAGACGAGTCATGAGATGTGTTAGGGTTTATTGTCATGAGTTGCAGCAATATTGTTTTTGTACTGCTACAGGCAGTTTTCCTTTCTGCTTTAGGACCAAACTTCTGAAAATGCTGTTTTGAGTATTTAATAGGGTTCTCTTCCTTTAAAGAAGGTCTTAATATTTCTATTTGTGTCTTACAGATTAAGAAATAAAAAACATAACCACAATGCCACTAACTAAAATAAAATTTTCATTTAAACTAAAAAGGCAAAATGAGCTTTAATAATATTTTTGTATATGTAAGTCTTGCATAAAAAATATATTAGGATATTCACTTTAGGATTAGCTAAGAGATCAATTCTGAACCATGTCCAAAACATGTATTCAGACTAGTTACTACTGGAGTCCTCTGGGTTGTTTTTAAGAGAATTCTATCAACTTGGCTTGAAAATAAGCCTGTACAGAACTGGCACAGAATCAAAACTGAAGGGATGAATTTGTCTGAGAAATATCCTGTTCTTAATTATTTCTACCTTCCCCTATTTGATTTAAGATTCCAGTGACTATCTTATCTTGTAAGGTTTGTATATCATGTACAGACATTATTTTAATGCCTATTCAGTTATGTATCTTGCCTCTTGGCTGGCAATTAAATAAACAAGAAGAGCATCTTCCAAATGATAAACTACTACATTCATACCTAGAGTACATGAAATTTAGTGATAAATCAGAACTGTTATCTTTCAACTGTGTTTCCTGTGATTTGTTTTTTAAGTTTCTATGATATATGAAGTCTGCACAAACATTCTATATACGTGAAAAAAAAATAAAAGCCGTAGGATTTTGTGTCTTTCCTTAGTAAACTGTCTTCTAAACCATTAAAAACTTGGCACTGATGCAAAAATACATAAAATCAAGAAAATATTGGAGTATGTTGGGTAATCATTAAATATAGTTGGATGAATCTATTTACTGGCAATACAGATGTAGTCTGTAAAAATAGTCCTTTATAAGGTTTTAGGTTTTTTTTCATGACATGGGGGCTCATTTATTCATATAGTCATCACTTTTTATTATTGAAAGGGATTTATGGCTCTATTTATTACTCAGAGATTATTATTAATCTTCTCCCTAGTAATCTTTGCCTCTAAAAAATGCTGACATGAGATCAGTTTGGCCAATTTTGTCAGTGCACTACAACTCCTACTCTTGTTGGCTTTGGCTTAAGTAAAACTCAGTTCAAAAGAGAGGTAATTCGACTCAAGATTAAAAACTTCTTTTGTCTCAGTCACTGATCCGGCAAGACCAGATCCCTCAGAATGCAGACTACACTGGAGTCTCATTAAAATATTTGAACCATAGGGTATAGTCAGCAGCAAAGCTCTTAGCAATGTAAGGTATCCAACTTGCTTGACTCACCAGGATTGCTGGGATATCAGTAAGTATGCAATCTATCTCATGCTTTTAACTTTAAAATATGAAAGAAAACAAGTTTTGGAAGATGAACTCCTTGATGAAAAATGTTCTACAATAAATATACCCCATTCACTTTCCAATGATGCATAGGTATTGTCTTCAAGTTTTGTGACCAGATTACATCTGAATTTTTGAACTGAATTATTTTTTCTAGCTTTTATTGAATAATAATTGCCTGCAAGCCCGTATGTAGGAAGTAGTCCTTGCTTTAGGCCTCATTCTGTTGTTTAGGAAAATACCTTTCATGTAACATTTTTGCCATTAACAGCTTTCAGCTGTGTATATAATTTATAGCTATGAAACTTAACAAAAGTATAGAATGCAAAGATCTCAGCAAAATTAATTTACTACTGCAGTTATGCATAACTGTTCTGTGTATGTGTCCACTTTTCTCTACTCTTAAAGCATTGTATTAATATCTGAAGAAGTCTTATACTAAACTATTCAAAATACTCAATAGTAATGTATTACTCCTTAAAAACAGTATATTGTAGTCTGCATAATAAATTTATTTTTAAATGGTGACTTTCTAAAAAACAAATACTAGGACATGCAAAAAATTGGAAATCATATATTTGTTGTAGTCTGCAAACTCCTGTAGATGCATCTCTTAACCTATTAAACCTAATTATAAGAAGAAAATAATTCAGAATAGAAGTGCCAGAAGCTATTTAGGAATATTTCAGCCTAAACTAAATGGCCTAATATCCCATACAGCAGTTACAGAATAGTGATATAAAATCAGTCTAAATGTTCATTTCTTTCTCCTCTTAGAACTGGTACTAATTAGTACAATTAACCACTCCGGCTAGGAAAATTATTTGTGACCTAAAGAAGAATGCAGTTCTTCTCAGTGTTATATCTGGGTAAATACACACAGATAGGCCCTTCTTCCCAACTCTGAAAAACGTGAGGGGGAGGGGGTTGAAGAGTTTTTTAACCTTTGTGAAAACTACTATGCTCTGAACAACTGCTAGTTAGGAGACACATCTTATTTCTTCTTTTTAATTGCAGAAGGTGGTTTTTCCTTCTTGAAAAAATTACTTCCGATGTCCAGATGACTACGAAGAAGCTTAACATGCTATTTTTTTTAAATAAGTTGTTGTCCATGTAGTTTATCAGCGGCTCAGTGCACTTTGTGGCTCATACAAACCTTGGGCTTTTTTTTTTTTCCCCTTAGGAAATATTGACATTATGATAGCAAAAATAATATAGAAGTGTATCAGAACTGAGAAACAGCTACATGGAGATTTTTTTTTTTCTCTTCTCTTCTCTTCTCTTCTCTTCTCTTCTCTTCTCTTCTCTTCTCTTCTCTTCTCTTCTCTTCTCTTCTCTTCTCTTCTCTTCTCTTCTCTCATTCTCATCTGGTAGGAGACTGGATTGTATCCTGGAAGTGCCAAAACACTTTGTGAAATCGTGTTTGCTGTTTGTTAGACTTCTTTTAGATGACAAAAGCGAATTTAGAAAGTGACTTTATTTTTGATAGCTTATGTGAACCAATGTAAATGAAACTTCTATGAATACTCGGTCCAGTGCTTGAGGAAGAGATTATCTTGCAAATAGTTGATGTTTTATTAGATAAAATATTAGTATCCCATTGTGGAGAAGGTGGCCAAACATAGGCTAGATTTGTGGGAAAGTTAATGAAACAAACCAAACTTCCTTACTGGTCATAATTACTGTGTATTTACACTTACAGGAATAGGAGTTTATTAGGGTATAGGATGAAGAACTAATTAGAGAAGGCAGTTTCTGAGTGCTTTCTAAGATTAGTTTATTCTCTCTTTTTAAAAATTGATCAAAATGAGGAATTGATTTCATCTCACCTCAAATATAAACATACGGCAGCCAAATAATTGCTCAATTAGATGTTGTACAAGTTACACAAGTATTCCAGAAATCCCCTGAATAGGTTTAGAGTGAGTCCTGTAAATATAGAACTAATACTTTGCATCTCCTATTCTTGTATTCTTCTTAAGATCATGGTTAATTCTTTAGTTACCATAATCTTTATTTATAAGAGATAAGCTGTTTAAAGCACTGATTCACACTAAGAAGTGATGTTTCCATCCTTTGTCATCTGGTGGTATTTAGGACTGCTGAGAATTCTTACTAACATGTTATCAATTTGCCTGAGTTAGAGGAAATGCAATGTGATAAAAACCATCTGGTGATACTGCAGGTATAAAAATATTTGCCATATATATGTTTTTTTCTCAATAAGTTATAACATGTTAGAAGTTTTTTAAGAAATAATATTATTTTAATTATTTGATAAAAGGAGAAGACATGAAAGACTTTATCCAAGAGGTGACCATGCAAATTTCTCAGTGCTAAACAGTGGACCACTTCAGGAAAAATTATGTTAAAGTCTTTGCAAAAAATCTTAATATTATTTTTAAAAATATTTTTTAAAAAAGGATTTTCAAAATAGGACTCCTTCAACTTGACATGTTTGCTGGAGTCTGTTATAATGGAAGGGAAATTCATCCTCTGCTCAAAGCAGGGAAAGGAATTCAAGAGGATAAAGAATGAAATTTTATTCTTGAAATGTCTGAAACAGGAAATATATAAATGCATTTACTGTTTGCTGTGAAAGCTTATTCTCTACTGCCTTCTGGGAAAAAGTTGGCTATCATGAAAATTTTTACAATGTCTCCTACTGATGCTAACCATAGCACACGTCATCTTTCTACTGCCCAGAATGAAGAGGCAAATGTCAAAGGAAAGATACTTCCTGGGATGGCTCTGGTTAAAGTGTTAAGTTCCAATTAACAGAGAGATTCCTGTACTTGAATTAAGGTGCAAATGAGACCATATGCTGAACCCAATAGAATGGATTCTATTTAACCGTAAATGTGAGATACAAAGAGAGATAGAAAGAAATAGAAAAAAGAGAGTGAGAGACAGACAGATTAAGTAGAACAGCAGTCACTACCACTGTGGATCTAACAGTGTCCTGTTGGTCCTCTTCTTTTGGTCCTCTCAGTTGTGGGGATCCCACAAAACATAGAGTTCAATGGGTTAATATAGTTCAAGTATACAAGGGAATGCCCAGGCAGCTCCCCTGTGGGGAGGGATGTTTTACACCATCTTTTTCAACACTGGATCTTCAAAACATTTGTGGCTCATGTGCAGTCCTCTGGTGGAAGGCCTCAGAAATAAGTCCGGGGATGCTTTGGGATCTTTGCTGGTTGTTGCCTTACTGTTGTCTTACTGCCTTAGTCATTTACCCTTTTCCTTCTTCTCTGCTCAGTCATGCATATTGAATTAGTTAGAAGTTGTTGAGTACATTTAACATGGGCTTAATTAAGTCAATCATTTCAGATACCCTATCAGCATTTTTGCCAAGCATATGATGCCTAAAATAGTTTCAGGATGTTCTAATATCTATTAATGAACCTATTTGGGTGTTGTGCTGTTTTGGTGTTTTTTAATTAAGATGTTTGTCAAGGTTGAGTTTTCTTATAGGAACTGCTGTAAAAGAAAGAGACTTAAGAAAATTTCAGTCATTTGCCTATTTTTATAATCCTTAAAGAGCAAATAATTTTTTTTAATAAAGTGTTTATATTTGACTTGTCTAGGTCCTTCAAACTATGAGATGTACTAGAAATACTTCTATATTCTTAAAAAAAAATTAATTTCAAAGATGAATGTCAAAGTAGGCCTGATGAAAAGCTACTGCATTTGTCTCTCTTTAATACTGATTGTCCTTATAAGTTGAATACACTGCAAATTTTCTGTCTTTAAAAGTAATGTGAACTCAAAATGAGGAATACTGTCATTCTTTACCATACCAGAAGCTCTCTGAATAGATTTTTTTCATCTAGTTCATTTATCAGCGTGCAAGTAGAAATGCAATTTTGCTTGCTTTATTATATGTAAAGGCTAAGATTCTGAAAACAAAATTGTTTTTTTTCGAAAATTCTTTTTTCTTAAAATCAATGTAACACATTGCAGGTACAGGGAGACATAATCCTAGATTCCAATGTGATTCAGATAGACGTGTCATCACGTCCTTTGTAAAGAATTACTACTTGCTGATATCAAAGACCCTTTAAAATAAGTCTATTAATTTTTATGTTTGCGCATCAAAGTGCACAATATTTGCACCAGCCTCACCACTATGGATTCTTCCTGAAACACAGAAAACTATTGTGTCTTCTTTGACCTGTGTTTCAGAGGAGATCTATTCCTTTATGAAGTAAGGCTCAGTAAATGAGTTCTGGCAAATTGCTCAGCTTGGCTTGCCACCACAAAGCCATATCAAGTACTTAAACAAATGTAGTTAAATGCACATATAAAATAAGAGTACTGAATTTACCAAAATTATGAATACCAAGGTAGTTTCTATTATCCAAAATAATAACTGCCTTGTGGCCACTTAAAAAACTATTGCAGTATCCTTCTCTTAATTTTCCTTGATTTAGAAAAAAAAAAAATCCATAATCTTCAATTTGAAAAAGGTAATTGTATATATCATAAACTAGTATTTGTAACCATTTAAATATTTTATATATAAAGATATATAGACACTTATATACCTGTTTATATATGTACTAATTATATATTTACGTATATATACTTCTATATAAAATTATATATGCTTATATGTTACTTATGTATAAGTTAAACATTGTTTTTAGACCAGATAATTGTTCTAGAGGAAGACTTTAGAATGACTAGAGTAGAATTGTATAACAAAACTGAAAAGATGAGACTGAAATCCAGCTTTAATGAGAATGCAAATGAGAATTACTAAGGTTCAGTGAAGGTCATAGCAGCTTAATCATCAATTTATGTCAGCAACTTCTCACAAGTAACAAATGAGTTTTAATAAAAACCATTGTCTTAATGGATTAAACCACAAAATCATGATTGCTCTAGAATTTGACCTGCTGTCCTACACACATGCAGTTGTACATGTTTGTCTTTTTTATCTACAAATTCAAGAATAATCTATTCAGAGATTGTTTATATTTTTTTAAATGAACATTTTAATGACTTTGTACTAAAAGTCTAAAAAGAGTTCTAAAAGCATGCTCTGGTTGTGCCTAAAGTATAATTTTTTTCCTGGAAAAAATTTTGGTAGTGAGGGTTGCTGCTAGGATGGCTTTTGTGAGGAGCTGCTGGAAGCTTCCCCTGTGTCCAATGGAGGCAGTGCCAGCTGGCTCCAAGATGCAGCTGCTGCTTGACCGATGGCCAAGCCCATCAGGGACAGTGGTAGCACCTCTGGAGTGACATAGTTAAGAAGCGGAAAATGTTACTGCACAAGAGGAAATTGCCGCAGGAGAGAGGAGTGAGAATACGGGAGAGAAACCTCCCTGCAGACACCCAGGTCAGTGATGCAGGATGGGGAGGAGGTGAGGAGATTCCCCTGCAGTTCCTGGTGCATGATGAGGCAGCCCAGGGAAGTGTGGCCCTGCAGCCCAGGGAAGTCCACAGTGGAACAGGGGAAGAGTGTGAGGAATCCTCCCTCTGTGGAGGAAGGAGTGGCAGAGACATGTGATGGACTGACTGCAGCCCCCATTCTCCACCCTCCGCTGCTGGCAGGAGGAGGAAGAGGAATCTTAAGTGAAGTTAAGTCTAGGAAGAAGGGAGGCTGGGGGCAATGTGTTTTAAGATTTAGTTTTTATTTTTCATTACTCTACTCTGACCTGATTGGCAGTAAGTTAAGTTAATTTCCCTGAGTTGTGTCTGTTTTGCCTGTGACAGTAATCAGTGAGTGAACTTTCCCTGTCCTTATCTTGACACAGGAGCCTTTCGTTGTATTTTCTCTCCCCTGTCCGGATGATGAGGAGAGTGATAGAGAGGCTTTGGTGGGCACCTGGTGTCCAACCACAGTCAACCCACCACAATGTGTAAATATTTAGCCACTAAGAATGTGGCCAGTTAAAACTTCCTGATGTTAAAGTAAGTCAGTTATGTCACAGTTGCCATAACTTAAACTCTTTTGGGTATCTAGAGAACAAGGTAAGAGGAAGGAGTCATTAGCACAGCACAGTTCTCAGCAAATGTGCTAGCAGGGTGGGCTGTACTTTAGAGATACTTTCTCCACCAAACTGTTCAGACAAGCCCACACAATCGTGTGCAAAGAACCGAATTAAGAAAATTTAATTTAATTCTTCTTGAGAAATTTTCTAGTATCAGACAATCATACTCCAGTATCTCTTGCTATATTAGAAATTGAGAACAAGTGAAATCTAGTAATACTGGTATCTGTATAAGGCAAAGACCCCAAACACCTTATTCTTTCTGATGTCAATATCTGGAATCTAAATGTAGAATCTTAACTTCATAATGCGTGAAACCTCCTCATGGGTGGGGTTAAATAATACTAAAAATTTTATGTGAAGGGAAGCTTCAAACTATGAAATGTATAAAAAATCTAGAAAGTATAGAACACATTACTGCTGGGCATTTACGGAGAAGTTTAAATTAAAGATTTTAAAAAATCTATCAATATTACTGATTTTAGTTCAGTTTTAAGTAAGAACAAAACAGGGCAAATCTTCATTTTGTGAAAAAATACACTTCTCAAAAGCAGGGAAACAACCTATTATATTAGAGAACAGGTAGCAACACCTGATTTGTCAAATGAGTTGTATAGTGTAGGAGTAGTTTTCTGTGCAGCATGCAAATTGGTGTAAGTCAGAAAGAAGATCTGATCTCTGTGTGCTGTGGTTCAAATTGTACGTCAATTGCTCATGACTGAGCAAACCTTGCTTCAGTATTTGGTACAGGTTGGATTGGTAGGTTGGGTAGGCGAGGATATTAACAATCCTCTCTCCACCTCATTACTATCACACAGAACTTTATTTCTTGTAATGGGCTGTGGAATTTATTGCCGTGCAGTCTTTCCTTACTGTCCAAGTACTGCAGTCAGTGCTTCTTTAATCTTCATTTCTGTGAACCTTAAACAGCAGCATGCTGTTGTTGTTGTTGCTGCTTTTCCAGCTGAGGTTATACTATATATATCTGTAACTACAGAAGTTTGTCTTCCTCTGCAAGTATGTGCACGGGTGCTTTGAAGTTCCACACCACTGTGCTCACCCAGCGTGACTCACCTCATCTTCAGCTGGTTCCAGCAGGGATCTTGCTTGAGCTGAAGAATGTCTGAAGGCAGAGACATGATACCATCAACCAAATGCAGCACTGGATTTGCAATACTAACATTCTAGACCAATGAATTAGAATACTCTAAATATATATCTCGACTCCCAATCTGTGCTTCATCCATGTTCGTAGACTGCTATAGGTCCAGCAACACAGCTAAACATCTGGGCTTTGCTTAAACTTTGAGGAGACACCTGGTTGTCTTCACATGGGAGTCAAACACAGAGTGAAGCCACTTGTGGTGCCACCTTCCCTCTAAGGTTAGAGGGAGTCTAGATGAGCAACTGAGACTAGGCGGTTATGCTTTTCAAAGCTCAAAAGTTTGGTGAGATTAATCTTGTTTGTACCAGTTTACTTTTATCAGAGTTGAATAGTAAAAAACTTTACGCTTTTCATTATATCTCTTTTGTACTTCGCTTTCCTGAAATTTATGAAGTTTGTTTATAGAAATGATCTGACTGTAAAATTGAATTTTTAACACAGGGTCTCTAATTGCTTCTATCTATTTATATTTTTTTCCACTTTATCTCTTTCTAATTTCATACTTTACATCATATGTGATTAAATTATGATATATTTGCATCATTTGATTCTCTCCTACTAACTTCACATTAGATCAGTAATGGCTGAAACGCCCTAAATTGCTGCTAGAACCATCATACTGTGTGTATAAAGCTGGTTCCTTCAATTTGTCATTTTAACAGGAGTTAGCCAGGGTTATGTATGTCAACTATGCACACACTCATGTTGGAGAGCCTAGATAACCATGAACTTATCTTAAATTTTGTGCTTATATTTGAAATAATAAAAATATTTCACATTTAAGGCAATGCTGATAGGACTTGCGAGATGTACACCTTGTATAGTAATAATGCTTTTAGTTATATTATCCTACCTTTCTTAGGAGTTTGCATTTTAACTTTTTCCTTAAAAGAACTTGTGTATTGAATTGCATTATGGGATACTATTCGTGCTTTCTTCCAGTGAATTTTTATTTGGTGTATTTAAAGGCAGCTACTGGAATGGCAGTTAGTCTCTTTTAGCTGAGTAGAAATATACCTCTGGTGCCATTAGTAATTGAATTAATGCTGTTCTTATCAAGTTACATTTCCTGTTGAAAATGCTCCATTGAGTGCAATACTCTATATTTAAAAAAAAAAAAAAGTCTTGAATACTAGAATTTCATATCTGATTTCAGTATTATTTCTAAACTGTCCCTTCACTGTATCATTAATTTTATTGTAACTTAACTTATTTACTTTTTATTTTAGTTATTAACCCATTCATTATTTCTAATGATCTTATAGAGGTATTTGGAAAGCAAATCACTTAGCTAATTTTTGTGGTATCTTCTAATATGTAGGAAAAGAAAATGATTGAATATGGGATCATTCCCTGATTTAATTTTAACCACCCCAGTGATTATTAGGGACATCAGAGAGCAGCAAGAATGGGCTGCTCCATGAGGAAAAGCAAGTTGGGTGCTGAGTGTGAAGCAAGGTGGGCAGCAGTGCCCTCACCAGCAAGGGCCCCAATCCTACAATACCCAAACCTGATGAGCAAAGCAGGTTTGGTTGCATTAACCAGTCGGAGGAGAGTCTAAAGCACCAGGCAAAACTGAAGTGATGAGGGATGTCCCAGGTCAAGCTGAGAAATCAAGTCAGCAAATGTGAATCAGGTCCAGTGACACAACCAAGCTCAGTCCCCACTGCAGTGATCCCAGGCAAGCTAGGGTGAGAAGGCAGGTCAAGGTTTTGAAATGCCAGCCAGGAAGTCAAGTTTCCAGGTCAGGATCTGGATCAGTGGGATACATCGCCAGGCACAGACATGGCAGTACTGCAGCTCAGTCAGCAGCCAAGGATAAGAGCCTGAGCTCAAACTTCTCAGCAAAGGAGGGGGGAGGCTACTGCTTCTCACAGCACTCTGAGCTGAGGTTATGCAGCTGTGCCATACCAGCACTCCAGCACAGCTGATCGAATTCAAGGAGGAAAAAGTGTTCTAGGACCTGAGAAAATCACAAATAATTACAAGTACATTTGGTGTATTTTGCTGTTTTATCTCTGAGCTGATCGTATGGAAAATAGATATTGATTTTATTTAATGGATAGCTGGGAGAAGTAATTAATTTTGACAACTTAATTTCTTTCTTGTGTTGTTTTTAACTTGTTAAGTGCTTGAAACTTAGCACTTAGAAAGACAACCTATTATCCTCTCATAACATAAGTGTATTTACAATTCATGTTTTGTAGCTTATATTTAAAATCAGCTATGGTTTATTTCTTCACGTCTTTGTCTTTCCTGATGTTTTCCTTCTTTAAATAAATGAGAATCAATTTAAATCCCTAACCTGCTTTCTATGTTCATATCTTTATTTGTACTTACTGAACAACCCGAATCCACTGCAATCAATTCTAGTAGATGTCAGAATATAAAACACATACATTAATTATACTTTCAAGATTTGTAGACAGTTTGTATTTTTCTGAGTACGAGAACTCCCTTTTGACTGTGTATCCAGAAGGCAATTAAGTTCATTCTTATAGAATCATAGAATATTTCAGATTGGAAAAAAACCTCTACGATCATCAAGTCAAACTATTAACCCAGCACTGCCAAGTCCACCACTAAAATATATTCCTAAGTGCCACATCTACAGGTGCTCCCTTCCAGGGGTGGTGACTTAACCACCTGCATGGACAGTCTGTTCTGATGCTTGATAGCCCTTTCTCCTGAAGAAATTTTTCCTAATATCCAATCTAAATGTCCCCTGGTGCTCCTTGAAGCCAGTTCCTCTTGTCCTGCCACTTGCTTTCTGGGAGAAGATGCCAAAAACAACCTGGCTACAACCTCCTTTCAGGTAGTTGTAGAGCACAGTGAGGTCTCCCCTGAGCCTCCTTTTCTTGAGACTAAACAGTCCCAGCTCCCTCATCCACTTCTCACTAGACTTGGGCTCCAGAGCCTTCCTCAGCTCCATTGCCCTTCTCTGGACACGCTCCAGCACCTCAATGTCTTTCTTGCAGTGACGGGCTCAGAACTGAACACAGGATTTCAGATGTGGCCTCACCATTGCTGAGTACAGGGACAATCACTGCCCTGGTCCGGCTGGCCACACTATTTCTGATACAGGCCAGGGTGCCATTGGTCTTCTCGGCCACCTGGGCAACACTGGCTCATGTCCAGCTGGCTATCAATCAGCATCCCAGCTGCTTTCCTGCCAGGCAGCTTTCCAGCCACGCTTGCCCAAGCTTTTTCTTCAAGTCCATAGGAAAATATAAGAAATATCTTCCCATACAGTGAAGATTCTATCTGACAACTTTTTGGAGGGGAGTGGTTGTACTTAAAACACTCCTCTTTTGCTTAATAGCTAATGATTAAAATAATCTGTTGGGTGAAAGGACATTAAATTTAATATTTTGAATTTCTGGCAAGTGGTGTAATAACCAGGCTACAGTGCCATGGATAAGAATACTGATTATTTTAGAAGTTGAATCTATATGCTAACAAAGGGTGCAATGGTCGGGACAGAAGGTAGTAAATATGTCATTTTAGTCTAATGGTAATGAATTTGCAGGAGCTATAGATTTGGTTCCAAATGCAGTTCCTTGAATACGAATCCATTTCACCTTAGACATTAAACAAATAAACTAATTTCTGCTTTTAGTTACTGCTAGTTTAGAATTAGCATTGATTGCTTTTCTGGTTACTCAGTAGCCTAATTTCAAATAATCACAGACGGTGATTGCTGTGGATTTCTTGTGAGATAGAGATTCAGTATACCTGAGTTGAGTAGAGCTGGAAACCCACCTCATAATTCCAGTATGAACAGTGTGAACACAAAGATGATTTATATGACGACAAATACGTACTTGCTACTAAGTCTGATATTTTATTCTTCAGAGAGACACAGGCAGTGTGGACCTAGGCCAAGATATGGATGTTAAAGGAATGGATGGCCAATGGATGTAAAGGAATCTATTGCACTAGAAGTATTGGCATGGGCAAACATCCTAATGAGGTTAGATTACAGTATACCTTACTAAAATAATTTAATGAAATTTTAGAAGTTGAAATCTTGATATAGGGAGAATTCTTCTGAATTTGTCTGAATTGCTCTGTGTAAATGAATCAAATACAACCATTAAAAAACCCTAAGCATTTGAAATGATTTATTCATTATGAGCCACAGAGGAAGGATATATATAATCTGTTTTAAAAAATAAAATTATTTGAATAGGTACTATTCAAGACATGGTATTCCCAAATGAACTTGTTGCAAAGAGCTTACTCATAATAAACTTTCCCTCTATTGTACTATGAAAGTCTAATGTTCTTCATTTAATTAATTTTGCCAAAGAAGGAGTATTCCCAAATGTCTTCAACAAACTTTATATCATAGCAGTTTTTAAAGCACTTAACATTTATGATTAGCTTCGTTAGGCATATCTAACAATGTATGTTCAGATTGCCGTCTTTCTGCTCTATCTGGGGGCTATATCTCTGGGGAAAATGCAAATTCTGTGTCAGTTTATTGATTTAAATTTACTTATAACCTTGTTAACTTTTAGAAAACATCTATTTTAATTTATTCAATCTATCCAAAGTATAGAATCCATGCACAGAAATATTCCAAATCCCAGAAGAATTTTTTTAATTACAAAACCTGATGTTTTATGAACAAAAATTCTTTATTAATTTATTTTTACAATATGTATTCACTTTAAGGGTATGACATAAAACGTAACTTTGTTCTGATTTCTAGAAATGCTGTTTACATTATTTTTACAGCATTTTTGAAGCATTTACATCATGTTTGAAAGAAGTGTTAATAGTGTAATATATTAAATGCTGTAAGGATTATAATAAACTTTTGTTAAAATCAGAAATTTATTCTCTCTTTGAAGAGCAATCTATAAGTATGGATAATGTTTTAAAAGTGAAATATAAATTTCACGAATCCTCTTTGAAGTATTGTAAACAATTCAGTCATGAAAAGGGTCTCTTGAATTGGAGGACACAAGAGTGAACTGAAACTGCTTAATAAACCTTTGACTAATTATAAACACAATCTAATGTATTTCTCAAGATTACTAAAAATCAAAATTTTTTGGAATCCAAGATGTAAATGTAATAGTAAAAAAAAATGTTGCATCTTATATAGCAGTGAAGAAATAAATATCTTTTATTGTCACAACCTCAATTTGGCAATAGCTAAAAATTTGGAAAGTAGATAATCTGACAGTCTAAATGGAAAGATAGCATGTTTTAAAAGCCTCTCCACAGAAGGGAGTTCTACATACAAATCAAAACCAGCAAAAAGCTAAATGTGAGAATAGATACTAGCAGTGTTATTTATTTCCAATAACACAAAATTGAATACCTCAAATTTCAGAAAATTATTTATCTATGCCCTGGAGAACTGATTTACCCTCACCACCCTGGAATTTTCCTTGCATTCGGGATAAGAAGAGTCAGCTAAACATGATTTATGATGTATACCATAAGCCAAGATCTGGTCTTGAACTACAACTGCTTTAAGATTTCTACTTTTTTAATTTATCAGAGATGAGTGAAAGTGGCAGCAAAAAAATTGGCTTAGATTTTAAATGTAAGTAATTATTTTTAGTGTGGTGCTTACTGCAAAAGGCCACAGAAAGAGTGTAGTATTCTAGCATGAAATCCCAATTGGCTTTCATGCTGCTGTATGATTATGACAATCAGGCTTTTCCTATAGGGACATCAGAGACCTATTGAAAATATATAGTGAGAAGAAAAGTATGGCAGTATGTAAGTGCTTTGCAACATGGATCATTAATACACCAATTATATTTCCAAGAAAAGTGAAAATGCACTTTGGATGAATGGCCATCCTAATCCTATACTAACAAAGAGGAGTACTTTAAATGCAGTCTCCTGAATAGACTAAAAAAGGCTAAATTGTTTGGTATGTAAAGGTACTCTTTACATTAAAAGGATATTATGCAAGCTGTGTTGATTTGGGCAGGGGTAGAGTTAATTTTCTTTGTTACAGCTAGTATGGAGCTATGATTTGGATTTGTGCTGAAAGCAATGTTAATAATAAAAAGATGTTTTCATTAAGGCTGAGCAGTGCTTACGCAGAGCCAAGTCTTTTTCTGCTTTTCATACCGTATCACCAAGGAGGAGGCTGGGGATGCAGGAGTGTTTGGGAAGGGACATTTTGGGAGGGAGCTGTGACCCCAATTGACCCAAGGGATATTCTATGCTGCATATCATCATAAAGGCTGGGGGAGACTGGGTGAAGAAGAAGAAAGCAGGAGACGATTGGAGTGGTGGTGTTTGTCTTCTAACCGTTAGTCATAATGGAGCCCTGATTTCTGAGGATGGCTGAACACCTGCCCACCCATGGTAATGGTGAATGATTTCCTTGTTTGGCTTGGCTTGTGTGCAGTTTATGCTTTACCTATTTGGGTATCTTTATCTCACCCCATGAATTTTCTCACTTTTACCTTTCCAATTTCCTCCCCCATCCCTCTGGTGGGAGAGTTAGCAAATGGCTGCGTGCGGCTTAGTTGCCAGATGGGCTTAAACCACAATGTAAGTGTAAAATGTTTAGGAAAATGTAAGGTTTTATTTTATTCTCTTACTTATCGCAAAGAAACTGGAAGATTTTAAGCAAGACTTCGAGAACCTAGGAATGACCATGTGTGTTCAACTCGATGGTCTATCTCCTCCCGTGTCTCCAACAACACTCATTTTTTGGTATTCAAGGGGAATGAAAACAGGACAAGCATATATGGTATGTCAGAACAATTCGTTCAGCTTTTCCTCTACTAGGCGTTTTCCTGACTGTGATGTGATTTCTGACATTACTAACTCTCAACTAAACTTTCTTCTCCATACTTGTCCTGTCTTCTCTTGAATCCACAACATCACAAGGTGTTCCGCACGCCTATTTGTTTTGAGAATCATGTACTTTTGTTTCCCTAGAGCATGACTGCTGCTAGCTTTATTTGAAACTCCCAAGTTCTTGTAGCTTCATTTGATACTCCCTAAATAACTTTTCATGGTACTTTCTTTTTATTTTTTCTTTCTTTCCAGGTTATAAATTGACAGGATAGTAGAATTGATGGTATAATCAGAAGTTGCTTTTAAAAAGTGCTGATATTTGCCTAGTTGCTATTTACATGGTAAATGTTCCTGCATATCATTGTTGCTACGGACTTACCGACTATGCCTTACAAATGTATCAGCTGCCAGTGTTTGAGCCTTTAGGACAATGGCAAGAGATGTGTATCAGAAAGCTGTCAATAAACACTATTTGTAGTATTGTAGCCTATGTTAGGGAGATTCTGGTACTGACCTAGGAGCTGGGGACAGCTTCCCATATCACCCTATTTTAAGACTTTCCTCAGAGGACCTTATATACTGAGCTCTATCATTCAGGGTTTCTTTGTTTAGCGCTGTTTGAGTGAACCTGCCACTTCTCATTTTAAGATGTGAAAACCTCAACTGTCTACCTGTAATTCAGCCAAATGGTTGAGGGCTGTATATTGGGAGAAATTTGAGTTTCCTGTAATTTCTTACCTGAAAATGTGAATTAGGATTGTCCTCCTAAAAGTTGGTTGGTGTTTGTATGTTTGTTTGTTTCCCATTGAAGTGCTCTTCACACGAATATGTGAAGGCAGGGAAGTTATGTTCCATTATTGCTCATGTTGTCATCTATTGTTGGTTCACTGGTGTACAAAACTCTACACCTTAATGCTGTGCTTTTGTAGTGGAGATTTTACGTAGTGGCTGTTGGACATCAACACAGTATCACTGCGATTAAAGCAATGTGGAAAATTGTGAGTTTTTCAAAGTGATTGAAATATGAACAAAGCATTGTTTATTATCTTTTTATAAGCCCATACGTATGAGTATGTGTATTTTTTGAGTAAATGCTGTTTTCTGTTAGCATGATTTCCTTTGGATTTTGTATTTCCACAGAGAATTGTAACATTTTCTCATGCAGAATTCTGCTTTGGCACACTGCTAACAGCAGTAGTAGTTTGCTAGTATCTCTTACCCTTCCCCTGCCAAAAAGCACAAATGGGATGTCGGTATCTGCTTTGAGCCATGCACCAAAGTGGAAACAGTTGTGCTTATATTGTGCCTTCACAATTGACTGATGACAACGACCCTTCAGAGTATCAGGGTTTTTTTATGCCTAATTATTTTTACTGCAGCACTGGGAACTTAAGAAAATCCTGTGAGCAAATCTTGGACAACTTGAACTCAGGAATAATAGAGTAGTGAGAAGGATGGAAAAAATGGTAGGAATTTGTTTAGTGTCAAAAAACAACTTTTCAGAAGTACATTCACTCTTTCACCTGGAATATTATAAATGTTTGGGAAGGACTTTACATGCTGATTTTTATTTTTATTTTCATTTCCTTTGTAATTATTATAAATGCAGCAGTCAGTACTACGCTTTCCCATGACATTTTCAAATGACCTTTTCCGGTACCTCCTCCTCCTTTCCTGGAAATAAAAACGTTTTCTATGCATTATATTTGCCTTTTTGGTACTATGCTTAGCAATTTTTTACCAAAACCAAAGCCTTATCATTAGTATTGACACTTTTTTCTCACATAAATTCTTTTAGTTTAATCAAATCAGTAAGAAGAAGAGCAAATAATTTTTCTTTACATATTTACTTTTCTTTAAAAATATACTACAGTTCATTTATCTATAACATTTATCAGAAACTAGAGATAGTAATATTAAACCAGATTTTGTGTCAAAGCTTTTAATCATAAACTATGCTATTCACAAACTACAATATTGAAAACAAATTATTGTTGTCTTTCTTTAAACATTAAGCTACTAAATTAGCAAGTACATTATCTGATCAACATATTTGTATTCAGTTGGTACTTAATTTGGCTTGGTTTTAAAGAAACTTGAAATTTTTGTAAAAAACATTCTCCTTATCTATTCCTACACAATATAAATATATATAAAATTCAGAAATACTTCTTAAATTTAGCCATAATTAACCCATGTTTTGGTTTCTGTGATTGCTCTTTTTAGTCTAAATGAAGCCATTGAAGTATAAGTAATTTCAAAGTTGTCATCCATAAGCAGGCATACTTACTGCTTCTTGGAAATGAGATCATACCCAAGTGAGAAGTTGATTTGATGAGATAATGTGTTTTAAAGGGAAAAGTATCTGAGTTTGAGTGAAGCTGCTTTAGGAATAGTAGTCTAATGTATTGCTGTGCCTTATTACCTGTATTTTTTCACAGAATGAAAAGGTACCTGTGGCTGTAGCTGTACTATCAGAAATATTTGGTAAATTGGAAAAAATTGGTTTCTGGAAAATGAAGATCATATATGCAATGCCACAAATATTCTAACAAATTTTGCATGTATATCCTTACAAACACTAAATTGCAAGAGTTGGACTTAAATTCTCAAGACTGCGAACAGTCCTGTCTACCTGAGAATGTTGAATAATGTGTGCAAATAATCTGTGTTGACATAACTAATTGTTCTAAGTCATCAGCTGGCTTTGTTGTTGGTAGTTCACAACAGAATATACAGATTATGACACAGAGACTACTTAAGAACTTTAGTAGGAAATGCAATTTAAGATCATTAAGAAAGTCATACAGTTTTTTCTAAAAATGTAGAAGCATATTGTATGCATTTCATCAGAAAGACTGTATGGGATTTATTACACAAGTCTTATTAAGATTCTTTCTTTATATATCTGCTTTTTAGAATTTCTTAATTTCTTTTGTTCATGAAACAGAAGTTCTGCTTACAGAACTTTATTTTGTTTCATTTTTTATGGGTTTGATTTCATTTTTCAGTAGAATTTCTGCTGTAAAGTGTATTTCCTTAAACTATTTCTCTATTTTTTCCTATTGTGAGGGATTGCCAACAATGCTGACTAATGGTGCTGAGTAAGGAGCAAGTGGTGGCTTTGCAAAGAAGAGAGGTACCAAAGGTAGCATCTTGCAGTCAGCAAGTGTCAGTCCCAGAGCAGGGGCAATACTTGGCATCAGTGCAGGAGGAGGTGCCGAGACACTGCTCAGGTGAGCTCCTTGGCTCTTGGCACATGAGTGGAATCCCTGAGGAGCTGAAAAAAAAAACCCTCTTGCCGGGTTGTAGACAATCTGCTTATACCAAATTAACACCAATGAAAGCAAGCACTTTACGTGGACTCTGCATATTGTATCATTTAGGGATTTGGCTGTGATAAAGGCATATGTGATAAAGGCTAAGTTTCTTCAGAAAAAAAATTTCTCATTTAGAAATTGGCCTAAGTTATTGCCAATGGATTCCCTCTCTAAACCTCACTGTATTGTAAAAATTGCAATAAAGCATTAAGTACTGTCACAGACAGAGTGCATACATAAACCATCCTTAAAAGTGGGTATTTGAAATACCGTAACAAAAATAATACCTTTACAAGCTATGTAAAGCCATCAGACCCAAGAAGATAATAACTAAGTAGAGGGCTTTACTTGCTATCCTCTACACCCAGAGAGAATGAGCATAAAAAGTAGAAAATTTACATGGTTATCTGGTGAATTCTGAACTTGGAAATTCTGAAAATAGGAGAGAGAAATATGGAAGTTCCGAATGAAACTTCTGCCAATTTTGCTAGTGTAAGGAGAGCTCTGTGGGCAGGTTAGCAGTAGGAACCTGAGGGAAAAAATGAGACTGAAAGGAGAGGAGATCTAGGAAACCTCTTATTTCCCTGGTAACTGAGGTATATAGAACTGCAAATTCAGATGTTTGAGGTTTGGGGAAGTCTTGGTATGATGTGCTTTTCTGTTTGTCAATTCTGTCTAATATCTATTATGTTTCAATAATTCATACATGGAGCTCAGTTTTAATTCAGGCACCCCAGGGTAGGGTGCATTGGTCAGTATAGGAGCCAAAAGAAGACAAGAAAAATATTTCATTCCTTCTACTAACACCTTTATTTTTTTGCAGAGTTCTGCTGCAATTACATACATAAGTTTAGCAGGCCTTCATTCTGATTTCTTTCTTTGTGCAGCACAGAATAATGGTAGCAACATTTCATTAAGAGGCAACCATGGTAAAATTAATGAAAACTTGCTATTTTTTATAGCTGCATTGCAGATTTTACTCTACTCTGGTGGGTAAAACTTCCATACTATCCTGACCTAAATGTTTATTGTTGTCTGCAACCCCTGTAAGTAAGCTATTTATTGCTTTTGCTACTAGTTTCATGTCAGGATAGAAATGTACCAGTGCGTGTGTGCCTCGTGTATTAGGATTATGTAGATTTGTTTATAGTTACAGAATAATTTTAAAGAGTCTATTCACATGGTGCTCCACAAGGGTATATTCCAGGGACAAGTATGAACTCATTTATTTGTGGAAAAGGCCTGGTCTTTGTTTTTTAAGCTTTACACAATGTTTTTCTGAAATACGAGCTACTCAGGGGTGCACAGTACTTGTGTGCAGACATGCTTTTAGTGTGAGCTGTTAGGGCACAATGTTCTCTGGTGTGCAATAAACACAGGAATACTTTCTCTAAGACTATTTCAAATGTCTTCTCTAAGAAGATTAGCATAGAATCATAGAATATAATCATAGAACACACAGAGTTGGAAGGAACTACTGGGATCATTGAATCCAGAAGACCCCAAGAATCACATCATGTGCCTGGGAGCGTTGGCAAAACGTGTCTTGAACTCTGGCAGAGTGTCTTTACTTTGCTATCAGCATCCTCCTTCTGCAGGAGACTCCTGATGGCATAGAAGGGCTTAGACAAGCACACAAAGGAATAATTAATGATGTCTTCTTCTTCTGTTTGTATGTGATGATATGTAGAGCTATTCATATCTCTTGCAACAAATTGATAATTCCAGTAATAAAGGAATATCTGACCAGGAATGAGGGTTTGCTACTTTCACTGAAAAGCTGAGGATCCCTGGCAGGCAAGATTCATTGGTTTTTTTACCTTATGCATTTCCGTGACTGAAGATGCGCAAGAATTGGCCTCTTCCCCAGGAAAAGACTTTCTGTGGCATGGTAGTGATTTTTCCGTGTAAAATAATTAAACAAATAGTGTAAACAAACAAAAAAACAAACCAAACAAGTATTACTAGATAAATTAATAGTATTTTTGTTTATTTTTTTAATAACTTGGATAATTCAGTTTATGCTTTCTGCAAAGATACATCAGCAGCAGAGCGTATGATTCTCCGTTACAAATCAGCAGTATAATGAAAGGAAACAGGGATCCCCCAATGCAGTGTGCTTCACCAAAAATAAACAGATAAATCAGAGCATCAGTGGAATTCTAGGAATTTGGAATAGTAACTTGCTCAGCCAACTTGTCACCCTTAAACCTCCTTTTCTGTAGAATAATGAAAAATTAAACCACAGCATTATAATTAAAATGGTAGCGCCTGGAACTTTTTTTAATATACACATATACATGTTTCAGCTTCTGTAGATCATCCTGATGCTATGATCATTTTGTTTTAAGTTGGAGAAAATTTTAAGACCCTTAGATCCTCCCTTCATATTGTTTTAGAAATAAAACACATGGATCTTTTGCTAGCAGATTATTTGCTTTTCATATAGAAACACTGAGTGATGGAATTTATGGTGTTGATTATCAGGTATTTATTACAGTCTGTGGTGGGAGATGGTTGGTCTGGATTTCCTTAAGCAATTAAAGTCCAGTAGAATACTTAGCATTTGTTGCTAGAATAAAGCTAAAGGAACCCATGGAATGCTCTCTGCAATCATAGATATGTGCTAACTTTCAGGCATTTGTCTTGACAGAAGAAGTGGAGCAGTGATGAAAGCTTACCTCCATAGTGAATATTACACATTGTGGTGTTCTGTAATTCTTTTTTGCCAAAATAAAGACATCCTTATACAGTTTTGCTTTGCCTCACATCTTAAGTGAATTTGAAAGGTTCTTCAAATACACCTCAACAGCGTTTATTCACTGTAGTTCAAACCTGATTTTCTCCTGCTTTCCCTGGTTGCATCTCAGTGTTCCTTTTAATCGCCCCAGTTTTCAACTTACAGTTAAAATTATCACCACAAGGTGGAGTTCTGAACTTTCCAGCAAGAACAATCTCTTCCTTACATCAAAAGGAAGCAAACGTAATTTCTTCTTAACTATTACACTGCAGGCACAGTGTCTGTCGTGGTGGTTGGAGCAGCTGCAGGGCCTGTTGTTGTCTCCCTGTCAGATTTAGAGACCTTCTTTTCCTCCTGTGCGTACTGAGCAGTGTTGAATATGGCTCAATAAACCTGGACCACGCCCCAACACATTGAAGTGATTTGGGTCCTCTTTGGAGTGCCAGGTGCCAGCACACTTTTAAAAAATATTGTACTAGTTTTTCTGGCTGCTGGACTTATTCAGGGGTAAGGTGCAAACATGCTGGAGGTGCCTACTTCCCTGGATAATTGTCCATACAATCCCACACACCCCACAACTCTGAAATATCCAGCTTTTGGGCAGAACTCTGGATAATAATTTATATTTGTCTGACCTTAAAGAAGACCTGAACCACACAGAACAACATGCTTCTAGAAAAAAACCCCAGTTTGGTTTCAAGGGTAGTCAAAGAATATTCGAGATCTTTAAAATTCTGAACTACTGTAATCAGCCTGGGAGACAAGAAAGGAATAAAAGAGAGGAGAAAAAAAATTAGGAAGGTGTTTTCCCCATGGGTTGTTCCTCTGTGGAGAAAACAACAAAGGTGTGACTATTAATCATTCCCAGGAGATGGCTCCCAAAGAACAGAGTGCCTGCAATACTGAAAGCAGACACCAGACTGGTGTCCCGACCAGCAACACTCTCATATCATACGCCCATCCTATGAAATACACCGTGGAGAACACGTACTGCAAGTAAGGTATTACTGGTATAATACAGACAAAAAGCCACAAATATGAGAGCAAATAAGTCCACATTGTAACTAGCAACTGTTAAAACAATGCAATGAATGTTTATAATAATTTTCTTGTAACACCTTCTGGTCAGATCTGTACTTATCTCACCCTTCGAGCCACACATTGGGTGCCAAAAAGGATTGTTGTTTTAAGCCCAGCTGGAGATAAAACACCACGCAGCCACTCTCTCAAACTCCCTCCCTGAATGAGGAGGAGAATTGAAGTAAAACTTGTATGTTGAGGTAAGAACAGTTTAATAATTGAAAACACAGTAAAATACAATATTAATGGTAATATTAATAATAATAATAATATTGATGATAATAAAAAAAACCAAACAAGCAAACAAGTGATGCACAATGCAATTGCTCACCACCTGCTGACAGATTCCAGACCTTCCTTCCCACCCAGGTTGGACTCCCCTTCTGGGTAACTCCCCCAGTTTATATACTGGGCATTATGTTCTGTGGTCTGGAATACCCCTTTGGTCTGTTCGGATCACCTGTCCCAGCTGTGCTCCCACCCAGTTTCTTTTGTGCACCTCCTCACTGGCAGAGCATGAGACAAGGAAAAAAAACAAAGGTCTTTGACTTTGGATAAACATGACTTCTCAAAAAGCCAAAACTTCAGTGTGTTATGAACACCATTCTCATTCTGAATCCAAAATGCAGCACTATAGCAGGTACTGAGAAGAAATGAACTCTACCCTAGCTGAACCCAGGACATTTAGTTACATCTGAAATTTGCAAGAGTGTTTATAGGTGTAAACATACAGTAGAAGACAATAACTTTGAGGCTATTCGGATAGTCTCTCTAGAGCTTAATGCATTTAGTGCTGGTTTTAAACCTGGACTTTTAATCTCATCTTGTCATGTATATGCAGAGGTGACAGTCTAAGAAATTTTTTCCCATTTTTTCTATTGACTAAGCAACACAGTTCTGCAGCACACCAAAGACATTGTTTCATATGATCTTTTTAGTGCTTACAGAGAAGGAATTTTGTATCATATAGACACTCAAGTGTTTTGGAAGGAAAATGTACACTTACTACCCATATAAACAATGAATTTTTATAAAGTGGGATTTAACAAAATTAGTTGGCTGTTTAAAGGAATTCTATTATGCATGCTTAGTTGTTGAGAAGAAATTATTTCTTTCTTTGCAATTCTGACAGGATTTTCAAACACATAGATTTACCAAATACACATAGTTTTGAAGGAATTTCTTTGTCTTTTATACAAGTAGTGGTTTATAAAATTACCAGTGTTTCTAGTTTATTCTAAATGACTACTTTTACATATGCATAGCTCAGAACTCTATTTTAATAGTTTAAGTTATATATTTTAGACATGTATCCCTAGAATCTGAATAGGATGGTAGCACTCTTCTTTCATGAGACAGTTAACTGATGGAGATGATTGGAGGGCTTTAAGTAGTTCAAAGGCTGCCGTGGTGGATTGTGGTGCTGAAGGGACAGCTCATGGCAGAGCGAGGCAGCAGCGCTGCAGCGGGAGGGTAGGGCAAGGGCCATAGAAAGCATTAGGATATAATCATTATACTGAAATGATCAGAGAAGAGTTTTTTAAAGTTCTTTTATAATATTATTGAATATAAACAATTATTTGTAGTGTTCTTTATGGAACACGCTACATTCTCTAGGATCATGGAAACATTTAGGAGGGTTGTGATAAAGTGCTTGCTCAAAATGAATCTGCTTTATTGCTTAGGAGAAAGCAAACCAACCTATTGTGTATCGAGGCTTTATTTATTTCTCTTCTTTTCCCCATTATTTTGTTTAAAAAAAATTAGCATGATGTGATATTGTTTCTCAGCTTCCTTGCAAATCCTTTTTTTTATGATGTCTGGAATGTGATTTTACTCTGTTATGTTACTCACTGTAGATGAAAAGTTCAAGCTATTAATCTTTAATTAAACAAAATAAAATCAGCAGAATTTTAAAGATGCAATTAACACTTTGCTCTTCTTTTCCCTAACCTCTTCACTCAGTCATTAGGAATTTAATCTCTGATAATTTGAGCAAAGTTTGAAAATACTATTGATATTTTAGTTTTTATATGATAAATGCATATTCTACATGGATTTTAAAATGTTTCCTTAAACTTTATTTTAGTGATAAATATTGTAAGCTGCCTTAGTTTGAACTTTTGTCAGTGTTTTGCAAATTTCTGTTTCTTAGACTGTCAGGTAGGTGTCACTTTTGTCCTTATCAAATAACATAAATTCTTTATAAAGTTTTGGGGCAAGAAAACATTATCCATGTAGCTTATTGCCAGGAGTCATATGGAGTTGACTGCAGTAAAATTTCTGTGGACATGGAAGCCCACGGAAGTCATCTTTGCCATGGTGGCCTGTAGATACACGTGGTAGCTAGCATTGCATGCTACTGCGCAGCTGAACAACAAGTGCTTCTGTCACCCTCTTCTCTTAGAAACATCCTCCACTGATTTCTTCCATTTTGGTTGAGTTTTGCCTAAATTATTATGATGAGTCAAGAGAAAATGGGCGTAAATTGAAATACAATTAAAAAAAAAATTATAAGGGTGTTTGAACAGTAGAAGAGGACGTTCACCAGGGTTTGGTGATACGCATCCTCACGGAGAAACAGTTCTGAGTGACCTGCGTCACCAGTTGACCCTGCTCTGAGCAGGGAGATTTCACTAGATGATCTCCAGAAGTTTCTTCTAACTTCAACTACTTTGTGACTCTAAGACTGCAAAATGAGAGGAAATTATCTCTGTTACCAAGTGAAATGAAGCTACATGAAGCAGACTAATTTTCATTTGAGATTCTAGGTGATAGCTAGCAGTGATTCCTCAAACCTTTCTCACTCATTAGGCCCTTGTTTTCTCTGTGAAAATCAGAAAGGCCGCGTGCTTTCCCACAGTAAGCACAGACACAAAACAAACCAAGCAAAATCAAAAGTAACAAAATTTTACCCCACAACTAGATTTCTGACTGTCTTTTAGTTTTGTCATATTATATCAGAGATTATTAATGCAAAGAATAAAAGTATCACCTTTCACAAGAGTGAATCTTCTTCACTTCCTATTCTCTAAGATTTTCCCCCTATATGTTGCTGACAATGTTAGCTTCTGGTAAAATTAGCACAAGGCTGATCATGACCAAATGTCAAGTGAAATTTTATGGTTTTTTTTTCATTCAGTCATCATGACTCCACTGATTGTGTTGATGGTGGTTGTCCATTTTAAGTGAAGCCATCCATTTTAACTAATACTCACAATTCTGAGACTCCTCTCGTTGGTATGATAATCCAGTGAGGAGTGACGAGTGCTGTTGTCTAAACCATCACAACTATGTGGGACTCCTACAGCTTGCCTAACTCCATATGTTCATATTTAACTGCTTAACTTTCAGTTTCCAGTATGGGATTCCTGTGGCTTTCTTCATTAGTGTTTGGCCAGGCACTCCACACACTTCACAGCAGAGGGCCCTTGCTAACATCTTGTAAGTGGGCTCTCTGGTACCCGCTGTAACTTCAGTAGTCTTTCTTTCCAGATTGTCTGAAAAGCATCCTGCAGGTTCCTGCACATTCTAAGCAAAGACTGATTTTCTCCTCAAGTAAGGACTTTGCTTCATGTGTGCACTTCTGGACTTGGCAGATGTGTGAGTTTTTAGTCAATCTTTTATACTGTCACTTCTAAACTGCACATAAATATAGCTATTCTAATAACCTCTATGCCAGTGAATATGGATTTTTTTGTATAAGGGACTGTACTCCTTAGTGGGAGCTATGCAGGCTGCTGTTTCAAAAAGTCAGAATACATTTATTGATATTGTTATGGCTTTTGTATAATTTCAGATAACAGAATAGTTTGTCCCAGTCAGCTTTATATATGTGTGAACAAAGTAGGGCAAAGAACCTGTTCTAACCAGATAACATGGCCTGATTTCAGTATTAGGAAACAGTCCCAGAGGGGATTATATCTCTAAGAGGGTGCCCTAAGTGTAAAGTCTTCCTTTAGTCCTTTGTTAAAAACAGTTCCTACACTCCTGTTTGACTGCATTTCACCTGGAACTAGGAACTATTAAATCCTATTATCCTTTCATTTGAGTGCACTTCCATTTATCTCTACCCAATCCCTGTGTCAACAGTCTCAAAAGAAATTAAAGGAGACAAACTTATAGTACAGGACAGGTTTTTTGTCTTTCACATGGCATTGGTTTTTATGAAACAGAATGATCCATGTGCAACAGGTAAAATTGGAGGAAGTTTTTTTGCATGTGCAAACATGAACAGGTAGCTGTGATGGTAGTGAACAGGCAAAAAAATCTTGCCCTGTACTTGGGAGAACCAGAGAAAATGAAAACGTATTCCTGCAACTGAACTGAGCACCTAAGCTCTTTAATATCAAGAGTCTCTTTCTCTCTAACCTGATAATTTTACTAATGTACAGTCTATCTTCCTATTACTCTGGTAATAAAAATGATAATAAAAATTACCCAGAAGTACCCACTCATTGCAGTTTTCTGGCCCTGTAGTGAGAGTATGAGGAGCTTAAATAATATTTTATATAAATTTGGATCTTGATGTAGTCTGTAGGGAACGGATATCTGATCTCCAGGAATAGGATGTTCCTTAACATGCTAAGGTTGCTAAAGGCAGACATCTCAGGAATTTCCAGACCAAAGAAGGCTCTGTGACTTTAAATGCACACAGAAAGGACAGAGGGAAGGCTGAAAGAGAGAAAACTGATGGGAGAAAGAGGAAGAAAGAAAAGAAGAGAAAGTAATAGAGATGGGGAGAAAGGGACTAAGAGATTCTACAGTAGGAGTTCTTGGACAATAACTGTTTGTACAGTGATTAAATGTATGTGTTAGGCTGAAATGGATCTGAGGACACAGTCTAGACTATCCTCTTATGTGAGTTAGTATCACCCCAATGGATATTTATTAACTTATTCTTCAACATGTGTTGAAATGTGAATTCACTATCAATAATAAACAGCTCCATTTTTTAATTGTCCTGACAGATGAGCTGTTTTCAATTAGCATCTAATGTAAATCCCCTTTCCTATACTGGTAGCTCTAATTAAAACCAGGTCTAATTTATCTACATCTTTCTTAAAAGGTGAAGCCATGAACTCAGAAAAGTGGTGGTGCTGGAACTTCAGGAAACACTACTTACCTTGTCTTTTGTTTCTGCCGATGAATTCCAAAATTATACTTCACTTTGTTACAATAATGTTGTATTTTTGGATAATTATTCACTTTGTGATCCACTATACCTTCACACCTTTTTCCATTATTTATTTAGTTGTCTGCTATTTTCTCTAATTGTTTAGCACTTGAGAAAAAATGTAATGCCTGTGCTTCCCCTCTGCCAAAATAAAAGACAAGTCGTTGTGTTCCTGATTTAGAAGAATCCTATTATCATTTGGTCAGATCTCTGAATTCATTAAATGACTGCAAAATTGTATCTATCTATGTCTCGATATCATATATTTACATGATTATAATATTAAATATATAAGTCATATTCTCTTCTCTGATATTCAGGTGTAAATACACTTACTGCAGTTTTCCCTCCAGATCTGACCTCATTATAGCTGGAAATACAGCGTGTGTCCTTTTATTGCAGAAATAGTTTACCCTAAAGGAACTATTTGGGGAATACAGCTAACCTTTCTTTTTCTTCTTTTTTTTTTTTTCTTCCCTTTATTCTCAAAACAAGACTTCTCTGTATAATGTACATTATCTGAAGGAAAATATTTAGGTATCAAAGTCATGTTCTGGATATGATGTCTCCTGTTCTGAATGTGATGATCAGGGAATTCTCTTTCATTGCTCTCGTATATCAGAACCAGTTATGGTCCATATAACTGTCATTGTTTGAGTAACCTGCAAATTTGTTGCTGTAATGAAGCTTCCCGATAAACAAAGTTATTTTTCTTTATTAAGTCAGTGGTTGGATCTACAGCTGAACACAAAGGCTTATTGTGTAAAGATCTGAGTTATATGTAACATATTTTGAAATGCTGTATATGGACAGGAGAATATAGTCATGGTTACAGCAGTGGGCAGGAAATCACAGTTTTGAGTCTTGGCTGTGCCACAGACTTTCTGTGTGACTTTGGACAAGCTACTCTTTGTGCATTAGCTAATAATACTATCTCTATCTCCCAGGGGTGTTGTGAGAATACATTCATTAATGTTTGTAAAGCACTTGGATGCTATAGCAATGGGGCCATATAAGCACTTAGAGAAACAATCCATTTTTGCAACAATGTGCATCTCCCTGACTAAGGACTTTTTTGTTGGAAGTTTTTCATAGATGCTTGTTATGAATAAATCCACTTTATAATGATACAGTGAGGTTAAACTGCCTTTTGGAGTGCAGCTTCACTTTAGTATTCAGAACAGGTGTAAATAGTCATAAGTTGGAAAGCTGTTCCCAAAGAAAGAGAATACCATTTTATAGTCAGACATTTGAATAGAAAAGATACCTCTCCTGATTCATCTAGCTCAAAACATGGAGGATTATTTACATCTGTATCTGTCTCGCAAATAGTTTATTCTATTTTAAGCACTTCTCATTACATTGTCTAAACTACCTCCTCAGGCAAGTAATTTCATCACCTAATTGCCTTTAAAGTTAAACAGTTTGCTCAAATGTCTACTCTACTTTTTCCTCGTGGATATAGGCTGCTCTTTCAGGCTGTCCTTTCTTTCTGAAATAACCTTCACTCACATGTGTTCAATTCAGACACATCATGCAGTTACACCAGGTTAACAAGGTATTGCTTTAGTGCTGATGGGAGGTAAATTGGTAAGCCACTATAACGTGATTTGATAATTTGCCTGGCTGAGTGCTGGTCAGTGTTAAAATCTGAATGTGAGGCTCAGGACATTAGCACCAAGGAGCAGAAAAAGAGTATTCAGTATTCCCAAGGCTTTTGGAAAGGACTTGGTGAGAGATTCCCAAACTAGGGGAAAAGTTACTGCAACAACTTCATAAATTTTTTTTATTTGCTATGGCTTGTTTTGTTTTTATTTGTAGAAAGTAGTAGCAGCAGACAAACTCTACAAGTAAGAGATTTGGAAGAGTGTGAGCAGTCAGTAAGGACAATGAAGTGGGCTCAGCAGCTTTTGAGGCTCAGAAAACAAGATATCTGTTGTGCTTCCATGTAAAGCTTTCTAATTAAGTGGTTGAGTTCAACAAAAATGCTTATGAAATCATCATTAGAAGACAGAGACCCTATAAATGCCCCAATGGTGGGGACATACAATGTCCTCTCCTACTGCATTAAATGTAGAGAATTGACATGGTCTTAAAAAGTATTCAGCTGTAGGAATTCAGTTAATTGCAGTTAAATACGAGATGTAAACATACAGAAGAACAGGCCTCATTTTTGCTGGGGTTCATAAGGTTGCTTGTTTGCCATGAAGTCCATCCATCCATTATTGTTGTTTGAATATATAGTGAATAGAATCGCTTTTAATAACATTCTCATATGAGTGACAGTGTAAATGCTTCTCAAGATGAGTATTATATTATGCTATGGTTAAGACTTTCCTCACAATGCAGGACAAAAGAGCTTTGTAATTTCTGTTTTTCTTATCTCTATGAGTATTGGGGATTGAATGGGGTTGATATCCTCTATTATACACATATATAACATATACTACTCTGGACAGAAAAACCAAAATTAAAAGAAAGAAATAAACTATTGCAGTGTTTTAAAAACTTACTACAGAAGGAGCTACACGCATCAACTCCCAATCTTCCCTTGAATTCACAACCATCAGGCTGCTCCCAGTGTCATGTATTGTTTTATGGATTTAGCAAAAGACTCAGCACCATCTTCTCTTTCAGTTTTTCAGTAAATGCAGGACATGATTCTTAATCAGAATTCCAGATTCTGTAATATAAGTTGATGCGTGATTGAAGAAAAAATTATCAATGAAGTCAAGGAAAGGAAGCTTCATTTCACAATTGTTAGTGAGCCAGTATTTTGTCTCAGTTGTTGTACATTCTAACATCTTTTCAATTTTTAGTTTATTCATGTCTCTGGTTATTGAGCATTATTTTAGTAAAATCCTTTGTTACCAAAAATTTCTTGTAAAAATACTTTGTCATAGTGCATCAACACTAAAATATCTACCAAAATATTCAGGAAAAATGTGACTCAAAGGACTATTTTTATTCCTTAAAAAATAGGAAATATATTTTGTGTCAAATAATTCTCTTTAAGACATGGTATGACTCACACAAAAATAATTGGGAGGCTAAAGATTATTGTAGTTTAAAAAAAAAAATTAAAGAAAAGGATACCTGTTTTTAAAACTCAGTTCTGATAGTCAGCCAATTAAAAAAATACCATCACCACATACAGTGGAAAATTCAAATTTCTGTTAAGGAATTTTTGTCCTATTTTTTCTCTGTGACAAAGAAGATTACACATATTTGGTAGTATACCTGGAAAAAGAAAACAAAACAGTAAAAAATACCGAAATTGTTACAGTTGTATTACTTTTTTTTAATGACTGCCTTCTCAAGAATGCTTTTCTGTATGAGAAGCAGCAGGGTACATAATCTGGAAAGAGTAAGGCCTTTTTCTTATGGTAAAGTAAATTGCATCTATTTCTCACAATAGGAAGTTATTGGTCATATACAGATTCTATCCATTTTGATAGGACATTATTGATAAACATCTTCATACCTATGGTATGTCTTTAGGATTGATACCAGTTGCACATGTTTACTTCAACCAAATCACTTCTGAATTCTTGCAGATCACCTTGCTGATTCCTCAGGTGATACTTAATATGCAGTTAGAGGTTATCTTGCTCATACTATTTGATATTTCAGTTTACTACATAAAGTATTTTATTGTTCTGAAGTGATTTTGAAAACAAAGTATTTTAAAACCTTATGGTTCCTAATGGAAGAAAATAAAAACTCGTTACATGTAGGCAAAGAGAAAACAATTTAAAAAGTGGTTGTCATTCAAAAGAAATCCAGGATGTCCTTTTTAACCATAACAATTATTCTGCTAAGTATACTGCTTTTTACTAGTCCCTCAATTCTAGAAGTAATTGTCATGTGTTTTGGGAATTTGATCCGTTCTGATTGTATAGAATTCCATTAGTTTTCTGTGGGAAAAAAAAAGTTTTTCTGGTCCAATTTCTTCGTAAAGTTAAACAAAAATCCACAAAGCGAGCTGCACTTGGATCCAGTATTTAGCCTCTGTTTTTATTTAACACGGTTTTACTATGAAGGCTATGACTAGGTAGGTGCTGTGTACTATTCTGTAACTACTTTATAGGGAAGATATGAATACTTAAACTCTTTCAAAGAGAAAGGAAGAAAGGGTGGGGAGAGAGAATCTACCAAGTTTCAGTTGTGTCAGAGGTGACTGGATGATTTTGTTTACCTTTACATCTGAACTCATGCAAAATAACTCTTCTAAACATCAGGAAAGATCAATTTTGTAAGTACAATTCTCAGCATCTTAAAGTAGCTGTCTCATAGAGTAGGATGACTGTAAGGGGAAACACCAAAGTCTTCAATTCTAGATCTTCAGGTGTGCACGCTGTTAGACCCACGAATGTTATAGTTTTTTCTGTGTTCATTTCCTTTTGCATTTTCAGGCATGATTTCAATTGAATCATTTATGGTTCTTCCATTCAGATTATAACAGCTATTTTGGAGCGGATAACCCTCAATGGCTGTATATGAGACATTGCCCGGGGTGCCTCCAAGATGCTTTTGAGCTGGGTAAGGAAATCGCTGAGTGTTGACACATTCTCAAAGCACTGTGGCATGGATTGAGAGCATAGCTTATAAACTGTGTTACTGACCTATTATTCTGTGCTTTACTGACAGAATAGACTATACCGGTTTCCCCTGAAACGTTAAACAAAACCAAATAAACATTTTTTCCTAAAAAAAAAGGTAATAAGTATTTTTTAAAAATTAAATACAATATCCATTCTATATGTGGTATTTTATGCATAAAAAATTCAATTCATCATTGCCCACTTCTGATATGTCTACTTCTAATGTAGTAGCCATTCAATGTATAATATTATACTAATCTAATGTCTATTACCACTGTATTAGTACACTGGTGTGGTAAATCAGACTCAGATTTTTACTGTGACTTTAAGGTCAAAGCTTTTTCTGCAGGCATATCTTAATCAATCTGCTAGTTTAAGATTTATACTCGATTCAAGCTGTAATGCCTGTATCATCCTTACTATCTACTTATTACCTTGCACACTCCTGTTCAGTCAGGAACAATTAAGTATCATGACTCATCTCCCCTTTCCTTTATGTACACAGACAACTGAAAACTTCAGGGCTTGTGAACTTGCACCTGTGGAGTACATGGGCTGTTGGTGTGGGGCTTTCACTGAGTGTGCACTAAGAAATCAGAGAAAGCTTTTTATCTCTTGTTTAAAAGCCTGAAGATGAGTATGATGATAACTGAGACAGTCAAGCACAGGTGTGATGCTAAAACCTCGCAGGACTTGGCACTCCACTCCTTCTCTGTTTAACACTAAGCAGTGTCCAGGGCTGTATATTCTGCTGTAGAGAAGGATGTTTTATTTGTTACAATGTTTGTATAATGTTCTTTGTAATGCTTTATCCAGCTGAAATCCAGCTGAATCAGCTACAATATCTCCATGATTTTTACAGAAGTTAGTTCAGGCTGTGCACTGTCACTGCCCCATGTACCAGGGGTCGTATTTTAATACTGGCTTTTTTCTTAAATGCCAAAAATCTTAGATGCTCCATTTCATGTTGTAATTAAATTTTTCTATTTCAAAACGATGTAAGGATGCAGAAAAATGGTTCCTTTTAGAACAGCATAATTTAAAACAAAACCAAAGAGGTTGTTTGCCTCTTAAAATATGTTTTTCACAAAAAGATTTGTGAAAAGGTGCTATGCAGTGGCTGCATCATTAACTATAGTAAGTTATAGGCTTCCTGATGTATCTGGTAAATAGAAGAAATAAACTTCCTACAAAAACAAACAGACAAGCAAATAATGAATAGGTTGTGCATGCAAGAGAAGGTTATATTAATCTGCAGTTCCCGCCATTATCCCACCCAGGTGTAAATAGATAGGCCTCCAGTGTGTTAATCCACAGAGCCCAGTAATAAACCTGAGATTAGCTTTCAATAATCCACTTTCTTCCAAATGAAATAAAAAAAAAAGTCATATACCATTTAGTATTAACTGGCCATAATTAATAATATCTAGATATTCACTAATACTTTTCTTTTTCTTTACTATCAAGAACCAGTGGACTATATTATACATGAATGGCTTGTAAAATGATTGGTTTATATTTCATAATGACAAACAAGTTTCTGTACCCAGATTAAAGATTTAAATTTAACAACCATTTCACCTTTACTTATTCCTGAATACAGACCCAGAAGAAACTTATTATATAAAATTCTGTGTCTCTTTTAATGCCATAGTCTGATAATCTCTTGAAAATATGAGAATTTTTAGGTTAAAGAAAAGAGTGCCATAGTGATAAACCCATTTTCATTTATACGTAAAATGTAATAATTGTTAGTTTTGTGCATGTAACAATTTTAACTGTTTATTTGAGGTTTTGAATAATTTTAAACCATCTGCACTTAACATTTGTCTGAAAAATATTTGTTTCCCCTTCACTAGCTTAATAGCAACCAAAGATTACTTCTTCTCTCAGGAGTATCACCCAATGCACTCAAATATTAGAGGCAGATGTTGTCTCTTCCCCGTACGTTCAGAACCTGTTCTAACGTACTCTGGAGGTGCCTGGTGGTGTTCTGGATATGGGCCACTTTTGCTGCAGCTCCCTTTTGTACATACTACAATAAAAATTGCTAATGGAAAGAATTCCAAGTGACCGTTGAGGCCTAACTTCAGCTCCTGATCAATTTTTGTAACACCCAGATTTTGATGTGGAAAGTCAAAATCTAAAGAAATGTAAAGGAGGTTCTCTGGTTAAAGTTAAAACTACAGGTCAAAGAGTTCATTGGTTAAGTTGCCAGTGAGTATGAGTTTGTATGGCAGAATTAATTTTCATAGAATTTTTTAATTTTTTTTAATTTCCCCCCTCCACTAAGATGGGAGAAAGGAACAAACATTGCAAATCTGTTAGTTTATTCACTTTTCCATACAACACTGCTATTGGTAATTCTATAAAGGTTTGCTGTGACATGGCTCATAGAGTCTGTGTGTATTCAGCATGGCTTTCTCTGTGGGTCTCATTCTCAATTAAGAACTTACTCCCTGAATTTTGCAGCATTTTAGTTGTGTGTTTTTAAGCTGGACCCTCAAGAATTGATGCTGGAAACCTGGATCATAACTATATTCTCTTAATTTAATGTGTTTAATCATCCTGGTTATAATACAAATCCTTTCTCTGGAAAAAAAAAAAAGAGTAAACAATTATATTTTGAGAAGTATTTAAAAGCCCAGATAATCTTAAAATACATAAAAAACCCATAGGCCCTCTGAGTTCCATTGCTATTTTTGTGAATAGCTAGCCCTACAGTCATTGGAATGTTTGAGCATATGCCTTGCACATCAGTCTTAACTGCGAGTTTCAATAGCTGTATGCTCTCTCTGAATTATCATAGAATCACGGAACGGTTTGGGTTGGAAGGGACTTCCACAGATCATCTAGTCCAAGCTCTCTGCCATGGTTAGGGACATCTTTCACTCGATCAGGTTGCTCAAAGCGCCATCCAACCTCATCTTGAACACTTCCTTTTCATTTCAAGGCAATAATCTTACAACTGAAGGCAGGTAGAAAGGCCCTTAAGACATTGTACAATCTCTCTCTGAGATTAGTAGTTCTCTTTGCTGCTGTAATCTGCTAACTATTCAGGTCTTTTTAGGTGAATAAAAGCGTATTTTGAAGACAAGAATGGATGAAGGCCATGGATAAACCAGAAAAAAATAGGGATTAGAAAAAGGATGGGCAGATGGATAGTGCAGTAATACGAGTTCTCCATTAAGACATATGGGTTTCTTTCCATTAAATTCCAAGTTTCTTCTTCTGCTTAAATATAAAACTAGCCACAGGCAGCCATAGCATATGTAATCATGTATCGTAGAAATTTAATCACATCATTTAGATGTCTCTTTCTTCAGACATCAGAATATTTCTTCCTGAACAGGTTGTGTGAAAACTTGGTACATCTTGTATCAAAAAAAAGAAAAAAGAAAAAAAAAAAAGAATCCATACTTTGTAAGGCAAAAACGAGTTTCAGCACTGCAGATTCTTCACAGAGGATATACTGCCTGTCTCCCTCCTCATTGATAGTACATTCATTGCAGCTCACATATTTTCTCACATGCATACTGGCATTACAGTTCCTTAGGATCTGTAATGGTTGCAAATACCATCAGTGCAGGGCTTGGATTTTTTAAGGCTCTAAATTTTTCAATCCCAGATGCAAGGAGGTTTTTCTGTGTAGAAAATTCCCCAGGTCATAATGCTGTCATTGTTCTCAGTAGGAAACCCTAATTGCAGAGCTAGTTGGATAAGAGTTGGATTAGCTGGCAGAGTGTTGTCTGGAAAATCTTTCAGCTGTGCAATGTTATCACTTCCCCTACGTCCCTCCGCCCCCACCCCTGAGGATTCCTAGCCTGCTGCATTTGGTGAGATACATATGTTTTCCCCAGCTACAGGAGCTGTGAAGGGTTCCTCTGGGATATCTAAGTATAAATACCCAAGTGTGTCTTCAGTTGCTAGGTTATTTTTAGTCAATGGGTGGTTACCAAGTCATCTATAATTGTGCTGTTAAATGTGTCAGAGCAGCTACTGCAAACTGAGGTGCTCCCTGTAACAGGTGGAGCATAGAAAGTAAAATGAGAGACGACAAAAGCAACATTTCAGGATTGAACTGCTTAAAGATTTGAATTACATAAGGGAAGATTTCTTGGTAGGCAGATGTGAGGAGGATGATCCATGAGTACAAGAGGAATGAAGGAACATGGCAGCATTGTTTGACTGCATGTGGTGGTTTAACACCTGCTGGTAATTAAACCTCAAATAAGCCACCCTCCTTTCTCCAGCCTCCATCTGGTGAGAGAGGGACAAAAGCAGAGGCTCTGGGTTGAGACAACAATTTACTGAAAGCAAACAACAGTGGAAGTAGCAGCAGCAGCAATATTAGCAACAAAAGTATACAAAAGAGATGGTTCTTTACACACAAAAGGTGTTCACCACATCAGTTTAGTTGCACGTGGCTGCTGAGACAAAGACAAGATGGGGGACGTTCCTGCAGCTCGGCAGCAACTCGCGGTTATCCTTGAGACAGATAAGGTGGTGGACGCTCCGCAGCCAGCATTCCCCATCCCTGAGCCTGAGACAACGAAAAACAATCATGGACAAACCCCCAAATTCATCTTTGTGGTGCTGTCTGCTTTCTGCACTGCTGGGCTTGACTGTGGCCAGCAACGCTCAGCTCAGCTCCTGTGTGCCCAGCCCAGGCTTGGCTGGGCCGGGCTCGGCTCAGGCTCTGCGGCTCCGTTCCCCCGGCTGCTCCTCGCACCGGCGCCGTGGCACACGCTCGGCTGGGCTCAGGAGGAAACGGAACAAAATGCTGCACTTCTGGAGTATGTTCCCTTTTTTCCTTCCCCTGAAATCAACCCCCCTGGCAGCGAGGGTGTGAGTGGTACAGAATGGCAATATGGCCACGGCCCAGGGCTCTGGGCTCGCCCTCCGTGAGCAAACCCAGCACACTACGCTACACATAGTGCCCGTGCTGGCACATCGTGGGATTTCAGACGTGTTTTGGGAGAATTTACCAGTGGTTCAAGGGATCAGAGTGGATCACAGGACCTCTAACTTCTTCTTAGACAGCTCCTTTTTCGGTAGTGGCCAAAAGCTGTTACCAAATGGTGACTGCTGCGTGGGAGAATGTTCAGTGAGTTCCCGATGGACAACTGTCCACATGGCATGAACTGCTGGCATGGTTCTTTGTAAACAGAAAAGAGGAAGAAAATCATGTCTGAATAGAAAGTAAGTATGATGGCAGGAAGAAGACATGAACAGCAAAATAGTGCAACTGAAAAGAAAAATGAAACAAAATTACTTAAACCCCCCCCCAAACCATCAAAAGTTCTAAGTAAACATGCTCTGTTAGGAATGAGATTGCACGCTGGTAATTCTAAATTATCTAGGCTGTAGATATGTGAATCTGCCACTAGGAGACAGGAAAGGAAGCAGCGTAGAGTCTGTCAAAAACATTAAAGATATATTAATGTATCACCTAATTTGGTAAGTCAAGGGAAAAAAAAATGAAAATTATAGGTGTTCATGGAAAGAGATAGTCAAATGTATTTGTGGTTCTTATGGTAGCTGCATCATGTCACAAACCAGAGATCAACAGCATCTCTTTAGATGTTAATTTCTACTCCAGTGGCAGTTGCCCAGCATCAGTTGAAGATCAGGAATAAAATTTTGAGGACTGCTGTAGTTGTGCCTAGCGCAAAAGCAAAGAAATGCTAACCAGCCATTGGTATGCAGTGAAAAGAGGAGAAAAAAAAATACTTAAATTCTACAAAAACTAATTGGTGGAAATATATTTATCTGTGCTCATTCCTATATATTCAATATATCTTCTATTTTGGTTAGATTCAAAACAGAAAAGGATTTATAATGCTAATTCAGGCATATGTGAAAGATGAACCGGGTGAATTTCAACAAAATAAAATGTTAAACTTAGCATCAGGAGAAACATTCCAGCTGAGGGAACCACTGGGCTGGAATAATCACCTCAAGTGACTGGTGACAGACTATTGCCTGAGTAACTCAAAAGAAACAAAAATGAAATCCAGTGGGCATTGGCAAAGGTTTGGTCTAGATAACCTAATAATAGCTATTGTCATCTCTATTTTTTTTTCAAAGCCACAAGTAGTTTCCAAATTCATTAATGAAAATGGGCTGATGTCACATCTTGTGCTCCTACATTTAGATCTGCATTGGCCATGCGTAATTTGGGGGTTTATTGCATGAACAGGAATAAAATAGTTATGCAAAAGGCATTTGACACAGCTGGAAACAGTAGGACTTTATTTCTAGGTATGTGGAATACAGTCTGAACATGATTGTTTTCCAGGAATTTTAGCACATCTTTATTTATAAAATATCCCAGTAGTGAAGAATAAATCTTACAGAGTCTGCTAGAATCTTTTCACAAAATTAAATGCAGAGTATAGATAATTTTTTCAAGTCTCTATACTTGAGCAAAGGCTGCTGTTTTTGCTACAGAGTTCCAGTTTTAGTAATTCTGTAGAACTCAATTGAATTTTTGGTAAAAAGAACAAATGAGCTGTATTTCCAAAAGAGAACACACATTTGAAAATTATGCACTTCATTTTTCTGCTGCTTTCTTGTAAGATCTCAGAAGATTTTCTATCTCTTACACATTTGCTCTTGCTCCCTGATCATCAGGAAAATGTACTCCTCACTTCTCTTCCCAGCTGCAAGTGCCTTCTATATCAGAAATGTCTTCCAAAGCCATCACCATCATTTACCAGTTTTCAAGTGCTGGGCATTGCTCCTTCAGCTTGAAAACACAATGGGGAAAACTCCTGTGGAGTGGTTCCCTAGAAGGAGCTACTGCTAGGATCGCAGCTTTTTGTCTTTGTAGCGATGGAGATGAATGGGGTCAGAGCTCTGGACAAAACCTGAAATGCAGAGACAGGTCTGCAAATCTGTTACAGCCTAAGCAGCTTAGAAGTTGTTTGACAGGTGTTATTCCATTAGTTGGGGATGCAATCTTAATCGGCTGAAAGATAAGGGGGAATTCTTATCAGTTGAATTTACTCAGAAAAGTCTTCCAGAAAAGTCCACACCAGTAACTTGAGTTATCTTTAATATTTTATAAATTTTTATGCAGGTGATGAGTAAAGAAATTGAAGATGGGTATTTTTGAATAGGACTCACCCTATTTGAAAATTCCAAAGCTATTTAGAAAACACAAAACCGAGTGAACCATATGTAGTACAGCAAGTGGCGTTGCCAGGTACCACTGTCCTCTCAAATGGGAAGTCTTCTGGAATTCCTTGTTGCTATGAGACTAAGTATGTCTGTACCGTGTGAGCACTGAACCAGATTTTGCTCCCACTTCCACTAGTGTGCAAGTAGAGTGACTCCCCTGTGGCCAGGGAGCACAATGCCATGTTCTGATGTTTTGTTTATGAAGGGTCTGATCTAAAGGCCACAGAAACCCAGGAGTATTTGTCTAATTCAAAAGCTCAAAGACTTGTTTAAAATGAGAGAAAGCATCATCTTGCACCTCGAAAGGACCAAGGAACAAGCAGTTGGGGCTTCTGGCCCATTAACAGTGGATCTTCATGTGCTTTTAGTCAAAAAGGAAAGCAATGAGTAAAGTTTTTCAGGGGATTTATCTCTAGATGTGTTCAAACTAAAACATACACATTGCTTATCCTAGACTGTGTAAACTCTAAAGTTTGACACTTTTAAAATCCAGCTACCTGTGGATTTTAAAGCTGCTGTGTTAGGGGAGGGGGGGCAGGAGGAGAGAGAGATTTGTTTGCTTAAGTATAAAACGTGTGAATTTTCTTTAGCTACTTGACACTTTTTTCTTTCACCCAGAAGACGAATAAACAAACAAACCCCAACTTGAACTGTGCCCAAGCATGGCAAATTTCTTACCAAAGTGTACATTTCAGAATGAAAGATTTACAGTGGAATTTCTCTAGTGTAGCTATGACATTGCTTTAACATTGCATTGCTGTAATCTTCAAATATAGTAAATGCAATACATGGGTTTATAGGGATTTGTGTGAAGTTTAAAATTCAAAAGATGGTTGTTTTTAATGTTTCTCTGTGCTATCTGTGAAAAACGAAAAGGCACAGGGATGAATTTAACACACATCATCAACAGCATGGGAGATGTTTGCCCAATAAAAATGCTGATCTTTTATTAATCTGTCCTTTCAAGCATCTGGAAACCCTTCCTAGTTTCTTTAAATTAAGAAAACATTTAAATATGAAATATTACAAAAAACCCCCCAAAACCACAAAACCCCAATCCACATCATAAATGCAGACGTAACCAAGGTGCTATGAAAAGGAAGCTCTCAGCCTGCAAGTATTCCCTTACTCGGTTTAAATCTCCAAAACTATGGATGTCTATCCTGGAGACACCGAGGTAGCTCAGTGACCGTCGGTGCGTTCCCATCCTTGTCAGTGTTGTGCAGTGAACCTACAGCCAGCCCGAGCAGCACCGCAACTTCCAGCGTGTCGCGGAGCTGCGCGGCGGGAGGACCCTCCGCTGTGCGGGGCCGGGCCGCGTAGCACCGTCCGCCCCGCCGAGCGCTCTGGCCGCCAGCCCGCTGCCCGCAGCCTCCGCGGTGCTGCGAACCGCACCTGCCCCTGCCCGCAGCCTCCGCGGTGCTGCGAACTGCCCCTGCCTGCGCTGCTGTAGCCGCTCTCCCCGCATTACGCCTCCGCCGCTCGCACCTCGCCGACACGCGCTCCGCGCTCCGCTCCGC
>VWPU01002730.1:0-50747 GCA_013398955.1 Callaeas wilsoni | reverse complement strand
TATACATCGCTATACATCGTTATACGTCGCCTTCACGGCAGCGGCTCCGGTGACCGACGGAGGCCCCGCCTGACCCCCCCACTCCCATTCCCGCAGTCGGACCGGGTTTCCTTCCCGGCTCCACCGCAGAATTCCCGCGGCAGTCTCAGGTGTCTCGTTCCATAAAGCAAATTATCCACAGCAACACAGAACCAGCCCGAGCAGGTCCCTTCGGAGAGCGCCCATCACCTCATTCTTACCCCAAACTGTGCATCCTCTCCCCTGCAGATTAATTCCGATTTTACCCCAAATGTTCATTTTGGTCCCTACAGAATCCGCCCCAGAGCGACGCCCCGGGCCCCGCTCGGCCGAGGCAGCTCCGGTGCTCCCTGCCCGCAGCTCCCGCTGCTGCCGCCGCCTTCCGGCTCCGTGCCCCGGGACGGGACAGCGATCCCTGTGCCGGGAGAGCGATCCCCGTCCGAGACATCCATCCCCGTGCTGGGACACCCATCCCCGTGCCGGGACAGCGATCCCCGTCCGGGACACCCATCCCTGTGCTGGGACACCGATCCNCTCCTGTGCCGGGACACCCATCCCTGTTCCCGGACACCGATCCCCCGCAGTCCCAGCCCAGTCCGTCCGCCTTCCCCGGCGCCCGCTCGGGGCTGTCCCCGCTCCCCGCTCACCTCCGCGCTCAGAGCAGCCGCCCCCGCTGCCCTCGGCCCGGCCCCGCTGCTGGCCGGGCTCTGCCACGGCGCTCCCGAGTTTGGTCCCAGAAAAAACTTCGGGATTTATTTCTGAGCTCGGACTCGCAGGACTTGCCCGACCTCCCCCCCGGGTAACCCTCAGTGTGGTGCGGGGAAAGCCGGGGCCCCGGCGGTGTCGGGCGCTCCTTGTGAACTGCACGGGGGACCCGCCGAGCGGGCCCGGCCCCGAGTGGGGCTCCAGCGAGGGCAGGGAGCGCCGGGCTCCGGCCCTCTGGGCTTTTTTCTCCGGCGCCCCGAGCCCCGCGGCTGCGGGGGAAAGAGGGAGGGGATAGGAGGGATAGGGGGGATTGAGGAGGGGAGGGAGAAGGGAGGTGGGGGGCAAGAAAGAGGAGGAAGGAGGGGTAGAGGGAGGTATAGGATGGGACCCCGCTGCGGGAGCCTGGCCCGGCCGCTGCCACCCGCACAGAGCACCGAACGAGCCAAAGCCGCCGCGGGCGATTCCCGGGGTTTAAATCCCCTCGGTCCCGCCCCGCGCACCTGCGCCGGCCCCGCCCCGCCTCGTTTGGGGCCGCTTTGTCCCGGTTCGGCATCACCTGTCCGTGCCTGCAGGGAGATGGGAACTGCAGCGGGAAGTCTCCCATGCCCATGGATGCCCCTCTCCCTACAAGCCCTCGCACTGACCCAGAGTGTTTTCCTCCTCCTTTGTCCCAGACAGGGAAACACTGCAGCTCCTCTGGGCAAAGGAAAGGCTCCTGTGCTATTCCCAAGAACAGAACACCTGGAATTAGCGCCCTGGGAGCCCAGTCGGGTCCTTCCAGTGACTGGGGGTCACCCAGAGGGTCTTTACCTGCAGAAAATGAAAATGACATCCTGGTCCAGTGCATTTCCAGCAGGGCTGGGCACTCCTGGCCAAGGTGACCAGTCCACGGAAGTCGGACCGGTGCCCATCCAGGGGGGATTTTAAGTTGGATACTAGCAGATTTCTTTGAAGCTCCAGNGGGGGATTTTAAGTTGGATACTTGCAGATTTCTTTGTGCAGAAGCTCCAGTTCTTTTTGGCACCTCTTGTTTAAATGTCTCCCTGTTGGAAGAGGACAAGGAATCTTTTTAATGACCAGACTGCCAGAGGCAGGGAAAACCAATCAGCGTTCCCTGAACATCTCCATCACTTCCATGTCCACCTGCAACGAGCGGCCGATGGACAGGAGCCAGCCCGGGACAGGCTCAGAGATGAGGCTTCCAACCCAAAGCATTCCAGGATGATTCCATGAGCTCCCCCTGCGTTAATTTTGCATCATTTCCTCTCAAATTTAGATGATTTGTTGAAGGAAAAAAATCTAAAATTACTCCAGAAATAAAAACGGGAGTTGTAAAACATACAAGAATCATTCCTACATCCATAAAATCATTATTAAAGGGAACCATCATGTGAATAATTAGTCCCTCATCTTCATCCTTAAGAGACTGTTTTGCTTTCCTGGAAAACCTTATGATCCTACAGTTTCTAGCTGTATTCCTGCCCCCACCCCCGCCAAAAAAAAAAAAAAAAAAAGGAAACATTCTGATGCATTAGGGAAAGGGTTTTTTTGTCATTCCAAGGAACGACAAGCAGAAAGATGGCCACGGACTAGGGATGAACAGCCTCACCATTCCTTCTCTCCAAACCCTGCGCAGATGGGGCTGGGAATGCCGGAAGGAGCCGGGCGTGCCCCTAATTGCAGAGCGTGCCTTTAATCCCAGGCTCAGGCAGCTCAGCCGTGCGAGCCCGTCCCGGTGCGGGCACGGGACAGGTGTCTGCACATCCCAGCACCCCGGTGCACCAGTCCCCGGCCGGCCCAACGCCCTCCAGCTCGGTGTCCGGCCATTCCACACCGCTGATCCCGTTACAGCAGGATCTCTCCCACCTCTCCCGTGCCCAGCATTCGCCCGCACTGACGGGGTCCCGTGGCTAATTGGAGGCAAATGCGGCAGCCACGTCTGGCTGAGCGGCTCCCTGCAGGTGGCGGGGAGATGTGACCTACTTGTCACTGGAATCATCCCGCCTGCTCGGAGAGCCCTGAGCTCTTCCGACAGCTGGAGCCAGCTGACCCCTGCCATGTCCTGGGAGGGAGCAGAAGCAGGGAAGCTGAGGCTGCTGCGAGCTGGCAGCGCTGCCGGGAGAGGTCTCGCATCCCTGAGCTGTCTGGGAAGCGATGCCATGCTGGGTAAGGGGCAGCAAGAAGGGGTGTCCTTTCCGTTTGGCCCTCGTGGCATTCCCTTGGGAGTTTTTAACTTCCAGAGTTGGATTTTTGTTCGCCTGTGCACCTGGGAATCACGGGCCTGTCTTGGGCAGGGCCCCCAGTCTGTGATTCTGAGCAGGGCTTCGTGTGGGGGTGAGGGCTGTGGATGGAGAGAGGTGGAAAGGGATACGGGAAAGCTTCTCCTGCCTGGCCTAAGCATGGAGAGAGGATGGCCAGGTGAAACCTGTGCCTGGAACAGCAGGAATAGGGACAGCACTGAGATCTCCAGCCCTGGGATGTGTGGCTCCTTTTCCCTTGCTCTGCTGTGACTTTTCATCACTCTCACAAGACACCTTTCTTCCGCCCTTCTTTTTCCTCAGCAAATTTATGCCGCGCGCAACATCCCGCGGATTAACGGATCCCTCAGGCTCCGACTGCCCTTTGGGGAGGAAGATGCAGCTTTGGAGCCCTCTCCTCGGCCGGAGGCAGCGTGCCAGCAGCCTGCTGCCCCGTCCCTTCCCCGGGGAGTCTCCTCCTGTTCCCGGCTGTGTCGCCGCGGCAGGTGCAGGAAGCGGTGCCTGCCTGCCCGGGCAGCATTTGGCGAGGGCAAAGGGCCCGTGAGCGGTGCTGCTGCGTTAGCCGGGGGCTGCCTGCTGTGCAAGGCCCTGTTAGAGAGCAAAAACGGCTTTATTTCAGGCTGGAAGTCATCGAGCCTGTTCAGGCAGATGTTTATTTCCTCTGCTCCCTGGAATGATGTCATTAGGGCCAGCAGAGTTCTGTGCTTCCCCGAAGCTGGGCAAACTGCTCTGCTGCTTTCTCAGGCTCCGTGGGCAGCACTCTGTAAAACACAGGCAGTGTACAACTGGTTTCACAAGGAATTTCTGTTTAGCTTACTTATTAAAGTGCTCCAAAGGGAATCGGAGGTGTTTGTATTCCATGATTCCTGAGAATGAGTCGCTGTTTATGCTGGCAAGTTTCCAAATAAAGGAAAAAAAATGATACTTCTGGGTCAAATTCTAGCTCTTGAGCTTTTATACTTCTTACCTTGTGGATGAATCCTGTGCTCTGACACCAATCCTCCCACAGAGCACCGATCCTGAGGTGACATGGAGGGGAAGGAACACCTGCTTTTTTTTTTTTTTTTTTTAATACCTCTAGCATAAGAGTGGCTTTAACCCTCACTGTTTGTCCTGCTGCAGAGAAGAATCCTGGAATGAGGGTTTTTTTGGACGCTACCATCTGCTGCTTTCTGATGGAAGGCAGGTAGTCTTATTCCAACTAGGGAAAAATGCAAGTTAAACTTTTTAACTTCATAAAAATGTCTGAGCCTAGGAAGGGGAAATGAAGGCCTCCATATCCCTAAAATTAGGTATATTTACACCAAAACCAATTTAAGATGCTTAAACTGCAACAGCCTTTTCCACAGAAGTGTCTTTCAATCTTTTTTTTTTCTTATTGTTAGAGGAGCAGAATAAATAACAGCACCTGTGTATTTTAAAATTACGTTGTTAATAAAATCCTGGTACATTTACATAAATGACAACATTAATGTACAATTAAACAAAGCATTGTAATATTACAGCAACAAAAGAGGACCTACGTATTTGTACAGATAGCTGGAGCAGCTACTTGAAAATACTTTCCAAAATAAAGCCTTCTGTGGCATTTCTCAGTGATAATTTTGACCCCCCCTGTATGGCTTTCTGGTAATAAATAGGGTTATTGGAGCTGGTGATGTTCAGCAGATGTGTACCTAAAGCACAAAGGGAGCGTGCCCTGACCAACCTGTCTGTCAGCTGACTAAAAATCCTTATCCATGCATGCAATTTGCCTCTGTGTAAATCCTTTAGGAACAAGGCCGTGTCAGATTTTGATGGATTTGACAGGAGATGCTGGTGGCTCCTTCTCCTTCCCTTTATCTAAACTGTGTCTGTGTTGTGCTTCGGAGCCTGGGCCCAGCTGAGCCTCCTCCTTCCAGTGTGTTTAGATACAACAGGAATAAATTGTTGAATTTCTAATAAGGAATAAACAGTTCTCCGCTGAAAACTCGGCTTCCTCCTGTTCACCTACCTACAACAAATGGAAGTGTCCTGGCAAATGGTTTTTGGTGGGTGCTTAGCAAAGCTCAGTGGGAATAGCTGGAGATCCTTCCTTAATTCCAACCAGCTCTAGAGAGAGAACAAGCCACTGAACTGGACATTCTTTGGGGGCCTGGGGAGGCTTTTATTGCTATTTTTGCAACTGGGCAGTTTTTCAGCCTAGTGCCAACTCCTGCTACACCTGAGCCTTCCTACAAAGTGTCTTTTGTGGTGTCAGGTCTCACAGGTAATGTTCAGAAACAGGTTTTTAAGGTGAAAGTGACTGACTGACACCATCCAGACCTTGACAGCAAAAGGGCAGACAGCCTTTTTCTTTCTCCTCAAAACAGATCCAGGTTAACAACTGGCACAGTGAAACTGTCTTTAAAAACACGCAAACCCCCAACTCTCCCCTCCCTGCCCCAGCTCAGCTCTTCGTATTAGGCTTAAAGAGTGAGTAACTTCAGTGTTAGTATTAGTTTCTACTCAGCTTTGAACATGCAAAACCTCTCTCTCAAGGTGCAAACAGTTTTGGGGGAAGTTTCTGTCGGTCTGTTGCGACGTACAGACACTGGTACTACTGAGGGGAAGCACTTTGTGTGCAGACAGATGGCTCGTGGGATGGGCTTCAGGATCAGGAAACTCCTTCTAGGCAGCCTTTTTACACGGAAAACCTCTGCGTGGATGAACTTGAGCCCACGTGTATTAGTGCTGGGCTTAGTGAAATTGCCCCTTTCTCCACAGCCCGGCGCCGTGCCCGCGGGAAGGGCAGCGCCCATCTCCGTGGTTCGGGCTCTCCCCTTGCACCCTCAGCTGGTGTTTGGGCCGTGGCAGTGTTGTTCGTGTGACAGTGTTGTTCCTGCGGCAGCGGCAGCAGCACGGAGAAGCCAGCTCCCCCTCCCTCGGCGCCTGGGGGTGCCCGTTCCAGGGCGCTTCCAGGAAGATCCAGAAGGCAAAGAGCCCCAGCGGCGCCTCCACCGCGGTTTGCCAGCGCCGCTCCCGCCTCACACCCTGGACGTGACGTACACGGAGTGCAGGCGGCCGGCCAGGGCTGCCTGCAGGTCCCGCAGCGGGTCCAGGCCCTGCACCTTGCTGTTCCTGCCGTAGATGAGCTGCTTGAAGGAGTCTTGCTCCAGGAGGGAGCTCATGTGCTTGAGGAAGAAGCCCTCGCAGAAAGAGGCCAGTTCCGGCGCGTTGTGAATCTGAGGAAGACAGCGGGATTGTGAACCCCTTCCGTTCGTCACAGACCTGTCCCTGAGCCTCTCGCTCCTAAGGCTTCTCCCCTTTTAACATTTTCTAAGACAGAAAGAAGACAGGAGTAACAGTGCAAAAGCACCGAAGGCAGCACTTTGACACCTTCTCCCAGTACTGTCTGCAGGCACAGGCGTGAGCAGGGAGGCACCCGTGCTTTTTTAATTCCTTCCCCTGCTGGCCTGCTGCTGGCCTGCTCTGCAGCCCCTTCCCGTCCTGCAGCAGAGCAGCTGGCTGACGGCGTGGCCGCGGTACCTGTTTGGCTGAGCCGCCACACAACGAGGCTGCTGCGCCGGCAGATGGTGAGCACGGCTGGGGCAATCAGGACACGGGTCACAGGACGGGAGCCTCATCCCTACCGCTGAGCGCAGGAGGACAGGGATGCTGCACTCCTGAACCACCACGAGGTGATTTCTGCCTGGGACCTGGCTCCTTTTGCTTCGGGATCAGTGTGGGAAGGTCAGTAACGACAGCAACGGAACTGAACTTCAGTATTAAGAAGCTCTGTGCACACACAGCCTCTTCCTGGGAACTTTGTGCAAATAATAATTTAAGGAAAAGTACACGAAGGCCAGTAGGGAACGCTGTTTCCCCTTTTTACCATGCACACTGTTATATTTTAGGTCTGAAAAGAAACCAGCCCAATGTGAGAGAAATTAAAAAGCATCAGTGGGACACTACGCACCAAGTAAAAAAAGAAATCATTACCAGCCCTCTGTGCAGTTTTGTCCTTGTCTTTAAGGGATCTGATCCTGCAAAATTCCAGGAAGGGCAAAGTATTTCTCTATGATTTCGGTTGTTTGCTACATAGGTGCGTATCTGTCACACAGCAGACTTTATGCTCATTTTAGAGCTGAACAGAGTATTTTCTAGCAGCAGGGGTGCTAGGAAAGGGTTTATTCCGTAGCTGCTGTGCTGTGATCAATTGCCGCCGCTGCTCCCAGGATTTGAATCCCTCGGGATTTGCTGATGTTGCTGTATCAGCCTGCTAAGACAGCTCCCCTCTACTCTGCAGGGATCCCCCATCAGTTTCATCCATGATTGCTTCAGACAGGAAAACACACCGGGGCTGTGCAGGACTTTCCAGCCTGGAGCCGGGAATCATCTCGCTCCGTGCTGTGGCTGGGGGAGAGTTACCTGCACAGAGGGTGCCCGCCTGGGGTTTGTAGTTACACCAGGAGCACACAGGCTGTTCACTGGGATTCTTAAACCAGGGGGTTTGGCACCTACCTTTGCATATTTATAGATGTTGACAGAGTTGTCCATGCTGATGGTCTGGGCACAGAGGATTTCACAGTGTCTCTGGAGGCCGTCCAGCTGGAACAGGCTGGCAGCTGACAGCAGCTACGGGGACAAGAGAGAGGCTATTTGAGATCATGAGGCTTGAAAGGCCTGGGGAAGGCAAACAGGGCGGATGATTCCCTCTCTGAAGAGTCTCTGACTCCCTGTTTTAATGACCAAGTGCTCATGAAACAGCAAAAAAGGCCACTCCACGCTGAAGAGACAGACTGACACATTTCCCCTCTTAGCAAAAGCTCCTCCATGCAAAAGCATGTTTGCACTCCTTTCTCTCACCGAGACACAGAAACACCAAGCAATGGTGTTTTGAAACTTTTAAGCTCATTTCCAAGTGTTAAGTATGCTCCTGGACCGAATGGGAGCTTGCTGTTAGCTCCTGGATTTTGCCTTTCGACTTTGTTTTATGCCCCAGCGCACTTGGCAAGACTTGGAAGAAAAAGCTCTCTCACCTCTAAGATATCAGTCGTGGGAATTTCCATGGATTCTGTCCCTCCATAGTATAAATACTGCATCAGCATCTGGAATGGGAAGAAGGCCAGGCATGAAGTTATCACTGCAGTCACAAGGGGCTGTTGATGGCTGTGCTCCCCTTCCTGAGCAGACGGGAATCACATCCTGTGCCGGCTCTCACCTCCACTGGCGGCTTTTTCTTCACTCCCTAGCGTGGCAAATCTGCTGCTTTCTAAGAGTCCTTTCTCTCTTGAGGTCTGAAAAGGGCCCTGCTGGGGACTTTGGGCTGAGGGTGACAGCGTGTCTCCGAGCAACACCACTGCCCTTGTCTCGGATCCGGGTTTGCGAAGCCCGGCAGGCCGGTCACGCGCGGAGCTGCCAGCGAGCCCAGCGTGTGTGTCCCGGGGACCTCCCGGCCACTCGCCTCCCCTGCTGGCCTTCTAATCAGCTTCCAGCCCCCCAGCAGGCCCGGAGGAAAAGGCATGAATTGTCTGCAGGGAGAGCAAGAGGCAGCTCCTGCTCTTTGATCTGCATGTGCCCACCCCCAGCCCGAGCAGTGTCAGGGGAGGGAATGGACGGATGTGGTGCTGGACCAGAGGTGTCCTGGGTGCTGTGTGCGGCCTGCAAGCTCTGCCTGCCGCTTCCAACAGGGCTGGGAACAAACCTCAGCTGCTCCTTGGAAGAATTTGTGTAACAGAGTTACGTGAGAGCAAGGCTCTTCCCAGCACAGCCCGGAGCAGGACACACATCTCCAGTGGCTCAGCATCCTCCACCTTACCTGAGACTGCCTCTCCTTAACTCATCTGACTGTATTCACCATCAGATTGGGAAGTAGTTCACTGTTTCAATTCTTTCTGATTTCTCTCTCTCTCCACTGAAGCACAAGTTTATCTTTAGAAACCTTTTGATGTACAAATGCTGTTAAGGAGGCTTGTTTCAATACTGAGTTACATTTTCTTCTCTGTCGTGGCCTGAGCTGCAAAATTTGGATGCTTCCTATCCAACACAAAACTTGTACACCCCCTTACAAGCAGAACAAAGATGTTCTCATGGTCACCTTACTTCCCTCTAGTGAGGTAACACCACTGCTGACCAACAGGTCAGGTTTGTTTGCTTATAAAAGGAGCAAAAAAAGCCTCAACCCTTCAGTGAAACAGCTACACGATCTGCTCTGCACTTCACATCTCCCTGTTCCTCCCCTAAATATGGAAATGTCATAAAAGCAAAGCACGATGCTCAGTTCTGAGCCTTTCCTGACAGGGCCACCAGTGATTTCTGGTCATCTGATTTGAATTAATATGAAGCCTGGCAATGCACCTGCTGTAAATAAGACACTTTTTGCTTAGCAAAGCGTGAAAATAGTGCTGTAAAAAGTAGGAAAATGGTGTGTTAGAAGTATAAAACTACTTTTCAGTAGAAGGCTGGTTTCTCCTGCTTTATGGAGGAGTCAGCTGCCTAGTAAGAAAATAACAATATATACTGGAGGATTCTGGTTTAAGGCCGGAACTTTGGAAAAAGGGTATTTCAGAATACTCTTGAAATTCAGATGTGTTGAAAGGCACTCCATTTCTACTTGTAATAGTCTCTACTTCTGATATTACTCCTTGGGTTTGTCTTACCTTCCAAGTAGTTGAGAAGATGAAAAAGAATAAAGAAAAAGTGGATATTGAGTCCCATACCTTGAAAATGTTGTATTTCATATCGCTGATTTCAACGGTCTTGCTGCCGTGGCCATCGTGCTCTGTTTTATTGGTCATTAGTGTCTTGAACCTGGGAACGGGTTTAAATAGTTTTAATTTAGCAGATTTCATTAAACTGTATTAGTGTGTCACACGCTCATCACAAACAGCAAGGGGAAAACAAAGATCCTTCTCCTTGCTCTTTGCAAGCTGAAAATCGAAACATTTCTTCCAATTTACTGATGCTCAGTTCAGGGACAATTTAACCTGTAAATTGCTTGGATCTGATCTAATCCCACCCCGTGACAGCTGGAACACCCTGTTACTATGCCCAGAACAGAGAAAGAAACTGTTAACTGCAAGTGCACCAGGCCAGCGTGAGATTCCAGCAAAGCTGGAGCAAGTGCAGCTCTCCCTGGAAACTCTGGGAGAAGGAATGGGAAGGCAGGAATGGCTGGATGTGAACACTTCAACCACCACACGTGCTTTTAGGGATCATCACGGCTGCATTAATTACGCCCCTGGTTAGTGACTCACCTGTTAGATGCGGTGACCAGCAGGACTTTGTGCGCATAAAAGAGCTTTCCTTCCACTAAGAAAGTTACATCAGACATTTCTTTATTGTTCAGAAAGTGAGGATCTATTGGGTAAGGAGACAAAAAAAAAAAAAGGTGACTTTTATTTTTTTGAAACTGCATGCTTTTTAGAAAAAAAAATCCAAATAAAACAACAAACAAAAATCCCCCAGCAGCCATCAAAAGCAGCTCACTGCTCAGGTGAGCACCTTACCCAGCCGAGCTGGCAGAGTCTTTCGGATTTCGGGAATGCTGGGAATGGGGCTGCTGCCGTAGCAGTGGGTGAAGATGGATGCGAGCTGCTGGTTGATGGAATCATTCTGTGAGGAGGATGGAACAGGCATCAGCAACTCGACATCGAGCAGGTTCCAAATGTGCCATGAGGGCTCACTCGGGGCTTTCAGCAACTGCACCCTACAGGAGTAACCTCCCCACAGAGGGATGAGCTTTAATTTAAAGGAATTACAATGTCTGTGGAGTTATGGAGGCACAGAAAGTGCAGAGCTTCCCCCAGGTGTGTGAGGACTGTTCTGGGGCTGTATATGACTTTAGGTAAATGGTCTCAGGGCCATTTCCATGCCGTAACTCCTCAGGGACTTTGCTCAGCCATTCCCTTGCTCCCGTTGTGCACAACAATAAAAACCCCCAGAACACTCAGCTCTGACGGAGTTATAAAACTCTGACTTACTTTGCTGGTTTTGAGGATGTCAAACATGAGCTGCAGCCCCTCACTGACCAGCTCTTCGTTGTAATCCTCCTCTTTGATGGTGACAAACTCCCGCAGCAGGCTCTGCACCACGGAGTAGCGGGACTGGGAGAAGGTTGTCCGGAGGGACTCGATCCACACGTGGAGCTTCCAGGGCACTCCTGCAGCCACAGGAAAAAGGGACAGTGAAAGGTGATTTCCTGAAGTGCCTGTGAGGAGATCATCCTGCTCCTATTACTAACACTTGGCAGCGCTGAAGTAGCTCTACCTACACCCTAAGAGCAGATACATCTTTATCTGGATATTAAACGTGACTGAACTGGGTCACTGACAGATTAAGTGACAAAGGACTGGTACCAGGATCACAAACTGGAAATTTCTGCTGATCGTTAAAGATCAGAGACTCCCTGTTTTGTTCTGAGCTTCGTGGTTAGTCAGAACCACAAAATAAATTTGAACTGAAGTTGCAAGGATACGTAATGCCACACAATTGTGGTGTGGGGTCTTCTGTCCTGGTTACACACAAGCTTCAAAGCTTCTCTCTCCTACCTTTAGATCAGACTTGCTCCTTCACCTTAAATCATTGAATAAACACTGACTTTAAGGTGTCAGTATCTGACAGGGAGAGATGCCCCTTGCTTTTGATACACGGGAACAGAGGACCCAGCCAAGAGTGAGGGACATCCCAGAGCAGCAGGAATTTGAAAAAAACCCAAACTTGTGAGGAGCCTTAAACACTTTTAAAATTTAATTTAAATTAGACAGCTTTGCAGTTGGCGTTGCTGCTCTTTCCAGCGAGAGGGGCAGAGAAGGAAGGTTTTTATGCCTCAGATGTGCACAACGCTGAGAAGGAAGGGCTCACCCAGCGCCCGGAGCTCCATGGTGATGTCCACGTAGCCGTGCTCGGCGCTGTAGTACATGGCCTCCTGCAGAGCCTTCATCCGTGTCTTGCACAGCCGGACCTGCCCCTCGCTGGAGCTGCCCTGGCTGGACGTGTCACTCTCCACCCCCTCGGCCAAAATCTCCTCCAGGGACAGCACGTCCCCCTTGGCCTGCTGGGGCTGGGTCAGCAGCTTGCGCAGGACGTTCCTGAGCAGGGACGGGAGGTGTCACTCATTAATTAACGAAACAGCAACAACTCGGGCACGACGGTGGGGATTTGGGGTTAGGGATCCGGCTCGGTAAACAATAATTTCCTTCCCAAAGACAGCTGGCACTGTGGAACAGCACCGAAACCTCTTGTCCTTCCCTACCCCACGTGCTAGGAACTGGAGCCTCGGCAGCAAGGGCAAGAACATGGCCTGTACTCCTCATATGGCGGGTTTGTTTGGAATTTCACACGGCAGTTGCAAGAAGGAGACTTTCTTGTTTGTGTCCGGCCGCTTTGGGGAGTTTGCATCACTGGTGTCCCTCGGGCAGCTGGGGACAGCTGCTCCAGACATTCCCCAGCCCAGCAGGGCCACCCAGCACTCGGCTGTGCTGCTGCATTGCCACCAGCTGGTGCTCTCCTTGCACCCACACCACTCCCTGGGGCTAAATCCAGCTTATTTAAGGACCCAGCTTTAGGATCACCCCATCCTATGTGAGGGCAGAACAAGCCTTGAATCTCACTAACATTTTTTTCTGGGAACACAGAGATTTCTGGAGGAGCTAGCAAGTAATGTCTTATTTCTGAACAACCACCTTGAAAACAGGGTTGGCGAGCCCAGGCTGGCTGGTTTAATGATTCACCTCTTGGCTGGCCATCCAAAAACCAGAGATGCAGCCAACCAGGCTCTGCTGTAGATTATTTTTGCCACCTCAACCTGATTAGATTCCACCTCCAGAACATGAACCAGGATCTCATAACCCTCATCTCATAACCTACCCTTAGGTGGGACTCGGTGTGCTGATACAGGGCCTAGAAGCAGCTCACTCTCAGTGCTGCAGAGCCAGACCAGCAAGTGCAAGAGTAAGAAACAGCAAACAGAGATCTTTGATGGCAGGAGAGACTTAACCCCGTCTGCTGAACTGCACACGCTGGGGTTTGGGTCACAAAGTCACACAGGACACACAGCAACCCCTACTGTGCAAAAAAACCCTGTTCTGAGCAGGGACAGAGCACTACCTGTGGCCGTGTGCTGCTGAGTGGCTGAAGCAGTTCATGTCCTCGTGGAGCGACGACGACATCCCGTTGACCTCCAGCATGCTCAGGAGTGGATCGGCGCCCCTGCTGAGCAGCAAGCTGACCAGCTCGTAATTCCCTGGGGGAAAAGGACAGGAACATCTGGATGGTGCCCTCTTTGGAAGCACAGAACACGGGACTGGCAGCAGGCAGGACTCCCTTACTCCATTCCCATTAGATGGAGTAGGGGGTGGTGGCAGGAGACCCAGCGCTGGGTCTCACTGGGAGGGGAGATATTTTCTACCCCTTCCATAAAGCTTGGAGCAGAGCAAGCCAGGCACTCACCTTCATAAAAGCACAAAAATAACAGAGAAAGAAATGAAGGGAAAAAAACGAAAACAACTTTGAGGTGCAAAGTTTTGACAAACAAAGCCTGCACAGACTTGTTCACAGAATGCTCAACTCCTGACAGCCCGCTAGAAGAAATGCAGAAGTTTTCCTTGCATTTAATAAACTAATAAACCAAATTTCTTTATATAACAGTTATTTCTCCCCAGGCTGAATTGAAACTTGTTAATTTTTCACATCTGGGTGTCGCTCAGGTGCACAGACACACCCAGACTAGACAGGGGCTGGTTTATGTTCCTTGACCGTGCTTTGTGAAGGAGTTGGTGCCATCAGCTCTGCTGTGGGGGCTCTGGGGAGGAGTCCAGAGTGGGACAAGTTGGAAAACAGACACTTGGGGCCCATCAGGCTCACGGCAGGAAGAGATGGAGCACGCTGAGGCCACAGGGAGCTCACCTGCAGCGGAGGCCAGCTGGAGGGGGGTCTCGGCGTAGTTGTCCTCCCCGGTGTTCACGGCAGAGCCCTCCACGTGGGCACCGGCATCCAGGAGCAGCTGCAAGGGGCACAGGGAAGACAGGGAGGTGGGAAAAGAGCATTCAGAAGGACAAAACAGGCAGGGCTGTGTGTTAGAAAGGAGAACCAGTGCGTTCTGACTGAGGAGGGCATGCACACAAAGGGCCCGTCTGGAGAGCAGCAGCTCTTTTTCTAATCTCCTTCATGGTGGTGGCTGTGCAGTTGGAATCTCCCAGCCCCAAAGGGCTCTGCAGTCAGAGCAGGAAGCCCACCTCAGCTCCATGCTGCGTGCAGGAAGCAGGGTTCCCCCAGGGAACTGCCAGGCTGCTGTACCTCATGGAGCCTGTGTAAGGAGGTCTGGCAGCAGCCGCAGGGATTTGCCCCACAGAACCTGCCTTCACTGAGTGATGGGGATGTTTTAGGGCCAGGTGGGGCTGGCACAAGGCTCTGGAGCACCCAGAGCAGCGCTGCCAGGGGCAGGCAGGGAGCATCAGCCCAGTGTGTGTATCCACCAGGGTATTCCATGCTCCCATGACTGTGGGCACTGCAGCACACAACAGGAGCTTTGATACACTTGGCTTCATCTCCTGGGAGAATCAAACTCGTATCTTACATATATAAATGAAGGCTGTCCAACCTCTGGAATATCAAAGGCTGCCCAGGCAATTTGCCAGGTGGAATCTAATCTTTATAATTACGTACAAATGTACACAAACAAAAGTTGAGTGCGTGCAGCCTCCATTTACTTGCATCTTCTGTTTTTATTATTCCTTCCCTTTGAGCAGGAGGTAAATTAAATTCGACAGCAATTGATTATCTGCTCTGATCAGTTTTTCATTCCCCTGGAAGTCTGGGTAGCATTTCTGGGGCTCCACCCCATCCTGCTGCCCACTGTGATAAATCCACAGAAAAAGGGAGCAGGGAGGATGCCACAGGCTCAAATCCCACGACAGCTTAAGTCTCGTTCATCCAATTCTCAAGGATTATAAAGGAAGTTACAGATGATTTGCTGCCATTAGAGCAGAAATCAGCACACACTGGATTTTTGCACGTGTTAATTTATAAACCAATTAATATCTACTGTTACAAAGCTCCTGATCAAGCAGCCAACCTGTAACCACTCCATTTGAAGCACTCGTTTATCTAAAACCAAAGAAATGATTGTGCAGCACTGTTTTGGAAGCAGTGAGCCTCAGAGCAATACTGAAACCAAAGAAAAATATGGAAACACACTGTGTTTTGTTATCAAGGCCTCGCTAGGAATGATGTCACCAATTTTCATTCTCCTCGTTATAAAAATCACGCGGTTTCTTGGCTGGTTCTTAGAAGGCTCAGGAAGGCTGGGAGCGAGGGCTCACAGCGCTGCATTTCAGCCTCTCAGCGTCTCCTGGAAGGATTCCGGCCGGGATCTCACCTGAACCACGGAGATGTGCCCGTGCAACACCGCAAAGGTGAGGGCAGTCCAGTGGCGGCTGTCGGGATGGACCGAGGGGTATCGTGGAGAGGTACTGGGCACCTGGGAGAGGGGAACCAGGCACTCGTTACCCGCCGCAGCCCGCCTGCCTTCAGCCCCAGCCTTGTACACAACCGGCTTCTTCCCCTGGGAGCGACAACCCCAGGGCCACTTCGAGAGCACTGCTACCACCACTCACTCTGCCCCGTCCCCTGGGACTCCTTAATGGGCTCACTGCTTTCTCCCTGTGGCAGCTCCTTCCCTCCCCCTCCCCGTGCCTATTACACCTGCCAGTGCCAATCCTAATTGGAGCCACTGAGTGCTCCGAGAGGTTTTGAAGGTTTTCTCCCCCCTCCCAAATCCCTGAAGCAATGGTTTCTGAGAGAAATGCTTTGCTTGAAGCTTCCAGAACTGAAGCCTTCAGTTGCTAGGAGAGAATTCAGAACTCTTCCTGTTAGTTTACAGCTGGGTAATTATGGGCAGAGGGTTACTCACTGGTATATCTAAATTTGCTCCAGCATCTATAAGCATTTGGACCATGGCTTCGTCTCCAGCAGCACAGGCATACATGAGGGGGGTCATACCCTTCAGAAAATAAAATAAAAGAAAAGCAGAATAAAAACAAAGTTATCTTTCTATCCCTATCAACAGTGATACTGCCATGGACACAGCGAATCTGAATCTTTATGTACAAAGTGTGAGTAGGGACAGCATACATACATTTATAAACATTTTTGGTTTCTATGCAAAGCAGGCACAACTGATACTGGAAAATTACCTGGAAAAAACATCACTGGACAAGGCTGAAAGAACACAAAAAGGATCACTGAAAATCCCAGCCCTGTATTGTCCACAACTCTCCAGCTTTCCCAAGCCTGCCAACAAAGAAATGCCATTTCTTGGCTCATTTGTAGCCAAATGAACTGAAGGCAGAAAGCAACACAAAAATACAGAAGATGAATTTATTTGGCAACTTCTCCCCATTGCTAAAATCCTATTTGCCACAATATTTCAGCATTTCAATCCCATAAATCTCTCTCCCTCTACTTAACCAGCAAACCATGACGGCTCAGAGATGAATTATGAGAAAAATGAGCCTTACTTATGGAGTTCATTCCCGAAGTAGCCAAGGACAGAAAGGAAATGGCTTGGTAAAATCCATTCCTGCTCACATCCCACGGCTTTCCTGCCCCCTCCCCTTAATTACTGCAGGCATTTGAATTTTTTACAGGCGGCATCTCTGCTGCTCAATGTGCAATAACAGAGCTTCATCCTTAATGGGACCCGCACTGTAAAATGGAATTGCATTTCTCACACAGGAGTTCTGCTCTTGACTCCGCAAAGGGGTCTTTTCAAAGCAGCCACGACTCCCAGCTTCCTGCTTTGGGGCAATTCCATTTGTGAAGATATTTCTAGGTGAGATTCTCTCTGGGCGAGATATTTTGGCTTTTGTGGGGCTTGGGAGGCTCCACACTCATTATAGGCAAGTAAACTGAGAATTCAAAATGCAGGTCTGCAGGCACACGCCCCAGTTAGGGTTCTAAAACTGCAGGCTTGTATAGAGTTACATTGTCCTTTTCTAAATTTTTAATGCTAGTTTTGCACTCCCTGCTTGCTCCTTGCAAAGGGAAGACGAGATTGTTTTCCTAAACATCTCAAATCCCCTGACACCAGAGTGCTGGCTGGTCCCCACCAGAACTGAATATACAGGGTCCTGCTCCAAACTCACGTTCCTGAGGGGATGCTCTGAGCTCTTTTCCACAGATTTCCACGCACACACATGGAGAAGTGGGTCTGAACATCCCGGACGTGCTCACACCCTGGGAGCGGTCAAAATCCAAACCCGGATCTAAAGCCTTTGTATTAAATTATCCAGCAGTTCTGTCATGCCTAAGCTAGTTTTCCCAACTTTGGGCACCTGGCTTTGTCTTACTCTTTTCCAAAAGGGGCAAAACAAGCTGGTGGCAAAGTCCAGCTTTGGTTTCCTATTCCAGCTATGGCAGAGTTCATTCCCAGAACTTGGATTTAACTCTGCCTGGCGTTGGCAGTGCCATGCAGGCACTTGCTTGGACACAAAGCCGAGTTGCTCCAAAGTCAAGCGGAGAATTTCCAAGCACCAATGTCTCCAGAGGGGGCCTGTCCTGCCCTTTTTGTTGGTGCCAAAACACTCTTGGAGGGGCAAAGATGACAGAGCTGCCCTGCTCAAACAGGGCTGGCAAGAGGATCACAGCCACAGGATGAGACATCAGTAAGTGACAGCAGAAACTCCTCAAACTTCCCAAGGAGCTGCCCACAGCGGTCTCCAAGCCGACAAAAGCCAGACAGCTCCCAGTCTGCTGGCTGGATGAGAGGCAGGGAATATCCTGCAGCAAGAAGTGACAGCTCTGGCACCCGTGTCTGTGGTGTTGGGGCACAAAATAATCTTTGAGAGGACAAAAAGAGGACAAAAGGCCTCTGAGCCACAAGAACAGGAACTGCAAGAAGTTATTTAAAAAAATATGACAGAGGAAGTGGGAAACCTTCATAATATAAATCTGCCACCTCAGTCACTTTAATAAATGTGAATATCTATGATGTGATACTCACCTCAGTGACCACAAAGCTCCTGGTACTGGATTTGTAAGTAAGGCAACTACAGAGCCAGGTATGTCCAGGAGCAGTTTCTGCTATTTGCATATGCATTCACACTTCCTTTAGGACTGCAGGATGGTGGGCAGTGCCATGCAAGATGCACTGGGTTCAGAGCTGGGTCTGAAATGCTACTGCAGCAGAATGCTGGCTGCGAGAAAACCTCTCTACCTGAACATAAACCCTTCCCACTGCTCAACATCCTCTTGTTCCAGAGACATGACAGCTCATTCTCCTTGCTGTGACAGCTATAACGAGTGTTTATTTAGGAGAGGTGGCTTTTTTTCCCCCCCCTTTTAAATTAAAAGCTAATTCCATGCATTGAATGATGCCCCAGAGGACAGACTCTGCTGTTACTTGATGGGACTGACAGCACAAGCAGAAGCAGCCAGAGACTGCCAGGACTACGAAATCCCTATGGTTCAGTGTAGCTGAGCAGGCAAACAGTTAAAAACGGATAAATAGACACATCAGCGTGATGGACTTGGAGCAAATCTAACACAGGCTGACACCAGGCCACTGGGGTGGGGTTCTCAGTGCTGTTTCTTGTACTCCAAACTGCTCTGAGCCCGAAAGCCGTGAGACAGAAACACCTTTTGGTCACTCCTCACTGACCCAGCCTGGATTTGGGCTGCTGAGCCAGAGGGGAGCGTCACTGGAAAAAACCACTTTGCTTTGACGTCCTCTCAGCACGTATCAGACTTTCCATTCAGTGCCCCTGTGTTAACCTGCCTGCCATCAGCGCCTGAGACAGCCCATCCAAGGAACAGACATTCCAGCTGATAAACCATCCACTCCAGGCTCTAATGGGATTTTTTGGAGGGGTGGCATGAGAGTCGGGTGGGGAAGCATTTTTTTTTGTATTTTAAGGGATGCATTTTCAGCCTAAAACACGAGCTAGAATTAGAAACCCCTTGGAGAGGCAACAAACACGACCTGGTATTGATTTGCCACGTGGAAAGGAAGGAGCGAGCTGTTCAGGCGGGGAATTTTGAGGCTGTGAGTGTTTGTTCTGTGGCACACCTGATCATCCATGGTGTTCACCCCGTCGGGGCCCAGTGCATCAATGGCTTGGTTGATCAGATCCGTCCTCCCGCAGTTCAGCATCCGGAAGCCCAGATCCTGCTGGAATTTCTCAGTAGCAGCTTTAGCATCCAGTCTCCGGAAGGAGCTGAAGCAGCATTCAGGTCTGTGAAAGACAAAAAGAATTCCTGGATGGTGCCCACACTATAAAAAAAGATACGGATCCTTAGTCTTTTCTGGGCAAAAAATACCAAAATTTTTTTAAAGTATGAAATAAAAATCGAATTTAGGCAGGGGAACACCCTCAACTCTTTTCCAGCAACTCAATTAAAGGAAGTGCTTCAATGTTTCTACAAGGATCTACTAAATCCTTATCCTTTAGACGACTATCAGGACAACTTTTATGTCATCTGGAAGGAGCCCAGGGATTACTGTAAATCCTCTGGCTGTCTGCTCAGACTCTTCTGAATTCCAGACCTGGAAGTGTGTCTCCTTGAGCAAAAGATCACTTCCCAGCTGGAGGTCGGCACCGGGAGGCTCAGCCCTTTGATGTTATTTTGGGGTGAATGCCTTCCCTGGTACCCGCCTGGTTTCCAGCAGAGGCTCTTGAGCAAACTCCCAAGTGAGTGAGGGATCAGGCTGCCAAGTTCCTCTGATAAATGAGATGCTTTCAGCACAGCTATCCTGCTCTGGCGAGCCTGGCCAGCCTGCCAGAGGAGCAAACCACTCATCACCTCACACAGAAGATTCAGGATGAAATCTCATATAAAATCCTACAGCTGGCCTATCACAATCTTGTTCTAACTGGTATCACAATCCACAATATTACCCAGAATAAGATGCAATTACTTTATAGAATAGTAAGGAGAAACAGAAAAAGAAGAATTCTGTAAAGAAAAAGTGAAATAAAATGACTCCACTTGAAATCCAGCGAACCTCAGGAAAACAAAGGATTTTGAAGGGATGGCACTTGCCTTTGCACACTGTTCCTATCCCACAGCAAGCCAGGAATAAATAAATAAATAAATAAACAAATAAACAAACAAACCAGTTCCAAGACCTTCTTTCCCCCTGAATGTGCTGGATACAAAACGACTGCTTTAAAGGATCGAATAATGTGCTCTGGAAACAATGGGGGTTTTTGCTAGTTTAGACCGTTCATTCAAGCTATCTTAAAAAGCAAAGAATAATCTTGTAATTAAGGCTGAGGCATTAAAAAACCCCAAACCCAAATGCTTGTATTTTGTATTTAACCTTCAGAAAGAGAAAAATCTTTCTGCCCCAGCTGCAGCGTTTGGCCAAAGCTCCTTCATCTCTCGAAGTACCAGAAGGTTAAACGCGTATCGCCTGTGTCACTGCTGAAAAGCTGTTAGCAGGGAAACCTTCTAACTTTCCCAGAGTTTGTGTGAGAATTTTCTCTTTCTCTCTATCCCCAGGCTAAAATATTATAAACAATCCTTGGAGTTTTCTAAAACCAATGAAGCTCTGTGCACCTGCATTTGCTGACATTCTTGTGTAGGTAAACATTGTGATATAGGTGACATCAGAATTAACCAATGAACTTGGCAGATGGTGGACCAGAGGTCCAATAGAGTTTTGACACTGTTGTAAATCTTCAAGTAAGCTAAAAGATATAAGCTGCTTTGCAGAATAATAAAAAACCCCCTGCCTCGCTTTGTTCTACCTGGACACCGGACTCCGTGTCATTACTCTGGGACATCACCGTGACATCGCCTGTACGGCACAGCGAGATCCGACCTCCGTAAAATGCACTAAAAGACCTTTTTAAGGAGCTCCGAGGACTGGGGGAGCTTTCCAAAGCTTAGCCCACGTACTTGAGCTGGCGTGGCTCGCAGTCCAGCCCCGGCAGGAGCAGCCTGGCCGTCTGCCTGATGTCATCGCTGTCCACGGTCAGGCTGCGCCGGTGCTCGGCGTAGGTGATGGCCACCCGCATCCACTCCATCAGCGGCGGCAGCAGCATGAAGGGGCTGTGGAAGGAGGGCAGAAATCCGTTACGGAACACTGGCTGCGGCAGGAGGAGGCTCCGCGCCTTCCTGGGTGTGCAAGGGGGAGCCTGGCACGGATAAATCCCACCCGAGGAGGGAAACTGGGCTGGAAGGGCACCGCAGCGGGAAGGAGCTGCCCAGTCTGAACAGCTTTTGTAATAACTGTGTCTGTTGGTCTAAATAATCCACAGGTACAGGGTTATTTATTATTTATTATTACTTTCATGCTCCTCCACTAGGAACGCTAAAAATACCCTTGTCTGTTTGCAACTTCAATCAAACCTTGCTACTTCAGTCCTGCCTCCATTCATCTTTACATTACCAAGTACCCCATGGCTTTTTGCATTCTGCCTTTCTCATGCAGAGCTCAGTTTTGCCCGCCTGACCCCCAGTTTTACCCCCCTGAGCCTCCAGACCGCAGAGCTGGCGGAGCAGTGAGGTTTTGCTCAATGTGAAGGGCTGCAAGGCAATAAAGGAATATAAATAAGGCAATAACAGCAGCTCCAGCTCGTGATCAGCCCCCCTTACTCCTGCTGTAAGAATGAACACAGCACTGAGATGACACATTAATGTATAGGTACCATAATACTCTTGCACACAACATTTACACCCTCTCAACATACAGCATACAGCCAGACTGATCTGTTTTGCTTCATTTTTCCCCAAGGATACCTGCCACCCCAGTGGAAGGCTTGGAAGTGCCAGCTGTAATGAAAACACCTCTCCCATTCCCAGTAATGACTTCATTAACGCTGTGGAAAAATAAAAAAAAAGCCTTTTCCATTTAACCATTCAAAAGAAAAGAACTGAGCGGAGAAAGGATCAATTCCTTTAGAAAGTTCAGAGAGAAAAAGATACATGTGAGGGAATATGAACTGATTTGGGCATTAATGAAAGCAGCTGAAGCCATGAAAGGCATTTTCAAAGCTGTGCCTGTGTACACGTGCGAGGGCAGGAAGAGCGAGCTGTGCCAATCCCGTTAGAAACCATTTATCCCTAATGGGATTTGCACGCAGAACTCCTTTTGTCACGACTTTGAACACCCTTCAGGATGGAGTAACTCCGCTCTGTAAAAATACGTGCTGTTCCCATTTTCCCAGTTGCAAGGTGCGTCCTGAAACGCTGCCACTACCACTCTACAAACACACCTGCTATCTTTCCCTCTTCTCATTTCCTTCTCTTTCTTCTGAGTTGTGAAGCAGCATCTACAAAACCAGAGGTGTTTTAAGCGCCTGACCCATCCTGGATTGCCAGGGTGTTGTAAACAGGACACTGACTTTCTCCTGTTACCAGTTTACTTTTATGCCAAAGAGTCAGAGTATCAGGGTTGCTGCAATCACCACCTTGAAAATCACCCTCCAGCACATCCTTCCCAAGACTTTCTGGAAGGGATGGGATGAATCACTCCAGCTCATCCAATTCAGAGCTGATTGACTTCCCTAAGGGAAGAGGGGGAATTGTCAACAGGCATTTGGGAGATGCCTTTCAGCAAATTCTCTGCTCCAGAGAATTTCAACTCTTATCTGGCCTGGAAAAGAGTCATTCACACTTTTTGAATGCAGATACTTAAGGGAGGAGCCAAAATGAATTATTTATCTTTTCTCTGTACTCTGCAGAGCCTCTAGCATGGCATCTCCACAGAGGTGGTGAGGACAGAGAGGTAGGCCAGGAAGGCTAAAAGCACCAGATCTAAACACAGAATTAAATTAAATTTAGGCTGGGAATGCTCAGGAGCAGTGGAAGAGCTCATCTTACAAGAGATTCCATCTGCCACCATTTGTGGTAAATAAAGATTTAGGCCACATCCCAGCTCCCCTGACACTCCCGTGGTGGGAACACTGCTGGACAGGGAACCCCATCCCTGATCAAACCCTGGTGGCTGACTCAAAGCCCTGGGCAGCCAGAGCCTGTGGTCAGCCAGCAGCAAATGCCACGGAGTCTGCACCAGAAATAACACCTATCCTGAAGGAATTTCCACTCTGCAAAAAATCCGCATGTGCCAGGGTTATAAATGGCTTCCACACAAGCAGACCTTGGATGTGGAAAACTTGCTTTGGGAGGAATGGCAAGGGGAAAGGTTTTTTTTTTCCCTTCTGTTTCTTTTTTTAATCTCAACAGATTTTTCCAAAGGCTTTAAAAGTGACAGCTTAGACTGCCTGGTTCCTCTGTGTCCAAAGGAGAGCAGACTTTGGAATGCAAAAAGCAGTGTCAGGAAGGATGTTTCTCATCCTGCTGTCCTGATTTTCCAAACCCCACCACAGGCATTGCTGTGTAAATTGGATAAATCATTCTTCATTCTTCATTATTCTACCAAGGCTGACTATAATGACTTCAATCGCTATTTTGCCGAAAAAACTTGGTTTCTCTGCAAAATTTCTAGCTTGAGGATGGGACTTTTACTCTCCCCCCCATGCTTTTATCCAACTATTTCCTTTCTGGGAACAGCTTTATCTTCTTTTGTTCACTGACACTCCACCAGATAAGCAGCATTATCCCAGGACTGAAGCAGAAAGAAGAGGTGCAGTTCAACTGAAACACCAACACTGGGTCATGTCACACTAAGAAAATACATCAAATTATTCATTTCCTAGAAAATAAAACACCGTTCTCATCCCTGTGGCCCTTAACCTGGGCATCCATCTGCCTCCAAGGAATCACTGATCATTTCACAGTCTGGGAAACACTGCAGGAGGGGAAGGGGAGAAACCTTCATGGAAAATTAACCGGGAGACGCTGCGAGCTAAAGAATTAATTTCTGTCTCCACGCTCCTGCCTGTGCCATGTTCTGCACGGTGCCATTTTCCTCTGGTCTTCCTGACATTTAGAAGCGTTTGGCAGCTCATTAAATTCCACACATGAAGTGATCCAGCCTTGGGAAGCTGTCATATTCCAGCAGCAGCTCGCTGGGGACACAGACCCTCCGTTTTCTCAGAAGAGCAATGCCAGCAGGGCTTTGTCCAGTTTTGAAGCTGTCTCCCAGGGATGCCACACGTGGACTGGGGATGTGCACAGGACTGGGAAGCGGAATGGGAACTGCTCCTCTTCTGAACGCCTTGTAAAGAACCGCACTGATGCCTGATGCTGTCAATATTCCATCCGTAAGTTCTCTGAAATCCTCTCCATCCTCTGGACAGCCGCTGCGCTGCCGAGGGGATCAGGCTGGAGCTGGGTGAGAGTGCTCCGAGAAAGAACAGACTTTATCACGGGCCTTCCCCCTTCCTTTGAGCTAAACCACGTTGTTTTATTTAGACATAACCAAGGAGGCCAAGCAGCACTTGGCAGAGAATTTATAGCAAGTTTTAGGGTAACTTTTTCCTGGAAAAGGTGTTTTCATTAGAATGGCTTTGGACATGACTGGCACGTGGAGAGCACATGCAACATCTCCAGGAGAAATTGTGGGATCACAGATTTTCGGGGACATCCATCACTAAGAAATCATTCCCCAAAGTGGGCTCTTCTGGGGACTTCTAGGAGCACTGGGATCAAGATATTTTTGGCAAAGGGAAGTTAATTTTATGCAGAAAGGCGTTAGAAAATCACGTCATCCTTCCTCTGCTTTGAGCACATGCTAACTCAGATGAAGACAGTAGGGTTTCCCACAAAAAAAGAGCCATTCTATCACATTCCTCCCTCTGCCTGTGTCCCCAGGAGGATCCAGTGACAAGACTGCCGAAAAATCACAGGATCATAGAATGGTTTGGGGTGGAAAAAGCCCATCTTGTTCCAACCCCCCTGCCATGGGCAGGGCCACCTTCCACAAGCCCAGGCTGCCTCAGATCCCCTTCCAACCTGGAGAAAAAAAGGAAAAAGGAGGAATAAAACATTTTTCCTGCTGGCCCACCTCTTCTCTGCTATTTTTCATTGCCTTCTGTTCTGCTACAGCAAAACAAAGCGGGAGCCAACAGTGACAGCAACAGCAAGAAAGAAAAACCTTGTTCTTCTAAACAAGGCTCTCCTTCTTCTAAAGCGGGAAAGAAAATCCTGTCCTAATGGAAGCAGGTGGGAAGGGCAAAATTCACCTCCCTGCTGGCAGCCTGAGCAAGGCCTGGGACACGAAGGCACAGCCTCCCATCCTGCCTGTCCTCAGGCCTTCTAAACGGTCGGAGTGAACTGAAGCACGTGGAAGTACCCCAACATTTATGGGCAGAGCGGGGTAGCCCACGGTAACCCCCCATAGCCGACTTACAGGAACCATGCAGAGGCTCCTGCGGAGAAGAATCCCAAATCTTTAAAGATCAGTGTGAGGTTCTGCAAGGGACTAAAAAATTACAAGGAAAGGTTTTCAGTGCAGTGAGCTAATGTTTGGATTTACTGCTGGAACCAAACTCTGTGGCTCGAAGTCACTAAGATGGAAAAATCCCAAGGATGGCAACAGAGTCGAAAAGAAATCAGAGTGAAGTCTCATTACTTGGAGAAGGGAAAAGATTCTGAGGCAAGTATCCCAAACTCAAACCATGTCATGCTGATGTGGAAAACAGTGGCATATTTACGATTTGGATCCTGAAACACTAAAACCCCTCTTCAAGCAGCAGGGAGAAAAAATAAATCTCAGAGTATGTAATTATATGTGAATAAAATAACAACAGAGATGTTGATTTAGAAGAAACACAAAATTGTTGCTCCAAAATACAACCAAATTCAGTCAGGAGCTATTCCTCACAGATTCAAAAGTATTTTACAGAATTTCAAGAACTTCCCACTTTTACAGCAGAAAAAATAGGAATTACCGTGCTGGGCCCTATTCACGGATCATCTCAACACGTGCAACATCTTTCAAGGCAGACAGTCCAGATCCTCACAGAAAAGGAAGAAGAAATTTAATCACATCCAACTGACCCCAAAAAGTGTTCTTCTGAATTCCCTTAAAACAATGACTGGCTCACATCTCAGAAGATAAGAGTTCTCAAATTTTAGGGGATCGTTATCAAGTTACTAAGGCCTTGGCTTGGCTTTGCCATGAGTTTAGAGAGTTATCCTGCAGTCAGACACTAACGGAATGAAAGCCATCTGGATAATATTATATTTATTGGGATCCTTTCTCCACTGAATCTGCCTTCAGAGTTTCCTCTGCTTAGAGAATAGTAAACGGTACAAGAGTAGTTTAAATCTAGAACTGGCAGCTCTGATCCTTCTTACCACAGACAGAAATAACACCTTTTCCATCTTTTGCAAACCACACTTAAAAATAAGGTGCAGCATCAGACAGGTTTTACTTCATTTTACTACAAATCAAAGGAAAAACTAAATTTGAGCTCACTAAAAAAAATAACATGAAGAACATTGGGAACTCACTATGAAACTTTAAAAGACCTTTCGAGTCTGTGGTTTATTTATTGTAATCACATTTTACAAACTTTACTTTACCAACAGGGAAAAGATTCCATTTTCAGGCTGGAAACAAGCACTGGTGCTGCTCTGGAATGTGCCATATGTCTCATTAGAAAAACGTATTTATAACATCTGCAAAGCTGGGGCAGGAGGAAGGTTTCTAGAGAGGCAGAAAATAATGAAAACCAACTTAAAGTGTATACAGTTGTTGATAAGAGGCAGATAAATATACATGATAGTGTAACTATGACAATATGGTCACAGTTATGGGGTCAAGGATGTGAGGGATTTCCATCTGTCCCCCCAGCCCCACACGGAGCTGTTGGGTCTCACATGGACACAGAGGAAACGAGGGCGAAGGGAAACCACCAATCCTCCTGCTGCTGCTGCTGCTGCTGCTCTCAACTCCTTGGTGCCCTAAAACTCTCTGTAAGGTGAAAACGACTGCAAACCGTTTGGGGGATGAACTACTCTTCTATGAGTCTGGACCTCAGTGCAGTCCTGACCTCAACTAATATGGAGTGAATCCAATGGAGGGCATGGAGATGCTCCAAGGTCTGGAACACCTCGGCTCTGGAGCCAGGCTGGGAGAGCTGGGAATGTTCAGCCTGGAGAAGAGAAGGCTTTGGAGAGACCTCAGAGCCCCTTCCAGTGCCTGAAGGGGCTCCTTGAGAGCTGGAGACGGACTCTGGGCAAGGGCCAGGAGTGCCAGGATGAGGGGGAATGGCTTCCTGCTGCCAGAGAACGGGGTTAGATGGAATATTGGGAAGGAATTCTTCCCTGTGAGGGTGGTGAGGCCCTGGAACAGATTTCCAGGGGAAGCTGTGGCTGCCCCATCCCTGGAAGTGTCCAAGGCCAGGTTGGACAGGGCTTGGAGCACCCTGGGATAGTGGAAGGTGTCCCTGCCCATGGCAGTGGGGTGGGATGGGATCATCTTTAAGGCCCTTTCTAACCCAAACCATTCCATTATCCTGATTCCATGATTCCAGCAGTGGCTCTGGCCAGGCCATCTACATCAGATCCAAGCCTTTCCCAACTCTTACAAAAAGGTGACTGCCCTGGTCTGCAAGCACAAAACACTTTCCAGACAAGATCCAAACAGTCCCACGTGTGGAGTCCTGGTACCCAGGACCCAACCCTGAGGAGTCCGACCCAGGAAAACCTTGCCATGCCCGACAATTCCAGCAGCAAAGGAAAAAACAGGTACAACATTTCGGAGCAGGACACGAGCACAGCTTACGTGCATGAAAGGAGTGAGCCTGTAAGAGCACGTTAGGTGATAGTCAGAGATAAACACGGGCACAGAGCCAGAGTGGGGTGTCTGCTATTCTCGGATCAGCCTTGATCCTGTGGGCAGAAAAACCAGGAGGTAACTCCTACGGTGCATTCCAGCAGCTACGCTGGCAAACTAACAAAACTAAACCAAACCAAACCAAGAAAAAAAATCCCATTCTATCTGCAAGCAGATTTACCAGGGGCCAGCGTGGTCTCTCACTACCCATGGCTGAGACTCCTCCTTCCCCAATGTTTTTTTGCCCATTACACGTAATTCCCAACAGCAGGAGCAGGATTGAGATAGCAGCCCTTTTAGTTATGACTTCAGTCTGATTTGCCAACGTGCATATGTTAAAAGCATATGCTGGCTCTGGAGCCAAAACCAATCTGCCAGATTCAATCACTGAACTCGTTTTCAGGGCCCAGTTGTAAAATCCTGACACGGAGCGTTGCCACGCTCACGAAAACTGCCCGGAGCTCCCGAGTTAAAGCTGTGTGAGCAAAGAGCCAGGAAGAGAAATATGTTTTTCTGCAGTTCTGGAATACTGAGAGCTGTTCAATTTTAATTGTAGCTGGAAAAGTTTGTTCAGTTAAACAAAGACAATTCTTACCGAAGCAAAGGGTTTTTCACAATAAACAGGGAAACGTTTCCCATTTACATCCCAGCACAAGCCAAAACCTAATTAGTGCTTCAAATAAGACATTTTATAACACAGAATTACTGGTACGTAGAGGCAAAACATTTCAAGGTTAAAAAGATGATTCCAGGATGATTGTTTCCCTTTCAGGAATAAGAAAAACTTGATGAACCTCCTGTTTTTCTAACGACTTGACTGATGGGACACTCCTGTGAGCAGGGACACCCTGTGTCGTCAGCCACCCCGCTGCTGATGTCAGTGCTTTCTTCATGGAAATCCAAGGAATCTTTTGGCTTTGCACATTCCTGGAATCTGAGATGTTCCAGGAACTAGTTTAGCATGAAGGCACTAAGAACGCACCAACACATGCGGGTTTGGAGCTCTCTCAGGTACAATAATGCAACGTGTGCTCTAAAATCAGGTATCCACTCCACCCAATAATGTAATTTAAGAGTCCATTTGCTTAAATAAAAGGCATTCAAAGCCCATGGGGTGCAGCAATTGTGAATTAATGGACAGCACTTTTCTAACACGGTGCCAGGTAAAACACAAAATCTGCCATTAATCAAAGTTCAGAAGGAGGAATAACCTCACTGCTGGATCAAACAGATGCCAGTGTGGCATTTTTGAAGTTTTTTAATTATTATTTTGCAGGAAGACATCACTCTGTCCTAATGGCAAACTGCTCAATGAACACATTTCACCTGAATCTTCAAGGAGATTCTGCTCCGCTCCTCAGTTCTTGTCTTAAAACATTGAAGAGCTGCTGTGCAGAATGAAGAGAAAGTTCCAGTGGTGAATGAATTTGTTTCTGCTTTTCACTGGAAAGCATAAAGAGTTTGCATTTTGCCTTAAATAACTGAATAAATAGTGCCATGTAAGGGTACAGATACGAGAAATGCAAGCAACAGAAGTGTCCTGAATTTAAAGGAAACAACTGTTGCAGTGAAGTCTTCCTATGCCGGACTAGAAATCATCTCATTCTTCCACTTTGTGTTTAAGATTGTGAAATCTCCCAATTTCAAACTCTTCTGCGGGTCTGTTCCTGGGATTTTTATGGACCAATCAATGGGTATCACTGAACCTAAACAGCACTGGGAATGGCAGACACAACAGCTTAACTCTGGGATTCTGGTAGGTGGATTTAATTGGCAAAGCTCAAATTCTTCCAGTTTTCAAATATCCTAAATTTAGAGCATTCATGCACTATATTTCAACACTTGCAGCTTCTCAGCAGATGCCACAAATTCCAGCTATTAAGTCTGCTTTTAGTGCCAGCAGTGCTGCTGAGCAGCCTCTTGCTTTGCCTGCTATACTGTATGAACATCTACTGAATCTCAAATGAGAGTCATTAAAATGATTAAAACACCTCAATATATGGATGCAGGAGATCTTTCAGCAGGTCACAGCTTGGCCTAACCAAGAGCAATGCTGACAGGACACATGGGAAAAAAGCTCTTATCCCGACACCCTCAGGACGCTGTGGCCAAATACCAGCACACACAGGAGGCCAGAGGCATAACCAATACCCTCCTACAAAGCAACCTGTCAAATTACCAAAGTTTTACATCTATTTCTCGTGGTCTGTGAACTACAGAGTTGCAGATTTTATGCCCAGATGGCAAATGACTGAGTAAGACACCAGCAATGTTTGTTTACACCCTGACACCTGCAGCACAAGTAGATGAAAAAACCCAACTGTCACTCAAGTCTCCGTATCAAGTTATCTGTTACCCCATCTCTCTCCCTCTCTAAAAAGCCACACTTAAATAGTCTCATATTAATAGATTAGATAAACATTCTAATGGGGATAAGAGAATGAAGCTTTCTTATGCACAGATAAAACCTGTTCCTGCAACAGGCACAGCCTGGTTCGTGCTGACCATGGCTGAGGGCGCAGCACCGCGGTTCCTACAGGAACACGGAGGAATTTCAAGCTCCAGCTGCTCTCTCAGCTAATGACCAGCACGAAAAAAACCAATAATTTTTGTTTCTAATGCCGAATTGCAGGGATTTTTTTTTTTCTTTTCAGCCCCATTAAAATGCTGCTGCCAAAAAGCAGACCTCAAACCACAGAAGGCATCACTGATTGCTGGGATAAAAATGACAAAGCTAAACACGAATCTATTCTAACACCATTGCACTCAATGTGCACAATTATTCTTTTTCAGCTTGTTGAGGAAAATATCAGCATTCTAAAATTCTACTCTACACTTCAGTACCTGTTGCTTGAATAAACTGTTCTCTCAGCACCCAGTGCTCTGAATGCCGAACACCAAAAAAAGAGTAATCAATAAAATGTTTACAAGACATAGGACACACCTCTCTTCCCAGGGTTTCTACCTCAAAAAAACCCTGAAGAAACACATTTTTTTGAGAAATAAACTGTTTTTTTTATTTGCCTTCCTTTGCAGCAGGTACCTCTGAGCCCTGACTGTGAATGAAGCTGTACAGAGACCAAACTTTGTCACTAGACTGGGGCAAACTGTGCTCTCAGATTAAGCCAGTTTGGCCACTTCTCTTTAGGTATCTTGAGTGTCTCAGCACAGACAGTTTAGCAGACCAAAAAGTGCCCCAAAGTGTGTTACTTAAACTACTGTAACTTCTTGTTATAATAGGAAGAATGGGATGCCCAGATGGAAAGTCACTTAAGGCACATATGTTTCTGTGATGTTCCAATGCACCAACTCCTCAGAGAGATCCTTCCTGAAGAATTTGGCAGCCCCAAGAGGGAACTGAGTGCTGGCTACCTGGCATGGTGCAGAGCTGACAGAGGGAACTCTTAATCACCCAGTCTGGCTGCTGGGAGCAGGATAATTACAGGCAGCTAAGTTCTGAGCAGGTTATGTTAGCCCTGTTACAATTTCACGCTAACATGCTCCTATTCCTCTCAACCATCTTCTGGAACTGCATCTCAGACAACTCATCCTTTCCCACTGAAAAGGTCCCCAGCTCTGCAGCACCTGCCTCAGAAGAGCCACATGTTTCTCTGGAAGGATCTTTTCCATTTCTGAACAAAGCCAAAGGGGTCAGGAATTGTTAACTGAATTCCTTTCCGCAGCAGAGAGTTTTCCAGCAAGCCTAGGAATAAAACCTTCCAGCTTCTGCCTGCCCCCTCTGCTCTCTAGCCATTATGACAGCCTTTCCAATCTTTCCAGGGAAGAGAGACCTGCAGGTAGAAACTCTCCAGTGGAACTCGAGTTGCCGGTGTTTGACTCCAAGCTGGAAATGCCCCTTCCAGCAGCATCACCAGCAAAGCACAGCCTGGTCCCTCCTCTCTCAGCAAACACGTTAGACCAGCACCCATGGGATCAACACCAGGTGCTTCAGCCCCAGAAGGATCTAAAAGCAGGGCTGAATCAGCTCAGACATGCAGCTCATTTGAATAGGATTTGTCTTGCAGAGCAGAGGTGCTTTTTAAAACACACAGTTCAGCAGCTGCTGTAGAAACCATGTGATTAAAGTAGTGCAGTTCAGCTCTGGAAGTGACCACGAGGTCAGGGCAGCACAGGGATGGGATGGGGAAGTGCAAACTGCCTCGAAAAAGGAAACCAAGCAGAGACACACCAACCTAGGATTACCCCAGGGAAAGCATAGGTCCAATCTCCACAAGGTCAGAGAGAGAGGACGATTGTTGCTATTATCATAAATTACACCCAGAAATATTTACTCTACAGCGGAGCTTTGCTCTTTGCAATGTGTTACAAAGATGTCAGGAACAATAACAGCAAAACCCCCAACAACCTGCCAGCCCTGGCTGCTGCACAGCAATGGCTCAGGATCGTATTTATTTAGTGTGGCCTTTGTTACAGCACCAGCTAACTCCTTCCTCAGGAAACAGGCAAGTTCTGCAAGGGAAGGGCTGTAATTTAGTCCAATAGGAAACAATATTAACTTCAATTGGAAACAGCAATTACTGAAGAAGGAGAAACTTGTTGGCTTGCTACCATCACCGTGCTTTGCCAAGTGCCCAGAACTTTTCATCCCCAGAATTACTGATTTTCAGTTGTATCAGTTACAAGAGCGCTATGCTGGTATCAGGAGAGTGCCCTTGGGGATCTGTGCCTAGGAAAGATGGGGACAGGAGAGACAGCAAACCTGCAAGAGTTCAGCAGAGAGATGCAGACTCTCAGTCAGTCCTCTACTGCTTCCATAGGCACTGTCTCAAAGGTGGAAAAAGAAGGCAGAAGACCTCGCCTTAATCACTCCTGTGTTTCGTTTTAGGTTTCCCTGGATTATTTTCCTTTCAGTTTTAATGCTGGTTTGCTGCTCATCATGAAGAGCAAAGGACAAACAGTGCAGAGCCCAGGCTGCCTACAGGCACTGGAGATTCCAGGCAGCTGAGTTGCCAGGCTCTCATCTTCTTGCACCTTCTTTTTTATCTGAGCAGATGGAAACTCAAGAGCAGAAGCCAAGAACTCAACGTGGGCATCTCTGCCGTAGTTACAGTAATTACTGGAGCGGTAATTGCAGGGTGGGAGCACACACAAACACACACACACACAGTGCCTGTCATCTCTTCACTGCTAAACGAGACAGCCAGAGATCATCCCTCCACTTTTCAAACACTTTTACAAACGGGGACTTTCACCAGAAGTGGCTTCGGTCAGTGACGGCCTTTCTGGGGATTTCTGCCCAGCATCGGGGTAAAACCGCTGTAGGAGCAGGAAATGGTGTTTTCCAAACAGATGGTTTTTAACTGACAGGTCAAAGGCTGTCAGACACCTCACACCTCTCCAGGTAGGCGCTGAGGATGAACAGCTGCCTGCTGAAGAACCAGTTCCAGGGAACAAGGGATTGATTCCCGTCGAGTGGGAAATCACCAAGTGGAGAGATGTTAAATAGCTGTGGGCACAAATACTGAAATTAGAACCACAGAAGCACAGGGCAGCTGAAGCTGGAAAGGCACTTCTGGAGATCAGTCAGCCCAAACCCCTTGCTCAAAACCAGGGTCAGCTGAGCACCTTGCCCAGGACCATAGGAAATGGATGATTTTTCAGGTGTCCTGTCCCACCTGTATCAGTGACATTTGAGACTTCTCAGACCACGAAAAACCAGCAGTAAAGTCTCAAGACAAAAACCTGACTTTTTTCCCCCACAGCTTCACACACAGCCTTTATCATCAGATTTTTGTTTCACTGTATGCTCTTTTGTAGCTGTAATATATCCCCTATCTCTTTACTCTCCACGCAGCCTGCTCTGTGCTGCTCCATTTCATACACAGGGAGAGTCTTCTCATCCTAATTTTGCACAGAATTTAAATAATCTCTGTTTGTACCACACCCCTGCTCCGAAACAGAAAGATCAGAAGATGCAGGGGCTCCTTTGGAAGCACTACAATAACACTACAAATTGCTTACAGCCAGCAACGTGGAGGAAAGGCTGGTCTGTCCCAGGTGTGAGGTACGTAGAGTTGGAAAAAAAATAAAATTGAGCAGTGTTTGTTTATACAAACAACATAAAAGAGAGGGGGGAAAAGTATCTAATTGAGAGTAGAGTGCATTGCCAGCTTCAGCAGTTACACTTGGATGGATTCGATCCTCAGGGTTTGCAATTAATTCCCTTCACCACTGCCAAGGTCATCTCTCACATTCCAGTTCTGCAATCTTTGAACTGTAAAGAAATGAACAATTTTTTTAAAATTATGAGACGTAAAAACACCTCGATAGGTGATGCCAGGCACAGGCAGGAATATTCCAGGAACGGAAGCCTAACTGGTGCCTGTCACCTACCGACTTCAGCCAGACTTGTTCTAATTCCTTTCCTTTTAATAGCCCATAAACACTTCATCCAGGGTCTCTCTTCAGCCTTTCAGTTAAAATACCAGGAGTCCCATTTCCACAGGCTCTGACTCTGCCAAAATGTCACTTTTTTGGTCATTTTGATCTAGAAGTTACTGCTGAATATGTGCTGTGATGTCCCATAAACAGCAGGAAGGTGAAAGCTGCTGATCATAAATGTGCTGAAGCTCCTCACCTCTTTTCTTAAAATGATCGATGTTCTCAGACCTCCAAATCGTGGAATATATTCAACGTTTTGAACTATTTAGTATGGGCTCAGCAAATAAATCATCCAGCCTAAGGTCAGGAACAGCACTGCCACTGAACAGTTAATTTCAGTCAATAGGTGCATGTGGGTTGCAGATTGCTGGCCTCTGAAACAGGGCTATTCATGCCATCTCCTCGTGAAGGAGCACCTCAAAATCACAATTAAGGCTGACATTAACTGGTCAAAGTCTGCAAAATGCATGGCAGCAGCTTCTCTCCCTGTGTTGGTGAAGGAAGTTGATCTTATCTGTTTATAACCTTTTTATTCTTCTACTAAATCTACCAGACTAAGCTTCCATGGATAGCAAATAGCTTTTTTTTTTTCCTTTAAAAAGGGAGGCACATTTATATGTACCCTTTGCACAAGCAATGCCCTGATGGCACAGTTCAATGTAAGGCTTCCTTCTCTTTCCCTGTATTTAATCACTATATTCCTATCCAAATAGCTCTGGGGGAAAAAATGAAATCAATGGGCTGTGGCCTGGGGATGGAATATGTGGACACATCTTTCTGTTGACTTCAGGGATGCTCTGAGTGGCTTCAAGCACTGTCAAATTCTGCACGATCACAGCATTTTGCTCTCTCAAGGCAAATGACTGGACCAGGGTGTACTTTTATTATTCCTGTACACCTATTTTTGAGCAGTGAGGCAGCTGCAGACAGAATGGAAAGATACTCAGACCTCTCAGACAAGAGACCCCAGACCTTGTTTTATTGCAGACCTTTTCAAAGGAACTAAGTGTATCAAGTTCTGCTCCTGATACTGCATGGAAACAATAGGGTATGGCTGTAAAATAAAAGAATTCAGACATAAATATATTAAATCGGAATTAGGAAAGACTAGGCCACAGATAAATCTAAAAGACAGGCAATGATGTAGCTGTGGCACTTAATAAAATTCCATAAACCTGCAGTTAAAAGGAGCAGAGGGGAAAAAAGCCTCATGACAGATCAGTGAGAGTCTGGAAAGATCCATCTGGAGAAGAGATTTGTCCTGAAAAGCCTCAACCAGCTCTGAAAGCAGGGATTCCTCTCAGTGACGGTGAGGATGCGGCTCGAGCAAACACAGGTTTCAGCAGCAGGCTCTGCAGGTTATTCCTGATTTTCCTTCCTTTCCTGCCAGTTCGATGCCCATGCCATGCCAAGCAAGGCTTTTTTGGAGACAATTCCCACTAATAACTGGGCTATTCATATTCTCTTTAATCTGAATTGGTATCTTTGCATAAATGTGATCCATGTGACTGAATCACTCCTGTCCCAAGCAATTCCAGAAGGAACATTTAGTTGTGCCAGGCATTTTTTGAACACAGGGAAAGAGCCCAGCGAACCACGAGGGAAGGAGCTGGAGGCTCTAATTATTTCTAATGATGCACCTAGAAATCATCGAGTAAAAAGGAACTAAGTAAGATCAAAGTCATGCTTTTTCAAAGCATTGAAATTTAGGAAATATGATGAGGAGACCTAGGGTCACCAGGGATTAAAAACCAGCCATGGCACAGGGGCTGTTTATTGGCATTGACCGCTGCAAATCAATCAATCAATCAATCAATCAATCCTGCTCGGGCAGGATCTTGACACTGTATCAGGAAGAATTAATTTAGACCCAACTGTGGTTGCTGTTCCAGCCAAAGTAAATTCAGATTACACACAAGACAAAAACTATCAAGTGTTCCAGCCAATGACGATTTCAATCAATAGCTCAGATGTTAAAAGGATAGAGCATTTGAGCAAACAGCACCGACAAACAGCATGAAAGGGCTACAATCTCTCCTTCTGTAGCACTGATGCATCTTCCTTCAGAACCAGATGCATTTTTCACCCTTTCCCAATAAATAAGGTCTCAGAGCAGGCAATGCTGGGAATAGACAGAGCAAACCCAAGTAGGCAGCTCAGCTCCTTCCTCTTTCGCCCAGCTAAGGTGGCACAGAGGAGCCCTTTTTTCCTGCCTGACCCTCCTGAAAAAGCATGGTTTGCGTGTTTATCCTTTGTCTCTGGATCATGAGAGGTAACAACAGATGTAATGGGCAGACTCCTGCTGGAAGCACAGAACAAATGCAGGTCACTTTTGAGCCTGGCAGGTAAGAGCAGGCACCGGGCTGAAAGCGGGGTGAGCCTTCCTGAAGGATTTTCTGTGACAAGGGACAAACTGAGTGAGCCCAGGTTTGTTTCCAAGCAGCAAATCCGGAGCCCGCACTTTCTCTTTTCTCAAGAGGTGGCCCCTGTAGTTGGCTTCTCGAAGTTTTCCAGCTGAAGAGCTGTGAATTTCCTCCAAATTGGCAAGCTCCAAAATTTCACTGCTGGCAGCTGACAAATCCTCCATCAGCTCCGGAATTTCCCCGGCGTTTTGCTGGATTTTCACTGACAGGCTCAAGATGGGTACAGTCTGTGGGCTTCTGCAGATGTAAATTGTTTTATACTTCCTGATGTTTGGGATAAAATAATGCACCAGCAAACTCATACAACATGTAAAACTTGGCAGTGCTGCAACGTGGATAGCTTGGAAAGGCCTGACACGGCTGGATCCACAGGCACTGATGGACAAGCCTGGAATTAGCTCCAGAATGTTCTACAGACCAACAACAGACAAAAATGTAGAGGTTTTTTTCATAGGGCAGCTGGAAGGGGAGGAAGCCCGGCCTACCCAAGCCCACAGATAATCACAGGAATAATAAAATAATAAAAAAATAAAATAATAAAATAACCACAGATAATATAAGGAAGCAGGATTCAACTTTTTTGCCTGTTCTTAGGTATTAGATCACTGCTGACTTTCCAACAATAAATGCTGCGAGCACATGATAACCAAAAAGAGACAGGATGAGGGCAGTCAGTGGTGTCTGTTCCCAACTTTAAGGCTGGACCATTATTCTGGCCAAGTAATTAACCCAGGGCAGAGTGTCCATTCAGCAGTAAAATGAGCCTAAATATTGACCTCGATTTGGGCTCTGTGGGAGCTGACAAATACTCTCCAAGATAAGCATCACTGCGAGAGCATTCCTGCCTTGGCACACCATTAAAAATAAAACAAAAGCTTTATTTCCCACTTGGGGAAAAGCGAAAAAGGAGAAAGGAACTTCATTTACCTTTGAATGGTTCTTCTCAAGTCACAGCATCCCAAACAATCACAGCAAACAGGCTCTGGGACATGAGCTCAGGCTGCAGGAGCGCTCCCAAGCTCAGCCAGCCTGATGAGAAATCCCAGAGCAGGAACAGAGCGAAGAAAGCAGGAGTGCCACGTGTCTGGTCCAAACCCACATCATCTGACCCCTAACACAACACAGACTAGGATCTCAGAGAAAATAAAAGTATCTTATTGCCCAGCAGAGCCCTTTTTTGCAGCAGCACAGACAGAACTCTGCTGACATGGAAAAGCTCCGAGCCCCCAGGCACTCAGGTGTATCCTCATGGAGCTCGTGCTCACCTCAGGGTCTAATTCCTTTGCCAAAATATTGCACAAGTGGCACTCTGTGTTTGCAAAACGCTTCCTCAGGTGTCCCGTTTGACCCCAAACAGCAGATGGTTTATTGCCTGTGCAGCAAACAGGGTCATTCTGGGGTTCTAAGTGGGCCACAGCTCGGCTGCACAGTGAGCAGCTGCATTCCCTTTGGGAATGTTCTATGTTTTGCCTAAGATACCTGAGTGCTTTCTAATTCTACCTCCTCTCCTGTGGATGCTGAAATGCTGTTAGCAGGGAAATTTTCTCTTCTTGCATTCATTCTGTGAGAACTTTTCCTTTGCTGTGTAAGCTATGTATACAACAGATAGGGTTTTTGTAAATAGCATTCATATCGGGTATCTTCTGACCTTGTGTACATTATATTAGGAAAAAACATTTCTAAGTGGGTGTCTGAGACTTTGACCAATCACCCTAGGAGAAGTGTGAACACTGTTCAATTGCTTTATGGAACTAGAATATATAAATGGTATTGTAAATTTAATAACTAATTCATTCCTCGCTCTGGACTCTGCCTCGCTGCCTCTCTGAACCCCTGCTTGGAAGCCCACACTCTCCTCCTCCTGCTCCAACACCTTCAGCCGAAGGTGCCAGAAGCAAACATCACCAACCCACAAAGTGCAGAGTTTCAGCCTGTTGGGGATCCCAAACCATCCACATCCTCCCGAGAGCTCTCGAGATGACTCCATCCACCCCACTGCTGCAGCACTCTCCAGCTCCCTCACCTCAGGTCTTTTGCCAAGGTGTTCAGAATGGATAAAAACCCACCTGTGTGGGTTGACACTGGCTCTGTTCACCCGGGTGCCTCCTATTGCAAGTGTGTCTGTTTTCATACCCTCTGCAGTTTGCTGCAGGCTGAGTTCAGAGCTCAGCCAGGCTTTTATGTGACAGCCCCCATTAGGCACAGTTTCAAACAGTTTCAAAATCCTAGGCTTGCCTTCGTGCTGAAGTGAAGACCTTCCAGACCTCACAGTGTTATGATTTTCACAGCACTCAGCATCGCAGTGTGACACAAAGAAAGCCAAAGCGAACAGCAGATTGTCAGGTCTGTGGATGAACAACTGCAGCTCCTTCCACTGAATCAGTGAGGCTCACGGATCTTCCCAAAAATCAGATTTTACCGCGTCTGCAGCTCTAACAGCCAGCCCTCTCTGTGCTGAATTTCACATCAACAGATTTACGGATTTAGGCAGGAGCGTGGGGACTGAAGCACGAGCAAAGGCGGAACAGGTCAGCATTACTGTCCTTGCTTGCCACTGGGATTTTTCCAGCAGAAAGCAAGCTGGGATGGCACACGTGCATTCCAGAAAGCGAGCACAGACGCACAAAAGAGCAGTGCCCAGTTTGCAGCTGATTTAGCACAGCTCAGGGGAGAATAAAAGAACTGGGCTGCACAGCCTTGCCAAGTCACATTAGGTGAATCGGTGCCCTCATCCCTCACGCCGCAGCCTCAGCTGCCTCTCCTCCTCAGCCAGGGGAGAGCAAACCACCTCCTCTGCAAAGTGCTGCCAGCAGCCTTCATCCCCTGCCTGTGCCAGGTACGTGCCCAGGTACGTGCCCAGATCCGTGCCCAGAGCTCAGGACAGCGACACACAAACACATCCCGCAGCAAACGAGAGGTAGGGTTGGATGGGCAGCATCAATTCCATTTCCAGCTTCCATAAATTTATCAAAGCCAGCCATTTAAGTGCTCAGGTTGTTTTATTTTTTTTTTTTCCCCCCCTTAATGTCAGGTTTTGCTCCGTTTTAATATATCCTCTTTAATTTCCTTTACAGCTAAGTACTGGTCAGAAAAAATGGCAGAAATTTCCCTTACCCCAGCTGTTGCAGGATCTACTGCGGATTTCAAAACAGAATAGAGCTGCAGCCTGCATTCCAAAAAAACTCCGGTGAACCATGTGAAGAGCATTGTTTGGGAGCAATTGGAGAGATAACTGCTCTCCTGATTTAACTCATTTATTATCCCCAGTGTACAAAACAAGTAGCTGCAGTAACATCATTACACTGAGAGCACTGAAAAGAACACAAAATAGAAAGCCTAATCTACATTTCTGATATGAGCTGTTCAGCGGCCTCAGCTGTACCACTCTGGGAACCCGTGGCACAAGTTTACACAATCTGACCTCACGAAAACTCTTATTTTTGCACAGTGTGCGAAATAAACAGCCTTGCACTAGGTAGGGGTAACCTTGATTAAGGTTAGCGAGCCCAAAAAACTGAGCTACCAGCAGGCTGAATTGTGCAGCCATGCTTCTTCCTACTCCCATTTTACTCAACTTAATTCCTCCCGATTCTTCATATGTGTACGTCAGTTCCCTCTCTTTGTAGAGTTCCGCTCTTCCTGAAAATATTTCACAGGAGGATCGAACAGAAAGGCAACATTTTTACTTTAGTAATTAATTATTTATGTGTTACTACAATTTCATACTGATTTCAGAAGCTGGGGCTGAGTACAGTAAAGCCCAAGGTGGGAAGAAGAAACCATGTTATTTACAAAGCTGCAGAGATGTTCTCCTTTCCCTGCTCGCCTGTCCAACAAGCACTTTGCTTTTTTGTTTTATGAGTACGGCCACAACACATCAATACACCGAGAAACTTCCCAATCACAGGCTGCTTTTGGGAAGGGCCAGGGTAGAGCCTTCCCTCAGCCTGATGTCCAGCAGGCTAAAAAGACATCCAAAAAGCAAGCTAGAATAAATAATGGATAACCAGAAAACAGAACTTCCCATTTAAGATTTCTGAAATGAACAGAAACTTGGCTGTGCACTTGGAAGTGGGGGAACAAGTCTGGAGTGGCCTGGGTCTCCCTGCAGAACGCAGCTGGGGAGCAGGAGCTGCCTGACCTGCCCAGGAACTCAGCTCCGAGGGCTCCTCAGCTCTCCTGTGCCACCAGCCTGTCAGGCAGCCTGCCAAGGAGCTGGGCAGGAAGGAAACCAGGGAGGCTTCCAAGAGAAAAAACATCCCGCTGGAAAATTTCTGACCGCTCTAATAATGGCCCTACTTTGGGAGTCGGTTACGGAGCTGGCAGAAGGCAGGGAGACCCACTGCCTTCCCTGGTTAGCTCCTGGCTTCCCATAGAAATTTCTTTCTACTCCAGACACACAGCACCAACTGAAGTAATCCTTAAGTAGGATGTTCATAAATCCCCTGAACCCTCCCCGCAGCAAACGGCGCTGCTTTTTCCCAGAACGATGACAATTGTTAATTGGCGCCATTCAGGAGGTAACATTTTCTTTGGGAAGGCCTTTCCTGCTTTAGGCAACCACATGTACTTTTGGCAAGGTCTCCAGACAAGCCCTGCTGGCAGCACACAGCCTTATGCCTCGCTCGGAAAGACTGCACGAGAAAACAGCTCACTTTCCAGCTCCCATTCCAAGGCTTCGCAAACTTGGCAGGGCTGACAGCCTAATCTGGCCTGGCTGCAGGAATAACTGATGCCTCATAGGTAGCATCCCACAAAAGTGCCCTGGAAAGCCAAGAGAAGGAGCCCTTTCAGCCTGCTCCGTCGCCGCTCCCAGCTCCCCGACCTACCGCTCATTGCACAGCGTCATCCTCGGAGGGTCCAGGTTGGGGTTCTCCATGGACTCCATCTGCGGACAGCGCAGGAAGTAGTAGAGGGTGTGGAGGGCGTCAGGGGACCAGGAGATGGGCTGCTGCTGCCGGGTTTGCCGGACAGGGCTCATGCCGGGCCGGACGGTGTTCAGGCACTGCATGTGGTGCATGGCTCGCGAGACCAAATCACCTGCGCGCGCACACACAGAGAAAATACAAAATCAGCTCGCTGTTAGTCACCCACAGTGCTTTTAATCACGCTTTTTGAACAAATCAAAGCTCTCGCAGCTCAGAGAAATGTTTGCTGCGTGCACAGAACCTCCCCCACGAAGGCACAGGGTGTCCTGTCCTTCGGGCTGCCACTCGGCAGCACTTTCTTTCAAACACCAAGTTATCAGTTAGAAAGTATGCAATGAAACACCTCTCAGTTAGCACACGTTCCTTACAGTGAGTTTGCTGGTTTACTGCCGGTCTTCTCCTCTTTCCACCCACAAATACCAAGTGGTTTTTTTGCCAGCCTACAAAAACTACTGATGTCTTTGCAAAATGTCCTCTGTCCAACCTGGGAGCGACAGTTTCGCAAGGCAAAGTCAGTAGCACCAATATTTCACTCTTATTTTTGTTAGGAAGTCACTCCCATTTCTTCCAACTGGGTCATGCTGTTCTACCCTCCTGCCCAGGCACTTGAGACAAATTAGTGACATTATGTTCAAGACAGAAACCTCTTCTTTTAGGGGTCTGCTGCTCCCATTTTTTTCTATAGCTGCAGGTCTCTTCCGAACAGCAAGACCTGACTCTCTTATTGAAAAGGCAATCTTTATCATGCCGGCTGTCTCAAGCTGTGCCAAGAATTTGTCCCTCAGCATTGTAAGCAGCTCAATCCAGGAGGTCTCTGGGCTTCTCAGTCCTCTTGGTCTTTGAACTCGAGCCAAGCTGCCTCTATGCTGGAGCATGGAGGACCTTGAGGAGGCCTGGAAGAAGGCGACCTGGATTACAGGCTTGCAGTCAGAAGTTTAGGACTGCAGATTTTTAAAAAGTTCCCAGAGCAATGACCGCAAAGCTGGTCTTCTTGCAATAAGCTTGCTTTAGGCACAACCCTCTTTACTCTCCTTGCATTGTGGTGCCTTACAAACTCCAAACAGCTTTAAAAGCTTCATCTTTGAGTAGTGCGACCACCAACCAGTGAGCTGAATTATTACTGTACTTAGCTAGGATCTGTTTTTTCCCTGGGAGAATCTCTGCCGCTTTATGCTTTACAGTCCCCTCAAACTCTCACAGGAAACATTGCTCTATTGTGTCCAAAAGTCACAATACTGGGAAAGGATGGAACCGAAATAGTCGCCCCATCACAAAGCTGGCTCCTGGGAAAGCGCCCTGAGTTTAGCAGTGCCACATATGCATTAGCAACACCTCCCTCTGAAATTCTTGGGGAGTTATTATTTGTTCATTTGTATCTTAAAGCAGTACACTGGATTTGCCAGCCAGAACCCCTGGGGTTCTACTGTTACACAGGAGAAAGCCCCACGAAGCTACTGTATGTCCAAACATGACATTTTTAGTGGTTCAGACCAACGGGGTATTAAAAATCTCAGTTTGCAGTCTAAAGCCGTGCCACTCCTTTGTTGCACAGCACATTCAGCTTTAAGGACCCACTTCAGAATAATAAAAAAATCCTTCTAACAACTCTGCCTTTCCACTTCAGTAGCTCCGGGATCCGCACGTTTTACAAGAGCATCACGGATCCTCCAGTGCTGGTGCTAACACAGAAGTCTGCACAGTTTATAGCAGAAACGCATCTGGAATTCAAATTTTCAGCTCAGAGTAACGTTCCTTCTCCTTTGCACACTCACTCTATTTTTCTGGCAATGGGCAGCAACGTTTAAAAAAAAAAAAAAGAAAAAAAAAAAGGCAACTGCATCAGGAGATCCATTCACTGGACGTACTGACCAAGTTGGCCAGGCAGGGACGGGGGAAGAGGGAGAGAGGAAGCTGTATTCAATCCCAGGCCCTTGCTACAAATGTTCTCTTGTGTTCCAGGATAAATAGAGGTGTGTTGAAGGAATCTGAAAACCTCAAATTAAGGCAGGTTGCAAAATAAATGGTGAAACCCGCAACCTCCTTACTGGCCCTGGCATTCATTAGCATTCAGATGGTGCAGGCTAAGAAAGTGATGCCAGCAGAAACGTTGCAAGGGAAAAAGTAGACCAGGAAAACACAAATCATTTTTGTTTACTTTAAAGGGGCTTTGTGAGTACTCTAGGAATGGAACATTTCATTTGGCCAGCTTTAAAAAAAAAAGGGGGTAGAACAAGTTTTTGCTACCAGAGTGCTCTCAGATTTTCTCTTTCCTCTGCTTTTTGTTTTTCTGAGTAACCAAAAGGCTTTTCCTTGAATATCCTGGACATTTCCACTGCAGAAACACTAACAAAGAGAACCCTCTTCGCTGTCTGAGGGAGGTTTGCTGTGCTCCACAAATGCACAGGAGAGCCTCCGGAGGCATCCAGGAAAGAGCATCCAACTTTAGTTGGCAGTAGCATCTCTGACACAAAAAAAAAACCAAAAACAAACAGCAAAACAAACAAACAAAGGCACATCTTACATCTCTCCAGGTGAATTAGACACAAAGCAGACTAATGAAACCAGCTGATTTTCATAAACAGCACCACCAGACAATTAAATCTCACCCAACATTCAACGCTGCTCACGCTGCCAACAGCGGCAGCACTCCTGCTGCCCTCAGCAGTGGAGGGATGGGCTCTCCTGCTCCGCTGGAAGGATCCCATGGCTGATTATATCCCAAACTTACTCAGTTCCGAGATGCTCCCGACGCACGTGGCCAGCAGGGACTGCTCCAGGGTCCGGAGCTCCAGCTGGGCGTAGGCGTCGGCCCGTCCATCGCTGCACAAGGAGCTCTCGTGGTAGGGGCTGAAGTAGGCAGGGAGGGACAGCACACCTGGGGCAGAGCACACAGCACACCTCTTACAAACCAGCCTACACGTGGGGAAAAGCAAATCCCTCCAGGAGGGACACAGAGCTCGCGCCTTTCTCCGGGAATTTTCCAACAGTTCAAAGGAAATCAAACAGCGCCGTGAACACCGGTGGAACGGCTGAAATAGGCTCCAGGGAGTAAGACTGGATGTTCCTACAGCCTTTCAGAACTGGAAACAAATTGCAGTCGAGATAAAACTACATGAAAAGCTGTGGTGAAGGCTCTGCTCGTGTTTATACAACAACGGGGCTGCGCGCACACGGCTCGCTGCTGAACAGCTGCATGCAGATCCCCAGATAGGAGGAGAGATGTGGAATATAGCCTGGAGTCCACCTCACCCCTGCAACCCTGCAAACAAAACCACGGGCTGTGCCAGCCCTTTGAACCTGCCATGCAGTTTCAGGTGCTCAGACTGTGGTTTCTGCATGTGCACACCTCTGGACGCGCCAAGAGACGCCCAGGAGTTCTGAGGTTGCCTCTATTTTCATCTCTTCAAATGACCTCTGCGTTTGTGTGTGTGTGAGAGAGAGATTAGGAAGATAATTACACTGCACACACGTGTTTAGCACACACATCTCCTCTCCTAGCACACAGCTGTATAAATGCACAGGAACCGACTGCTCAGAGGCACAGAGAAAAGGGGGAATGTGACCTCTGGAGTGGGTGTGAGGCAGGGAGCGGGGTGTGTGACAGCCTGGGCTGGGAGAGCGACCTGTCCTGTCCAGTGGCACCCTGGGGCAGACCTGGTGTCACTGCTTCCACAGGGCAGGTGGACTCAAAAAGGCAACTGCAGTCACTCAGCCAGCGCTCCTGTGCCCTCACTACTGCCCCATTTTTAATTACAGATCCATCCCGCAGTTCCAGCAGCACCTCCTGGCCCACATTTTCCCTGACTACAGACAAGGCCACTCAGAGCAGCCACGACTGCCCGTGCTCTTAGCCTGCTGCATCCTGTATTTCTGATTTTTAACTTTTATCCACAGCAATACAGCTCAGCTCAGACCCACGTTTCCTTCCGTCCTCACCTCCCGACCCTGGGTCAGGCTGGGATGTGGAGATCCTTTACTCCTGTGGCAGTGACCTCCTGTCATAGGTGCTGTGTATTGTTGCCCAACAAAACCCTGCAGCTCATTGTGCAAGACCCTTTGTTTCTTTGTCTTGATGTTTTCTTTTGAGATTTTATGCTGGATTGATCTCTCCTACCCTTTTCACATCCTCTTTGCATCCTGCTTGGTGGTAAAGCCAAGGGCTGCATCAAAAACTTCCTGGACATGATGAGAATAAGAGAATGATTTATCCTGTTGTGCTTCTTCACTGTACATCACTGTTAGTTAATGGAGAACACTCTGCCAATGCCCTCTTAACCTGAATAATTAGGAAGTTGAGGCTTTAAGAGCTACCAGAAGCCATGCATGCAAACTAGGAGAGCTCTGCTTTAAATACACTATACAGAGCCTAAGCCACTTCCTCTTCCACGCCAAAGCTATGAAAGGATGTTTTAGAGACATATGGATTGAATTTACGGCAGAGGGAGAATGAAAACAGCCTGATTTGTCAAAACTTTCAAATAGAGGCACATAATTCTACAGAGGCGAAAACAGAAACTGGCAGCTCCACTGCTGAGCCCGGCAGAGGGAGAGAACTGGGGCACATTTTCTCTGCCAGCCACTTTCAGTTGGTTCTGTTTTCTAACAAGGAATTAAAAATAAAGATTTGCACAACGCTTTGGCTCACAAAAGGCAACATTTCCTCAGTTTTGCAGTTCACAGTTTGCCGGGTGGTGCGAGGGAACGGGGAGGATTTATTTACCTTGGGAAAAATGACTCATCCAAGACAGCTGTGGACAAGATTTATGCTGTAACCTGCCTTGGTACAGCTGAGGAGCATCCTCTATGTACCAGAGAGAGGAATAAGGAATTTACCAAGACTTTGGCCATGTACCAAAGCCCAGTGATGCCACTGGGGATTTTCCCCGGGATCAGAGAGGGGGGTGAATGACAGAATGATTCAAAGGCTCCCCACGCCTGGCAGGTCTCCATAGGTATGAGCAGGCCTGGGAATGAGGACACACCTCCCAACACTGATTTTGAGACAGTGGGAAGCAAAGCAGGAATGTACCCCACAACTATTCTTTCTTGCAGCACCCTAATCAGGATTTCCTCTCTGATCCGCTTCCAGTAACTCCGTAGAGTTGGAAAAGCATCATCTTTGCTCCTCAGATCAGAAGTTCAGGCACAAGGACATCTGCAGTCAAGCTTTGCCCAGTGATGTTATAATTAGGAACAGGACTTAATCTTTAATACCAATTTAAAAACCTCTTTTTTTTGATAACAGACAACTGTCTCGAGCTGATTATTTGTATCCCAAACTATGGTTCTTGCTCTCCTGCCCCCGAAATCATGGAATTTTCAGTCAAAAGGTGTTACAATGGTGTAAACCATGGGGCAGTTTCTGTCTGGCATTCACATTCCTGCATTTTTGTATTAGTGGCAACACTGGTTTTAATCATGACTAGCAAGATAAGCAAAACCGCAATTGAAATAAATCAATCCATGTCAAAACACTCTCTGTTGGATATTCACCTTTATTTCCTGACTTTCCAAAGTGTGTTTTTCCCACAAAACAACAGTGGGAAACAGCACATAATTACCGTTGCAGGAACGAACCACTCGGGCAGGTTTTTCTTTTAATTAAGATTTTTAAGTACAGGACCCAAGCCCTGGTGGAGCTAAGGAGAGACTATGAATTTGAGTGTGGCTCAGCTCAAACCTCAGGAGCAGCAGGAGCTCAGAAGTCAACACTGGAATGGCCTGATTCTCAGTTAAGGCATGGCTGGCTAACAATTTGTTCCTGATCTTTCCATAGCCTTTGAAACAGCAGCTGGAAATAAAGCCATATTTATTCTACCTCAGTTAAATATGAAACCTGTTCACAAGCACTTGCTGCCAACGCTCTTAAAAAGGCAGTCACGACTGGGTGAATTCCAGTTAAGCAGTTCCTTAAACTCAAATTATTCTGCTCGCCTAAAGAGTTTGAAATTGTTGTCCGTAATCTGATGCTTTTTAATAGCAACTGAAAATGTTTCCAGTCTGAGCAAGATCCAGGGAAAAGTCTGTTCACACTCCTGGACATCTTTCTGCTTTAAGAGGTGCAGCAGCTCTGCGGAGAGCTTTGGCTGTAACGCGAGGGATCCCACAGGCAGGGCTGGGCAAAGCTCTTGTGTGGTTTCCAGCACGTGCTGGAACACCCCTGCTCTGGAGACAGGCTGGGAGAGCTGGGAATGTTCAGCCTGGAGAAGGGAAGCATCCAGGGAGAACCTAGGGGCTCCAAGAGAGCTGGAGAGGGGCTTTGGACGAGGGCATGGAGCGACAGGATAAAGGGGAATGGCCTTAAACTGAAGGAGGGTGGGTTTAGATGAGATGTTGGGAAGGAATTTTTTACTGTAAGGGTGCTGAGGCCCTGGCACAGGTTTCCCAGAGAAGCTGGGGCTGCCCCATCCCTGGGAGTGTTCAAGGCCAGGTTGGACAGGATTTGGAGCAACCTGGTCTAGGGGAAGGTGTCCCTGCCCATGGCAGGGAGGTTGGAACCAAATGGTCTCTAAAGTCCTTTCCCAAGCCAAACCATTCCACGATTCTATGATTCCCCTGGAGCTGGGCAGCCAACCCAGTTCCCCAAGCAAAACAATTCCTTTAAGAAACCCCAGGTCCATCTCCCCATTATTCAGAGGCTGGCATCAAGTTCTGATCTTTTGATCTCAAGATACAGGCAAACGCAGATCTTTTCCTGAATTTTGGTCTGAGACTGGAATGTTTGACTTTCCAGCCACCCACAGCCCGTTCACACTTCACACCATTTGCACGCCACGTTCATGCAAAGGGACTTGCCATCATTTTTACCTTGTTGTAATGGTTTTCTCTGGGCTTTCTCCAGCCTGGACCCTTGATGCTGGCAGACAACTTCCTAGAGATTAACTCATCAGCCATTTGATGGCTTTCAAACACTTATATGATGTCTAGAGGTTAAGATGGGGCCACTCACAAGTGGCAAAGGGCCAAGGAGTCTTGGCTGGAAAGCACTCGAATTCTGCTGTCTGGGATTCCTCATGGAAATTGCCCAGGGTACTGATTTCCTTATTTCAGAAATGCACTGGCTCTGCTCATGACAGATTAGGCAAAGAATCAGGAATATAATTAGGACGGGGATATACACCACAAACTACTGACACAGAAAAACTGCTTTTTTAAAACAAAACTAGCAAAGTGTATGGGACAATAGAAAGTGTTATTTATACCTAAACATTTCCATAAAACAAATCAGAACAGTAGGGAAAAAAGACCTATTTGGCCAAACCAACCAGAAAGCCCTCGGAAAATTCAAAATCATCTCTATACATTAAAAATCGTTCCTAAAAGCCCCATGTGTGAAACCAGGAGTACTGTGAGCATGCTTGAAAAATGCATTAGGAAACCAAGCAGAAATCCCTACACTAGTGTACTTTTGCAATGTTTGGCTCGGGATAAATTCCGCAAGCAACATTCCAGGGGGTGGGAACGACGGCTGATCCCTGTGAACTGCAATTCTGGAAGGCCCAGGTTTTGAAGGAGGATGGTGCTGACCTGACTACGCTGGAGTTGCCAAATCCCACCGATTCCAACGGAGCCGGGGGAAACCTCGGCCAACCGCAAGTGCAGTTCCCACGCTGGAACGCGGCCACGGCATCGGGACGGCTGTCACCTTGCACAAAGTCCTGCAATTCTTCACGGCCAGGAGCATTCAGGGCTCTCCTCGTTTTCTGCTCCCCATTCTCCCGCACCACGCAATGCCCCGCAGCTCCTTCTTGCCAATCAGTTCCGAGTGGGGAGCACCAGCAGGAATTAATGCCAGTTCCTGGAGCTCTCTTTTCTCCTTGCTGACCTACCGCTGCTAGGAAAGCTCAACCCCTCTCTATTTTATGAAATGAGACGGGATCATTTTGACAGAACATAAACAAACCCCTCAACCAAACAGCAAGCAAAGTGTTCCTGATGGAACTCCCTCAAACTCTAAACACACCAGGCTCTATAATCAACTGCAGCCATGCTACAGATGGTGAGAGAGGCTTGTGATCAGGGAACAATGCACCTAATTGCTCACATATAGGAAAAGAGTGTGGCTTCTGCTAGAAAGCAGGCAGGCATCTCTCTCAGTTTGGCTCTGCCAGCAGTTAAGAAAAATCAAACACAGTTTCTTATAGCTGCATCCACATTAAACAGTAATTCTGTAATTAGAAACAGGAGGAGAATCAAAGGGAGGACGAGCTTCGAGTGGGGGAGATTTTTAAATTTTCTGCGAGTGCTGCACTGGATTTCTCATCAAAGAGCTGATGTCCTAAGGGGATGCTTCTGGACACCTCAGAGTCACAGAGCCTTCAGTCTTGGTCTCGCTGCTCCAACAGACAATATCCTCTCCAAATTAAGAAATGCAGTTTTCCTGGACTTCAGGAATGTTGTCAGAGATGCGCTGCCTTCATGCTCACAGTCAGGTCCTTCCTGTAGCCCAGTGTCAACAGGCACTGCTTGACTGAAGTACCAAAATACCCCAAAACAGAGTCATAAAGCACTCTCAAAATCCACCACCCCTTTTTTCTGGAGTGCAGGTCACTGCAGCAACTGGAAGTCCAAAAAGCAGGGAAAGCAGTGGAGCTCACAGCACCACTACCACTCCTTCTGCATGCACTGCCAGGGAAAAGGGCAGGAGCTCGTGGACTGTCACCACAAATGCCTCCTTGCTCCTAGGAAACTCCCTGTGCCTGTCTTCACCCCGTATGTTTTGCCTCAATTTTCCTATGAAAATGGTGGAACTGGGCTGGAAGTTGGAAGGGAGCAGGTAGGAAGTATCTGTATTCCATTTGAATCTGGCTGTGATATATGGGCTTGCAAATGACTATAAATGTAGGAGAAAGGCCTTGGTTTAATACCGAGTCAGTATTTACTGAGTCATTAATCCCACTTCCATATCCCTGTGGTCTTCTGGACAACCACTAACCTGGCCTGGCCCCAAGCACTTAATTGAACATAAGCACAAGGGAACACATCCTGGGTTTGCATTGTCAGGACTGCCAAAAAACACAGCACAAAGACTGTCCTCATTCCCGCTTCCTAGATGGAGAAATGCGGACAAAAGGAAGAGAAGCAACCACAAAACTCCTGCACCAGAACCTGCAGTTTGCAAAGCCCAAACCTCCAAGTTCAAACTCCCCGTACGAAACTGGGCATCACTGAGCCATTGCTCCCTGGTCAAAATTCCCAGTTCAAATTTCCTGTATGAAACTGGCCAGCACAGAGCCATTGCTCCCTGTTCAAAATTCCCAGTATGAAACTGGGCATCACAGAGCCATTGCTCTCTGTTCAAAATTCCCAGTTCAAATTCCCTGTATGAAACTGGCTGGCATAGAGCCATTGCTCCCTGTTC
>VWPU01002728.1:96501-146292 GCA_013398955.1 Callaeas wilsoni | reverse complement strand
GGGACGGGGCGCTGCGGACGTGCGGCCGGCGCGGAGCAGCGGCGGGGCGGCCTCGTCTCCCTCAGCCCGCGGGGTGATTGCCCGGAGCGGGGACACGAAGGTTGGATCGCAGCCGCGGCTCGAGTCTCGCCCTGGGAAGCTGCGGCGCTGTGCCGGGTTAGTGGTGGCTTGAGCGGCTGATTCTGAGAGAAGAGGTCTGGGTATTCCTTATATTCCTTGGTAAGTGCTGACCTGCAATTCGCAGCATCCTGCACTTACATACGGAGGTTTTACTGATAATCCACCTTGGCATTTTTGGATTTGTTTTTTTATGGCCGCTCCCCATCCTCCCGTTGGTACAAAAGCTACTGGTTTTCAGGTGAGCGGCTCTTGCATCCCCTCAGGTGGCTCAGGAGAGTTTGCTGCCATGTCCTAGCCCGTGTCAGAGCTGCGGGATTCCCAGGCACAGGCGCTGCTCCAGGCCCCTCCTGTTCCCGCTATAGTGCTGGACCTCGGGCGATGCAGTGCTCCCTTTTCTGTGCCATAGCTGTCGTGGGGCACAAGGTAATTGGTGCTCTTACTCACGGGGTAATGTGGCTCCTGCTGCATAAAAAAATCAGGAGTTACTTTTCCCTTTCGTCTTTGTTCTGATTCCGTGCTTTAAATATTTTTTCAAAATATAAACATACAAAAGCCAACACCAAAGAAATCTTCCAAAACAGAGCATTGGGAGGAAAATTTACTCTGTGATTGTATGTATATGTCGATGATTAAAAATATGACTGTGAAATGAAGACTCATTCCTCCCCACCCCTTCAGTTACCCACTGTTCTGAATGGGCAGGGTTTTATAGAAGTTCACAGGTTGCTTTGAGATCTTTGAGCAGAAGGATTTTAAAACATGTGATACTTGTGTTGACACGTAGGAAGAAGAAAGAAAAAGAGGTACAAAAGAGGAAATGCCTTGATACCGGCTGCTTTGCAAAGTATTTTATTGAAAGAGCAGAAATATACATGCTGAATGCGATATAATTCTGAAACTAGCAGCTTCAGAGAATGGTTTTCCTGAAGTGTGTGTCCTTGTGCACCTGCTGCAGGAGTAGGAAGATTGCAAAGTAGATACTGTGGAGGAAAAGTAAACACCTCCCCTCCACCCACAGCAGCATTTCTTATTCTAAGGAAAGTTTAACTGTTCAGGTACAAAACTTCTTCATTTACATGCTGAGGATTATTAGTTCTAGATGTAAAATGACAAGATTTCAGGGTTCTCTTTCTGCCCAGTCCTTGTAAATGTGCTGGGAGATTTTCTGTCTGTGCTACAGTGCACTGAAGCTTTGTGTGTACTGAAGGGAGAGGGATGAGTTGGCTGAAGCAGAAAAGCTTGGAAATGTGACCTCAAATGTCGGCAGCTTTAGGGATCGAGAGGGAGATTTTATTTGGCATAAAAGAGTTTTACATAATTTGTATGGTTTCCCTTAAAGAGAAGATCTCAGCTTTCTAGGGAGGGCAGAAGACCAGCTGTCCTTTATGTTCCTTCCAGATGTATTCTGTAGGGAATAGCAGCCTCTTTCCTCACGTGATGACACTGTAGGAAGGAGCAGTGCTGTCTCTGCTGATTGCTGCGACTTCCTAGAGCTCCTGGAGATTTCCTGTCTGACTTTCAGGTTGTATCTGTTTGCCATCTTCTGACTCTGGATGCCCAGGACAGCCTTTATTTACTCAGCTTGGGCAGACTGCATAATTCCTTTAGTATTCCTCCCTTTATCCTTTTAGCCCTGTTAAAGTTTTTCTTGGGAGGGATTGAGAATATTTCAAAATAGATCCTCCTTAAAAAGAAATAGAGAGCTCTGCCTTGCCAATATGATTTTTCAGAGCTGCTTTTCTTTCTCTTTCTAAAACACTCGGGTCAAATGTTAACTCTGTATGTTGAATGCGAGTTTTCTAATGTTTGAACATGACAACCATGAATGAATGCAGCTCTTGTTTAATCCTTTGGCATTCCTTAGGGACTACTGGCTCTGCTGGCACGTATAAAGAGTAGCTCACTGGAATCCTTATTGGAGCGGCATGTTTGGAAATGCCTCAGATGGATGGTGTTTTGTTATTTAATGAAAGGCAATTATATACTGCATTAGCTGCAATCTCAGCTGCCCTCAGCCCCATGCCAGTTTCTGCTGGAGCAACCATTTGGTTGGTGTTGACCAGCAGAACTCTGTCAGCAGCTCCCTGGTGATTTAAACACCTCCTGCTCGTGCAGGTGTCTGTCCTCCGCATCCATTTATTTTTGCAGAGTGAGGCTGCACTCCGTGGCTGACCCTTAAAAATACTCACAAATCTGGTACTGGCTCCTGGCCCCCGAAAGGCTGTGAAGGATTTAGAAGATGTATCTAAGGGCAGGCTGTACAAGTTTGTACTTTAACACTCACCTAAGTTTTTCCACTTGGAATATCTCATTAATTATTTGTACAAACTCATAAGAATAGTACCATACATTCTTTTAATTTATAAGACACGTCTTCACTCTACTGTTTCCAGAAGAACCACCATTAAAAGCTATTCATTTTCCCTGATCTTTATAAACTTACTGTCTGTATTTTTAGCTTATTATGAGGGGAAATTGCAAGGCAGAGAGAGAAACTCAGTATTGTATAGAATTAGCTTATTTGACACTCTCATTCTGCTGCTCTGCTTGGCAGCAGCATCCACTCAATCACAGCAATATTTATCGAAGTTCTGAATTTGTACTTGTCCTGAGCTCTCTGCCAGCCGTGCAGCAGTCATGGTGCTAATTTCAAAGGCTAAGAACACGGAGGGCTAAAAAGAGACAGCTGACTTGATGTTTTCACCCAGTGTGAAACAGTTACAGTTTCACCCAAGTCTATCAAAATTAAATCCTTACTATAAAAAGCAGCATCTTTGTTTCAGCTGCTTCAGTTGTAATTGTATTAGGGAGAAGCCTTTGTGCCTTTAAATGCCTTGGGGTTTGAGGCTGACGGGAGAGGATATTTTCTTTCCTAAAATTTAAATTGTAGATCCCAAATAACTTAAACTTGAGGCTCTGCTATTCCAAAGGTGTCATTTTATCGTGACTGATTGCACTTACTGGGGTGGCTGAACTGCATTATCATCAACAGAAGTCAGTGTGGACAGTCAAACAAATTATTCTTTCTCTTATCAAAATGGAGGTCTTTGGGGAAAGACAAGAATTTCCTGGGGAAAAAGTAGGAAAATTAGTAAGTGATGATAATGGGTTTACCAGAAGAGGTGGCAATTATTTACTTAGTTGGAAACTTTCTCTACTCCTCAATCCTTGACTCCTTCTGTAGGGAATGATGGGCTGAGGAGGGAGGATCATGTGCTTTCTGATCTTTTAATAGACCAGAGCAGCAATGTTTTTATAATCTGTGTGCACAGTGGCAACTTGAAGTGTTAGAGTTTGCATCATATTAACAATTATCCGCTCTTCCTGATTAATTAAATATAGGCAGAATCTTTTTAAAAAGACTGAACAGGCTGTGTTTGGAATAGCAATAGATTGAGAAAAATTACTCACAAATTGCTAGCCTGAAATAGTTTTTTAGTGTTACAGACATCCTCTCATTTGTGCTTTGTGTTCAACAGTCTGTGTTTCAGTGTTTCCTTACTGAGGATCCTGAGGCATTTGGGAATCTCAATGAGCATGGCAAGTTCTAGAACGATAAAACAGGGTGACTTAAAATGTCCTTGATGCAGAATTAAAATCCATAAGCAGAGCTGAAGCTTTGATGAATTACCTTCCTCATAGCAGTGCTGTAATATCTGACTGATGGTTTCAGGTCCTAAGCCTCTTACTATCTTTGATCTGATTCATCTTCTTCTTAGTACAGTTTCTGAGTTACAGGAATTTACCCCGCCTTTTCCCTTTCCCTGGCATGTGCTGGGAGAATCCTGTTTATACAATTTGCAGCGAATATCCTGCACTTCCCAAGGTAGACAAACAGTCTTGTATCTTATTTAGCAACTTAGCAATTCCCTAAAACTAATTTTCGGTGGAATTGTTGCCTTCCTAACTATGTCAAGTTCAAGTTTTATATTATCTCCAAACAAACGGATAACCTGCTGCTATCAAATGTATTGATGGCAAATTCTTTGCTTCAGATATTAGTTGTTCTAAAGGTACTGGGAGAAACTCAAAACTCTTTAAACACAAGTCTCCCTCCTCCTGATTCACCTGCTTCTTTGAAACTTATAGGAATATGATTTATTTTTATTAGAGATCTCCTGCCTCTTATTTTTTTTAGTTGAAATTAGCCAGCAGGTTCAAAATCAAAGGAGAAATACAGATTTGTGTGCAGGCCTGGCTGATGTTGAAAGATGATCTAAAAGTCTTTGGTTCTGAATACCCTGGGATCTGTGAACTCACATGGAGAACAGTTCCAGTCATCTCTGTGGTACAGAAATACAACTTCTACTCTTGATTTCAGTTAAGAAATAAATCTAAAGTTGCTGGTTGAGCTGTAGGTTCCCATGTCCTCGATGAGGGGCAGCGCTGTGGGGCTTTGGGATTGATTCCCAAACGTTCTTCCCCAGTCCCTCTCAGTGTACAAGACAGAGGGAGCATCTGTGAGATCTTAAGGAAACGGGGCTTTGCTCTTTGGAGTGGAAAACCCAGGAGCTGTTTCTGGGGCTGTCCTCAGCCCGGGGTGCAGTGGTTCCGCGGTGGGGTGAGTGATGACGAGGCAGAGTGTTTGTGTTACAGCCCTGCCTCTGCTCTGGAGATCCCTGCGTGGTCCTGTCTCACTGAACACACTCTGCCTGCCTCAGACTAAGGGATGTTTATCTAAACCAGTGCTCTGGAAAACAGAGTTGAGAGTTTTTTCAGGCCCTCTGCCACTGATAGTATGGCTCTGGTTCGGTTTCTGTTGGTTTTTGCCGCTCTTCGTTTCAGGTTGAGTTCATCACATCAGTGCCACTGTGAGAGGAGCTGTGTCATCCCAGTGGGCAAACTTCCCAAATTCCTGCAGGCTTTGGGCTCGTCTTATTATGGCAGCAAAAGCAAACTGTGTTTGGGTTAGACTAAAGCCCTACTAAAACTTGCATGCAGCAGTAATTTCCTGGAGTTATCCTGGTAGCAACTGTGAAGGCGCTTCAGAAGAGCAAGAATTGCTTTTGTTCTGTTAATTTAATAGTTATGCCTGGTTAAATTAAGGAGATGCACTTCTTCAAGAGTCTGTCTCTAGTAAAATTCATATTTATGTTAAAAACAGAATGTAAGAAACTGTGGCTTTGAGGTTCCTGTAGAATGAGTGTTTGCCTTTGTGAAGGGTTTACATCTGGAATTCCTCTGATGGTTGTGTTGGATTGGGCTGGAAAGCAGAAGCAGAATGTCACAGGGATCCTGTGTAAGTTGTGAGACATTCTTGTTTGTTTTCTTACTAGATTTTTATTTCCTGTTCCATTACCTGCAAACACCAGATCTGAACGGTCTGGATTTCTTTTGTTATTTTCTACCTGATCAGCTGAGTTTTAAGTGCAGTTTTTTTCTACCTTTACAGGTGAGATATAAAACACCGATTTGATGGGCACCTACCAGCCCTCATGTTTTAATGTTGGCACTAAGCAGAATACAGTAACCCAAATAAATAGGTTTTCATGGCACTTGGCATAACAAACGTTGAATTAAATAATGTCTTTTCTTCTAGTACAGATGTATCTGAAGGCTATATTCAGATCATAACATTACTTGATTAATTGATGTAGAAATCAATGGTTTCTGGAAGACAGAATGGAACTGAGGCTGTTTTTAAATGCTCCCTTTCTCTAATTGCTGTGTGTTGAATGAGTAATCAAATGTTGACTTCCAAATGCCAACTCTTACTCTATTGAAACCTTAAATTCTTAATTCTGTTTGTTTTCTGGTTTGTATATAAATTCTTCCTTAAATTATATTCATTTCAATGTGACTGATACCTGAAGATGCCTCTAATTCCACAGTCGAGTTAAATCCTTGAGCAGGGCTCGGATGCTCAGTGTGGTTTAGCAGTGGCCTGTGCAGGGGGTGTTCCATCAGTACCACCGTAATTTGCTGTTTCTGCCTCGCTTTGTTAACAAATGCCTACGGTGCTTTCTGGTGTGTGTCAGTCTGAACTTGCTGCCCATTCAATAAACGCATCAGAGCTGACAAAACACATGGAATTTGCAGTAAGTCAGGAGCGTGAGGGTCAGAGAGAAGTTCATTTGCCTTTTCGCTGTCTGGCTTCAGTGGATCAATGCAAAGAGACCTGGATGTGAGTTCATTGCTCCAAAATAGTTGTGTTTAAGTAGTGAGTGACCAGGAACACCAAAAGTGCTGCATCACACATCACATTACAGCTCTGTAAAGTGAGTGCATGAGGCCTTCCAAATCCATCCTTCTGGTTTAGCAACTTGGAATTGTATGGGACTGACCTTGAAGCTGAGACATTTACAATGGATATTGTGTGCTCTGGAATATTTCATTGTAAATATAATCCATTGCTTGCAAAGTGGGGATTCAGACTTTTTGAGTGCCCAGTAAGAAATATCTCCAATAGAGCCGGAATGCAGCAGAGGAGGAGTCAGGATCAGGAAGATTTTTGTTCCAGGATTCAGCTTTTCTTGTGCCACCTCCTCCAGAATTGTTCCTGTAAGGATGCTGGTGGGCATGTCCCAGTCTGGTCAGTTTGTGCACGAATTACTCCCCTCAGAATCTTCCAGAAGTTTGGCTCTGATCTGGCTCGTTCTTGCACACAGAGAAATATTCTCCAATAGGTAGCAAGCAGCAAAGAGCAGTGCAAGGAGAAGGCATTGATTTTATTCAAAGCCAAAATGGGGCTGTATTTTTAAATCAGGTATGAATTTCAAGAGCTTATAAATTTAACTAAAAGCATTAAGTGCTTTTGTAAATATATATACTCATTTTTTACAGGAGTGTAATAACAACCCAGGAGACTGCAAATACAACTTTGGGCGCTGTAGGAATTAGATCTGAATCACACAGAACATGTTTATGTTCTTTAGTTTTAAGACTGCAATAATTTTAGGAGTTGTGTTCATAACTGTGCAGGGTCAGAGCTCTTGGAGTAACTCATGGACTGGAGGGGAAATCTTTCCAGGTTCAAAATTCCAAGTTACTTTCTCTAAATTCCAGATATTTGAGGAATGATTTATGAGCTCCTTCAAGCTTGGCAGCAGCAGCTGAACAACAAGTATGAAATAGGTATTTAAGAAATGCTGTTCAGGCAGTGATTTCAAACAGTGCTTCTTGTGCTGAGTTTGTTTTTGTCTCAGGAAGATGAAGTTACTGCATCGTGGTGGTCTTTGGAATATATTTTCCATTTAGCTTTTCTACAGAAGGATTTTCTGGTTTATTTTGGCCATTTTACCTTTTCCTCATGGTACAGGAATTTGTTTTCTAGATGCCTATTCTTGATTGCCACAGGGGTTGCATGTGATGGTCTCTGCTTATGGGGCCCTGTGTGATTTTTTCAGCAGTTACCTGTTCTGAAAACCCCTTTCAGAATATTTATCCTTTAGAGTGAATGTGTTTTGCAAAGCACCTCTGTGCTCAGCACAGTTAACAAATCAAGTGGTCTCCTTTTGAGCTTAGAAATGCATTGGCATTGCAAGGCATTTTCCAGCAATATTTAGTCTGTTAATGGTGTAAACTAAGTTAAATATTAATCTTTTAAATTTGAAATGTTTTGAAGAACTAGGAAAAGCTGGACTTAATTATCTTAGAGGTCTTTTCTAACCTAAGCTATTCTGTGGTTGCACTGGTACTCCTAAATTCTTGTCGTGACTACAGGGTTAAGTAGAGTGAGCTGAGGCTCTTCTCTCTGTATTCTTATTTAATTTAGTTCTTTTTGGAGTACTGTTTGTTGAAAATAGTCTTGAAAGGAACATTGGACAGCTGCTTTCTTTTTGTTATAGGAATTCCTTTTTTGACAGTTGGAAAATATTCTGCTTTTGTAATTCAGGGTTACGTGGCCACATTTTATTTATTTACTTTTAATACCAGCTTGCCAACAGAATTCATATCTATTATCACATTAGTAGGATTTATTTACTTAAACCAGTGGTTCCCGACTTGGTGCTTGATCCATGCAATACTTAAGAGGTCTGTAAAAGGTAAATAAGGATATCATTAATGAGTTAAAATTCATATTGTGTGTAGTCATATATTTCCAATAATGGCACAAGTGTAAAGCCTGTGCTTAAAATCTCTTTTTATGCTCAGTTTTGTAATTTGTAGAACCTGCAGTAGAACACTTCAGTGGAATATATTACCAGAGGCTTTCTGGACCTTAGGTTCCCGATAGGATATTTTGGGACACAGTAATATTTTTGCCTGTTGGTTATAAGGATCCTTTTTCAGGAGAGCTGAGACAGATTCGAGGGAGGAAGGAACAAATTGAGACAAGCAGTGATCTCTTTTATGAGAACTAAAATGAGATCATTGACATCTGGAGCATGTTTGGATATGTTGGAGGGTGTAATGCTTAAAATCAGCTGATGCAAGTTTTGTGTTTTATGAGCTCCATTAGGCAATGCTACTATGAAGGCCCTGTCCCTAAGACCAAAAGTTGCATTTTAACTATTTCAGTGAGACAATTGTTTATCAAAAAGTGTTGCCTATAATTTTAGCTTTCATTTTGTCCGAATTAAGCTACAATTCCAGCAACTCTGGAAGCAGGACATGAGGGGTTGGGTTACTTCTGGCCTAGCTGAAGGCCTGTGTGTTGAGAAGAGCAAATGACACAGCAAATATATAACCCATGACTGTGGAGAGCAAGATTAAACTATGAATGAGCACCCTGAGCCAAGAAATGCAGTGGTAGAACATTCTACCTCTGCGCTGGGCAGAGGCTTGTTAACCATCTATTAATAAATAATTAACTGAAACTGGCAAAGGCTGATTTGGGTGGTAATGCAGTGTGTGCTTTCTCTTGATATACCTGTCCTTGCACAGTGTAGTTGTGGTGCTGCTGGGATGGTCTGTGGGGGCAAAAAAAGAGGTAGTGTGTGGAAAAGAATGGCAGAGTGCTGGGGAACAGTTCCAGCTGCCAGGCTTCAGGAGAAATCTTCCTTAAGGAGGACTCCCCTGGCCCAAATTCCCATCAATTTGGTCTTTGGCACTGGCTGTGAACTAAAAAGGACTGACCATGATGCTTCTCCTGTTTCTGTATTTGTACCAAATCCTTCTTTATCGTGTAGAGTTTTTCTATTTCATGGATTTTGTTGGGTTGAGGAAAGTAAGGGAGGTGAGCATGGAGATTGTGGAATTGGAGAGCAGGGAATAGGGCCTGTAGGCTCAGGAAGGGAGCACATATAAGAGAGAAAAGAAGGCTTTTCAGGCCCTTGGAGTGTAAGATCAAAGTGCAGTTTTAGAAGATTTTTAAAACTAGATAAGGAAATATGATGCAGTGTCATAACTCTGCAGGCAGGTAGATGACAAACCTCTGGCAACACTAGAAAAAAAATGGTTCAGAAATCTTCACAGCACTGCTTCATCATTTTCATGGAGCAGAACTTAAATTGTAGGCAAACAGAATTACATCTGAGGTAGTAATTCATGCTTTTTAAAATATAACATTATTGCAGACTTAGAAAACACCTTGAATTTGGCATGGCAGGTCTTGAAATAGCATGAGTTATGTTTCACTTTGGTGTTTAGGTTCACAGAGCATCGATTTTTAGGAACACTGATTAATAATTCATGATACAGGAGGGATAAATCTTAGACTGGTAGATAAAGACAGAGTTGGTTTATTCTCCTTAGTTCTCCGTGCTGCAGCAGAGCTGTCTCTCCTTCTGCCAGGTTTGTTTTACCTTTAAGTGGGTGCTGAGCCCCCAGTTTGCAGCCCTGGGCGCTGGTTTGGGGAGGCTGCAGCTGCCCAGCTTTGTCCTGACAGGTGCCAGGGCGCTGAGGAAAGGGCAGGACCGAGAGCTGCTTTGTAGTTCTTGTTTGACGTGTTCTGAGCAAACTCGCTGCGTGCCCGTTTCCTTTCCCCTTCAGGTTTTGTTCAGGTGTGTGCTGCTGCTGTTCAGGTGGTGTAGCTGCTCTGGCAGTGCCTCACACAAAAGTCAGCACAAAGCCAAGCTGTGCTCACTCGGAGGAGTTGATTCCTTTGAAGAGGGAGGAGAGCACTCGTCTTGAAGTTCGGCTTTGAATTCGCATTTGAGGTAGAAAAACGCAGATTTTTTCATTAGAGATGAAAAAGCCTTTCTGAAGCTTTTGTAATCAGAAAGAAGATGCCTCCTGTGGCAAAACACAGTTCCCTGAAAAGCTTCTAGCTGGCTTCCAAGTTCTATCCTAGCAACGCTGGGAAGAGTCCCTGCTCTTAGCTGGGGCACCGGTGGGGGCTGCGAGCCAGCATATCTTGTGATCTGAGGTCACAGAGAGCTGAGGTGGCTCTTTGCTTTTCAGTTGTCATCATGTAACTCTTAAACAATTTAAGCTTTTCAGTTCCAATCTCTTAGAAACTTTACTCCTTTTATCCTGAAATTCCTGGCTGTCTTGGTTTCTCTTGCTGTTATTTCTCTAGTCTCAAGTTGATTTTGCTGGGATGTTGCAATGCTGGAAAAATGTGCCTGAAAACAGTTGTGTGTGTGAAGCATTTAAATCTATGTATAATGTTAGCAATGCTGTTAAGGGCTTTGTTTTTCTTTCTTGAAATAGCCTTTTAGTTAAAATCTCAAATACAGCAGCATTCAATAAAATGAGTTCTTTTGATGATTAAGGTTTTAATAGGAAACGGCCTTCATAAGATGGGGAGTTGGAAATGCTGCTGTTGCTACTGTAAAGCATTTTTTATAATGCATTTTGTACACAGATTGTGTATATATAGAAATCCCTTCTGCAGGAGTTAACACTGATCTTTGTTCATGTCTGATCTTTTTATATACAGGTTTATTCCAGAGTTGAAAAAGCTTGAACAATATATTTTATCCATGTTTGGAAAAAGATAGTTGCTATAGACGAGGAGGATAACCACTGGTATTGCAAAAAGATGAGTATGTTGAAACCAAGTGGACTTAAGGCTCCTTCAAAGACCATCAAGCACGGGAGTACATTGCTGAAAACACCTGCACCTGTTGCTGCTGGTAAGGATTAGTTAAATATCTTAATTATTCCCTTATTCATCTTCTGACAGAAAGTACTTTGCTGTAGTATACACTGTTTTTACTCTTTACACCAATGTATTTTTGCTTGTATTTCTGATTTTTAAAAAATTACATGTAGAACTTTAAAAAAATCTAAAGGTTACTAATTGGAGATCAAGTAATTTTCCTCAAAGAAACCTTGTCATGATAAAAATGCTTTGGTAACTTTTGAAGTCAGACCTGTGATTTTTACAAGGTTTTTGCCAAAACCTTCATTAAATGCATTCGGTGTCGATGTCCTTAGATTTTTAATTATTTTTTTCCGGAGATTACAGCGTTCGCACAGGAAAATTAGGAGTTGTGATCTTCCTTTTGGAAGTGATGCTTTTCCAGATGTTTGTTACATTGAAACTAAGTAATGATGCTCTTTGGAATGTTGGTGCATTTGATTCCCGTTGTTTCTCATTGTGTGCTTTGCTTCCAGCTCCAGCAGAAAAAGCAGCTCCCGCTGAGAAGACCTCAGGCACGGCCCCTGCGGATGCACACGAGGAGTTTGTGGATGATTTCAGAGTCGGGGAGCGCGTTTGGGTCAATGGAAACAAACCCGGCTTCATCCAGTTCCTGGGAGAAACGCAGTTTGCTCCAGGGCAGTGGGCAGGGATTGTCCTGGACGAGCCCATCGGGAAGAACGATGGCTCGGTGGCTGGAGTTCGCTATTTCCAGTGCGAACCCCTGAGGGGAATATTTACAAGGCCGTCAAAACTGACCAGGAAAGTGGTGACAGAGGAGGAAGCCAACGGTACCCAGACAGCTCACGCTTCAAGAGCCACGTCACCAACATCCACATCAGCTGCTAGCGCAGTGTCCTCATGCACTGCTGCACTTCCCCCTTCAGGAATTCCACAGAAAACTCCCCTTGCTGCTAAGGAACATGCAACTCCTTCTCAGATCAGCAATCTTTCCAAAACTGCCAGTGAATCTATATCAAATCTCTCGGAAGCTGGATCACTAAAGAAAGGAGAAAGGGAGCTCAAAATTGGAGATCGAGTTCTGGTAAGATTTCCCTTTTGATTAATTGAAACTTCTAATATTCAAAACTTTTCTGCTGTTTCCTTGGTCAAGATAATGTAAATTTATGCTGTAGCTTTCTTTTGTCTAGTATCTTCTGTAAACAAGCTCTCTGCATGCTGTGGGAATATCTTGGCAGCACAAAGATAAAATGGTTATTTTGGCAGTTTTTAATCTATTATGTTTTGCCACTGTTTAAAGCACAACACTCTGTTTGACAACATATTTGTAGCTTATCTCTGTGTATCTTCAAGAGCTCCAGTCATGCTGAATGCAAACCAAGCGTGTGAGATTTCCATGCAGGTCTTTTGCCCTGTGTCTTTAGAAAGCCAGCAGTTCGATAATTGATTGTTCCTGGGTGGTGATAGGCAGGAGCAGAAGCAGTCACAAAATGCCCCTGAGCAGCCAGGAGTTACGTGTGCTCTTGGGGATGTGCCACGTTACTTGGCTGCCCTTCCTAAATTCAGACCCTTAAATGCTTCTGCCCAGTGTATCATCTCACCTTTTTAAAAGGGACTTGCTTTGTTAGTTTTAACATTTTTTAAAAAATAATTATCAGAAAACTGGTAGTAGGTTGTGTGTGTTATATTCTTAATTTAAAGACTATTTATGTAGCCTTCAAATATAGCTGGAATGATCCTTTTATGCCCACCAGATCTGTGATCACTGTAACAGAGACCTAATTTTAGGTTTGATTTACTCAAGTGAATCATTAAGCTGAAGATTTCTCTCATTCTTATTTTGATGCAATCTTTTCTTATTTATGATATAGTTTTAGAATTTCTGTGGCATAGAAACATTTCTAGGGTTAGTATAAAGATATTGTACAGAAAAAATCCCCTGGATTTTATTGTTTGTCCTGCATTGCCCCACCAGATGGTAATTCTGCAGTGAAGGTGGATCGACATTTTAATTTAGTTTATTGTATTTTTAAAGGAAGAATTTGACTCCTCTTTCTGTTTAAGGAGAGCTTAAAACACAGGGCCAAGTTGAAGAAGGAGACGAAGGTGAAATGAGGGCAGGGGTTGGCTGACAGCTGGATTTGGGCTGAGATGTGTTTTCCTGGAGTGCCAATGGAAACAAAGATTTGTGGTTTATCCCTGGCTATTTCTGTCAGAGACTAGAGCCTTGTTGTCCTCCAGACAGCATAAGGACTTTAACCACTCGTTTGCCTTTTCCTCAAGGACCTTTGGGAGCCTTTCTGGGCTGTCCTTTTTGGGTGGGAGAATTCTCTGGTGCCTGTGAAGGCATCACTCTGCCTTCCCTGTATCTAATTAGTGCAAATTGCAGAAGCAGCATATCCTAAGTGCCACGGTTTGACAATAATAAGGTTCCAAATTCTGTTTGTTAAGTAGGACAAGTTAAACTTAGTATTTCATCCTCTCTACTACCTCTGTTTGTCTTAAATCTTCTTCAAGAGTCAGCAAATTGTAGTTTGAGGTTTTGGGGCAATTCCTAGCACAGTACGTTGGTGATGCATAACTGTAATTTATATACCAGTGCAAGACACTCAGGAATATGAATATAAAAAGGGCAGGATCCTTGTTAACTCTTTTTTAATCCTTTGGAATCCCATGCTAATTATTTGTAGGACTCTGCTGTCTAATAATAACTCAGATGTAAATATCTTAAATGGCCAGGTTAGTTCAAATAGTCCTAAGCTTGGCAGAATAATTGATTCATCTGTTAATATTTTTTTCCCAGCCACTGAACCCCTGTTCAGCACTGTGAACTGTAGGGTTGAGGTGTCACTCAGTGATTCTGGGAACTGTCCTCAGAGCCTACAACGAACACCAGTTGTTGGGAAAGAGCTGCCTGTCACTTGTGTCACTTGCTCAGCCATTCCTGCTCCATCAGAGGGACAAATCCACCTGGCCTGCTCCATGTCTCTTGGGTTTTATTTATGCTCACAGCAGCCCCTTTTTCCTAATACGTTACACAAGAGGATGAAAGGCTGGGTGGAAGCTGTCGGTCCCACCTCAGCACAGAATTTCCCCTCTAAGTGACAATGTGGTGTCACAGGCACGTGACGTGTTCCAGGCTGACCACACCATTGCAGTGCTGCAGCATCCATCAGTTCTTGCAGCTTGGACCAGCTGCTGTGAGTATTTTGTGAAGGTTTTTTGATGATTATGGACACGTGGGCAAAACAACTGCTGAGAATTACAGTTTGAGAACAGGGAGCCTCCAGCAGCGTAGAACTGCAGTTCAGAACAATGAATTCATGATAGACAAAAGCTCATTTGGGAGTCCTATTAAAACAGTTAATTGGAAAATGATGTCCTAAAGGGCAGATTCATAGATGGGTAAGGCACAGCTCATCAGCCAAGATTACATTCCAGAATGGACATCAGATGGCCTCAACTTTATTGATCTTAGTGTGTGATCTCAGGGTGTGGAGTGTTAACGCTGAAGTATTTCAATCTGTTCATTTTTTTTTATCTAACTTAGATTCCAAAATGTTCTTAATGGGAGTTACTTTGAGTGGATCAGTTAAATTGACTTGTTTCTTTTTATTGTTGATGACTAGCTGTTTTCGGATGACTGCAACAAAAAAAGGCAAAATCTTACGGCTCATTTTGTCTGCCCAGTCTGGATTAGCAAGGAACAAGAGGCCACTCTGACAGTGTTTACTAATTCACATCTCAACTTTTTGTGTTACACAGATGCAAATTGGGCACAAGTTTGAACCTGAACTGTTGGGTTCAGTCTCAGGCTTTCCCAGCAGCTCAGCTGTGTTGGAACCTTTCCTGTTCCTACAGATGTTAATACTACCCCTCTGCAGGAAAAGGAGCTGTCACTCCTCACGTTTGCTTCTTCATTGTCCCAGCAAACTGCTGCCTCAGTTGTGCTGAGCCAGTGGTGCTGGGATGAGGTGGTTTGATTAAAGGCTGGTAGGAGCAGAGAAGTCTTGAGGAGGTGATTAAAGCTCCAGTGCATGGCCTGTGTTGTTTTGTGTGGAGAGAAAAGATGCCTTAGGCTTATTTTCTTATTCCTTTGATCTCTAGTTGTTTCGCCAGTCTTTTGTGCACTTAAAGTTAGAATTACCAAATGCTGCATAGTCCCATATGAGAGTCCTTCCAAACTTCTACAGGAGAGCTGATATCCTCAAAATACATAGGGTTAGTAATAAAGGAAGCTTCCAGTGAATGTCTTCCTGATTTGAAGCCAGCATACCCTACATGATATTTCCTTAATTCAGATAACACTAGGAAGAATGGTGGTTACATACAGGTTGTTTGGGACACTCATTCAGAGTGAAAGAAAAGATATTCCAGAGAAGAAGAAGAAAGAAAATTTCCAGAAGGAAAAAAGAAAAAAGAAATGCCAGAGAAAATAAATTCCTCTGCAAAAACCAAGTAGAGCTGTGAGGTGATCACCTGTATATTCTCAAAACCAGGCTTGCTCAGAGCATCTCATGTGGGGTTTTGCTGAACAGTGCTATGGATACAGAGATAAAAGAGGCAAAGCAAGCAGCCTCGCTTTTTCAGGGGGCAGAAAAACCCTCTTCCCAAAAGACCTTGTGTATTAAAAAGACATTGACATCAAAACAGACAGTGCTTCAAGGTATTGGATATGTCAGCTGTGGGTGCCTGCAGAAAAATACTTACAACAATCAGCTACAACCGTTCCTGGTTTTTCCCCTCAATTTGAAGAAGACATTTCCAGGCCATTAAATTGAGTTGTAAACATCAGAAAAATAACCCATGGTAGACATCAATGCCCATAAGGGAAATATAATAATCGTGGAGAAATTCCCATTGTCCTGTTGTCTCAGAAGTTCTCTTTCTTGAGATTGCAGAGGAGTCAAAGCAAATCAAAAGCAAATCAAACTGAGTGAATACACAAGTATTCACTGAAGTATTGTAGTCCCGAATGGATGTTCTAATGGAAAAGGACCTTTAGATTTCTGTAATTTACTGCTCAAAGATGATTAATTGAAACAGCACCCTGTGCTCTGCTATCTTGGGAATCTCGGATGATAAATCTGTCTCCCTCAAATCCCAGTGTATCTGAGCCATATTCAGCGAACTTGTGCTCAATTTTCCGTTCTCTAACAAGAAACCAACAATACCTTATGATAGTATGTGGAAATGTTGAAAATATAGGTGGATAAGTTAGATATTTCAAAGAATTGTGGTTTATTATGTGTAATTCACTATTCAGCTTTTCATTTGGTGCACTGCTGTATCTTTTACTGGATAAAAATAGGGCTAAACCAAAGTAGAGTTATTAATGCAAAGAGTAATTTGAACAGCTCTGTATTAGGCATAATTTCCATTCTTAACGTATGATGTATGTTCTGGAATCGATGTGATTTAACAGTTGGAACATTAACTCTGGACAGCCTGATCTTGTATTTGGGGATTCTGTAACACAGGAGAATTGATGTGGAAATCTGCACTTCCTTCACTGCCCTTGTGCAGCCTTTCCGGGGTTAATGACACAGTGCCAGAACTGGCGTTGATTTTCCTGCTGAAAATCAGGCTCCAGCTTCAGCATTTGAACCTGCTATGAATAAGGATTCCTGTGCAAGAAGTGCCAGTGCTGGGCTCGGTGCTAAACCAGATGGGGAAAGAACAACAGAAAACCAATTCAGAAAACAAATGACTTTCAGGCTCAGCCAGTTTGGGTTTCCTGTTTGAGTTGTGGCCAGAGAACCTGTTTGCTCTGGTGTTGCACACTTAGGATTTCTTAAGAGCCCAATGCAAAGTTGATTTTAAAAACAAACAAACAAACAGAACCCCCTGAACTACCCAACCAAAACAAAGCCAACTTGTTAATAAAAGGGAGGAATCTGCTTTATGTGACAACTGTTGCCCCTACCAAAAGTTGAAGCAGCTTTGACCGTGTTGTTGGCTTTTCCCTGAAAGGACCAGATGCTGTATTTTAAATAAATAAATAAATAAAAATCTTATCAACCTAAGGGGCCTTAACCTTCTCAAGGGATTAAAGTGCTTTCATTCATTTAACCAGTTACAGCTTCATCACAGTCTGCCAAATCTGCTGCTTCTGGGGCTGAGCTGTAAAGCTGGAACTCGGCCTCCGTCCATATGTTTGCAGAAAGATGCAAACTCAAGGGGCCTTTTTGCAAAGTTCTTCCTGTGCCTGAGTGACATCTAATTTCTCTTTATTCCCTGTTTGGCAGAGCTGGCTGTAAGTTACTCCGTGCTTTGTTGTTTCTTCCCGAGGTGCTGGAACAGGCAGAGGCTGATAGGAGATTATTGTCAGATTTGTTTCCACCCATGTCACCTATCTGCAAGTAAACATGACGTAGGGCTGTCAGCGATTACATTCCAGGGCTCTTAACAGCAACCAAGGGAAAAAGAAACTTCACATGTAGAGAGGAGTTTCTCCCTATAGCATTGTTCTTGTGCTGTTTTTAAGGTTTCCTTTTTCTGGATTTTACAACTTTCTGAACAGAAAATGCACTTCTGAGCTTAGTCTGTTTAAAAATCTATGATAATATTTAACTGTTATGAAAACAAATTCTCGTTGGTGATGTTACCGTTAAAACAGTGCAAAAATAACTGGCACGATGCATATGAGGATGGAAAAGGAAGAAAGATTTGGAAGTTGGGAACGTGTGTTTTATGCTCTCCTGGGGCTCTTCTCTCGAGCCTCCTCCATCAAATGTGACAGTTTTAACTGCTCAGTCACACTTTGGCTTTATCCTTGAGCTGAGGTGACTGTGAGGTATTTTGATGGCTTTGTCATGTTAAGTCAAGGATGAAAGTAATTCTTATATTTATGTATGTCTGCTTAGGCACAGTATTTTGGATTCTGTAACATATAATGTAGATTACTCTGCCAAGTGGCTGCTACAGCATGAACTCCATGTATGAGAAAATATCTGAGGGATAAGGGATATCCAAAGGCTTTGCCTGCAATTCATCATCTGGGTGATTTTCCCTGTGCAAACCTCTGCTTTCTTTTAATGTTACTCTTAAGCATTTTTCAGGACATGTCATTACCTATCTGCTCACACCTAAGGTGTTAAATTTATCTTAGAGCAAGGCACGAGTGGTGTCTGAGTTAAATTGTTTTGGCGACTCCTTTTTTAACTTCAAATTCCATGTGAGTTCCTGGGATGTAATGGCAGGGACTGATGACGTCCCCACGTGTTTTGGTAGTAGTTAATTCAATTTCTGTGTGTGAATTCCTTGGCTCTCTTCCCCTCTCCCTGCCTTCCCAAGGGGGAATATCCAGGAACACGTTGTCCTCAGTTGTTTCAACACAGGATGGGAGAAAGAACAGTTTATTTGCTTATTTTAGTCTTTGCTTTTTTTGTGGTGGTGATGAATTCACATGTGGCTTTTGTAGTATGGAATTGCTGTTAGGGGTGTTTTCTTTGTTTCCTTTGAGTTGGATGAATGAATTGAACCTCGATAGCACGTCAGTTTTAGTTACTGAACTGTTTTCTCTGGAAGTGAAGGGTTGTTGGATGGCACAGTGTGTGAGTATCTTATTGCACGTGAGGTTTTTTGCCCACTTTGGCCTCACTTTTGAACTTTCAAGTCGACTGCAACCAAATTGGATAGAAATGAAGAGGTTTCAAAGCAAATTCTTCTAAGTTCCATGGAAACAGCCCAATAGAAGGTGGAGACTCTGCCCACCAGTTCTGGAAAAGCTGCAATTTGCTTTCACAGAACTTTGCACATCAGAGAATCCACATGATCAAGGCTTGTCTGAATCCTGTTCCCATCAGTGGAAACAGCAGAAGTCACTCCTGCATTTTTAGATAGTGAAGTCACTCAACCCTAATATCCAATGCCACAGGAAAAGTCATTAATCCTGCTACTCACAGAATTGCAGGGTTGAAAAATCTGAATTAGGGAGGCCAGTTTAAAGTTTGGGAGATGTTCTAGCACTTTTCCAGTCGTGCCTTGATCCCGTGTTGGATCTTATGTAGATATGTCTAACAGGAGATAGGTTAGTCTGAAGTAAACATCTAATATCTATCTAATCTCAGCAAAAAAGGCAAAAACTGATAGAGGAACCAGATGTTGACAAAATAAAAAATGGCAGTTTTGTCAAACACTTTTGCTTCCTTCTCTGAAACTATAGATTTAAAGGAGAAAACGCCATTATGGAGTTATGTGGTGGGATTACTATTATTTTAAAATTCTGAATACTATCTAACAGTCTAACTTCAAAATTGGCACTGTACTAATTGATAGATTTAAGAACTTGGTATATTTACATCCTTAGTTATTTGAAAAAACCCACTGGAATTCGGCAAGAATTCAGAAAACAGCTGGAAAATGACTCAAGCAAGAGAAAGTATCTTGCAATAAAAATTTTTAAGCACTTAAGCTGCTAATGTTCAAAGGGAAAAATCGAGGTGTCTTGCTTAAAACCTGTGTGTACCTGCATGGTGGATGCTGCAGAGCTCTGTAATCTTCCAAAACAAAGCATAATGAGAGCCAGTGGCCAGAGGCCACAGTCAAATTTGGTTTATTTGAAATTTAAATATGTTTGAACAATGGAGTGATTAAGTATGAAAACAGCCTGTCAGTGGAAGCGTGTTTCCTGATGGATATCGGCTCTGCTCTGAAAACATCCCCACAGAATTTAGCTCGGTGCAGTTACAGGGTTGGTTACAGATGGAACTGGGTGAAATGCAAAGACCTGCTCCATGAGAAGCAGAGGAGATGATCCCTTTGTTCCCTCTGGCCTGGAAGGGGTGAACAAATCAATTAAACACCATTTCTGTTGCCAGCTGGAAACAGTTCTACTAAATTTGGAGAAAGAAGAGGAAGCTGATTCTGATTAGATCCTGATTAGTGGATCCCAGGTGTTCCAAAGGCTCTGTGGGGCTGGATGGGTTTTACTTTTCCAAATGCTGCATATTGTGGTACTGAATTGTCCTGAAAATGCAGAAATAACCCAGTGATGCTTTCAGGAGTCACCACAAGTTCGTGCTCGGGCAGAGGTGAGACAGAGCAGTTGTTATTCACGTGTTACCTCCCCTGTGCAGGTTTGAATAAGTGATATTGTTACACTGACAGCGTTCAGACCCTGCCTGTCCTCTTTTCCACCAGCACTGCTCAAATCACACTCTCATTTTTTAGACCATCTCTCTTTTCCCCCCTCCCCGGATTACACTGAGTTATTTGTTTCCTCCTTCTCCTTATCTTTGGAAATGTGGCTCCACAAAGGTTCTCACAAGGTCTGACGTGTTCATCCCCCTGTCCTTTCCCCAGGAGGTTTTTAACCCCTTCAGATTTCCAAACCCAGTTTGCTATTTCACTTTACCTGGCAGCAAATTAATGTAAGCTCAGGTATAATTGGATAAATGGAATTTAATCCCTTTTTGCATGTGTTTGACATAACTCTAGTGAGTTCCAAGCAGAATTCCTCACCTCACAATGACCTGTAGTCTAACCTAGATTCTCTGGAGTATTACAGCTTTGTATTTTACAGCATGACTGTATTGAGTGTGGGAACTGACTGAGAAAAGGTCTGGCAGTTCTTTTCTCTATCTATTATTTAGTGACCTGCCTTAGCAGGAAAGAAGGTCATGGAAAACTGTCTTTGTGGTGGTTGTGCTCCATTTTTTCATAGAACTTTTAGAAATCTTTTAGGATTTTTTCCCCTCTGTTTATTTTAGAAGCTGACCTTTTTTATTTTAGTCCTTCATGCAGCACTGGGAAATAGATTGCTGGCAAATGCAACTAGTTTTGTGGTTGGGGGTTGGATTTTTTACCTTTTGTTGCTGTAATTCTTACAATTTTTAAAAATAATTTAGAATTATTTTTATGCTTATTAGAATAAGCATTCTGTAACGGATGCTATACTCTGTAGGTACAGTTCTTTTTTCATATTGGTTGGAACAATTGAATTTAATCGTGTCAGGATGTTTTTTCCCATTTATGGCACTGTTAAGTCTGTATATGTACAGCAACTTTCATCATGAAAACCCTTTAGCATACTGTCTTGTACAGTAGCACCTCACATTGTACTACCAAGGGAATAAATTATTATTATTATTTTCTTCTCAAGGCAGGTGTTGTCACTTGCAGGTATTAATTGCAGCTGGAGGTAGATACACTGTTTGGGAGAGATGTCTGTGAGTGGTTGGAAGCCTTCAGTAGTCTCAGGCTTTACAGAGCAGTGCTGACCTGTCTTTCAAGCTGAAACTTAGAAAGCTTTTGCTTAAAACTGAGCAAAACTGCCCATGTAGACCTTCATTGGCTCTCTGAGCACGTCACAGCCGTGGAGTGCTCCGATTCCTGCTCTGGTGAGGACACACAGAATGTGCAGAGAGAGAAACGTAGTAGCTGGTTATTCAAAGAAGCTGGACTGGGTTTGGGAAAAAGCAAAAATTCTTTGGCATTCTCCCTTGAGTCCTGTTTAAAATAACCCAGGTGCCATGGTTACAAGGCGAGTCACTTTGCTGCTTCTCCGGGAGTCTCGTGTTGTGCAGCCCCATCTGCTCTGGGATATGGGTTCCTGCATTTGCTGGCTCCCACCAGGCCACGGCTCACGGGCACTGCGGGGGCTGGAGCAGGTCCAGGGGGCACCGGGCACTGCCAAACTCCTCCGGGTTGTGGTTTGAATGTGGGCTCTTCAAAACAAACACTTTACATTTTGTACATAAACGTGGAAGAGGAGCAGGGCCAAGGTGTGAAACAGAAAAGGATGAACGTTGTGCACCCAAGTTTGATCCGTGTTTTCCTGGAGCCAGCGTTGCTTCTCTAGAGGTTTATTTGCAGTGTGAGCTGGAGGGACCAGATTGCAGCAGTATTTCCTGTCCCTGGCATTCCTTGCAGGGAGTTATCCTGTTCCACCACGGTGCTTCAGACACCTCTTACCTCACTTACCTTCCTTAGGAAAGGTGGTGAGTGGCTGTGTTTAGGAAATTAATTTGGGTTTGTTAAAATCACCACAAACACACGCCACGAAACAGGAATAAAATTCCATTGTCTGGCTCAAGGGTTCTGGAAAAGGAGCTTGAGGAATCTCTCTGTGCAACCCCAAACCTGACTATTGTCTTTGAAGGGATGCTCCTTATCTAGGCCATCGTTCTAGTTTTCCTGCCTAATTTGTTAAATGGGTTTGTAGAGCCTCTTTTGATTTAACCCTGGTTTTTTCAGGTAGAAAACAAAACAAAGTTGAGTGAGGAAACAGCTTCTAACCAGAACTAACCAGTCTCTTCACCTAAAGATATGTTCCAAATTTATCTGCAAAGGAAAAAATGCCAAACAAAACAAGACAAACCTAAACAGACAGAAAAGCACTACCTAAAGTTGCTAGAGAAGGAGTAAGAACTTGGAAGACTCAGTATGGACTGATAGTGTAGTTAAAATTTATTTTTATGTTCGTGCTTAAGATATTTACCCTCTAGAAAAAGTAGATAATGTCTGAGGGTGAATAAGGTATCCCTCAATTTAAGGGGTAGTTCTTCCCAGGAAATCCTTCATCAATGTTATATATTCCCTCTTCAAAGCTGTGCCACAGCTCTGGATTCTCTGTAACTCTTTGGGTGGTTACAATTTTTTTTTCCTAAGCCAGTCCTAGTGCTTGTTTGTGTGTTCTTTGCCAAGAACACCAAATACCAAAGGTTCTACGAGTTACTATATTAGGCTGAGTCATGATAACTGTAAACTTTGTGTGTTTTTATTCCATGGAGAGTAATAATTTGCTCCAGTGCCACTTAAAGCAGGATCTGGTGACCTGCAGTTGTTCCAGAATTGTTTCTAATGGCAGAGAAGGGGCTGCCACCTTAAGTGTGGACAAGAGGTGCCTCTGCCACCTTTCTCACTTGCATAATATCAAAAAAGGTTCATTATTCTCCCTGGTTTTCTGAGGTTTGTGTGGATTAGGATTATTTTTCCTCGTCACGTGGAGCCAGAAGCTGGCGCACGAATGAGTGTGGCAGCTCCTGGGCACTGACTTGGGACTTTGTGGACATGTAAAGTCCTCGATTCCTCACAGGTGACCTTGTGGGTGAACTCCTCCCAAATGGAATAATGTGAATTCTCTTGTGTGCTGTGATCATGCACCTTAATTTGCAGCACGAGGAGCTCGTTGTTCTCTAGTAATCCTGGGAAGTTCCCCCAAGAAATAGAATGCTGTAAGAATTACATGAAATACTAATTTAATTTTTAGTTTATGAAAAGGAAAATCACAGTCTTTAATGGGAGGTTTCATTCAAGCTCTCTGCCAAGGCCTCCCAGTATTCCTGGTTGTACGACGTGTGCTGGAAAACACAGGTGGACATTTTCAAGCCGTTGGTTTGTTTTTCCAATGTGGAATTCTGTGACTCTCTTGAAGAGATTTTCAACACCATGTCCCTGTTTTCACAATGCTGGATGCAGGCTGAACAGATTTGCACAAATTTAGGGCACAACATATTGTCTTCCTGAACTGCAGGAATCCTGCAGTTCTGGCTCGTGGCTCTTCCTGGCAAGTATCAGCCACACAACACCTTTCCCTTCTTCGCTTAATTTAATTCTTCCATCCCCTGGGTGTTATGAAAACCTGTAGCTCACAGACATTGCAAGTAATTGGAATGGCTGTAAATATTTAATATTACAAGTTTGAAAGCCACTGCTTTCTAGTCTTTCATTTAGGACTGTTTGGGTTGGGTTTTTTCTATTTTTGAAAGTGAAGAAAAGATGAAATGATTCTCCCCTCCCCAAGGATTCGAATAGCTGGTTATATCTACAGTTTTGCGAAGTGCTCTGTATCGTGCTTTGTATCAGTTCTTTGAAATACAAGAGGGCTGTACTGTGTAGTTTATCTAAATTATTCCTTAGAGAAAATATGAAAGGATTTTTTTTTCATTTCTTTTTCCTCACAGAATTAGAATAAGAAGTAAACAGACCTTAGAAATCCTTATCTGCTGGTAGAAATTTATGTGAAACTCCAGCACGAATCTGTTGTATTCAGTACACCGGTTGTACTGTGTCTTGTTAAATATATTTTTGGTTGTGAAGGTCAGTATTTGTTCAACATTAAAACAAATTCATAGACAAAAAAAATGTAGTTTGAAATAAGAACTGGTTATGTCATTCCGGTGCTTTGTGAACATGGTTATGCCAACAGCTTCTTCACTGAATTTGGTATTTTATTTTGGAAATACATTAAATGCAGGTGTGTGTCTTACTGCTTTAGGTTGGAGGAACCAAAGCTGGAGTCGTGCGTTTTTTGGGAGAGACTGACTTTGCAAAAGGAGAATGGTGTGGAGTAGAGCTGGACGAACCCCTGGGAAAGAACGATGGAGCTGTTGCTGGCACGAGGTCGGTCCGTCCGCAGATTTACTTTCTGAGATCTTGCTCTATTCTCTTTCGGGTTTTTATGTCTTCCATCAAATTTTCAGTCAGGGGAAGAGGGGAGGCCCCAGACCTGCCTTGCCTGCTGGTGGTGGGGAGGGTTGTTGTGCGGTGGTTTGAGTTTTCTGATGCCAACACTTCTCTCACATGCGTGGGATGAGCCGATCTCTACTCCCATGTGAGTTTTATTCATAGACTGGTAATGGAAAACACAATTTCCTTCTTTTGAATGCCTGTTTGATTTCTCAGCTTGGAAGGAATGCTCAGTTAAGAAAATGATAGCCTATAGTTGTACTGAAGGGAAGTCTTCCAGCATCCCAGGAGCTGGAAGCTCCTGTTCCAACAGTTGCCTCCTGGTAGAGATGGGAGCAGTGCAATTGCTTCCTCCCATAAGTCACAATCAGAAAGCATTTATTCACATCGCAGTTTCACTTCCTTTCTCATTTGCCATAAGGAACAGTCTTCTACCTCATTAAAAAGACAAGGGTTGTCCCACCTTAACGCAGGTGATCACAGCTTTAAATTATAAGTGGCTTTTGTCTATATTTAACCAAAGATACATGTTCTGTATCATCAAAAATGCATAAACGGTATGTATGTAATAAAATATAAAACGACTTGATTTAATTAAAATCTGATTTCTATTTTTAACTCTCACACACTGAGACATCTAACATCACACTGGTTGGCAGATCAGAGGAATGTGATGAAGGGGAAAGCTATGGATATAAAACTGAATCTGGATGGAATTTTTTAGGAACTAGAGCTGTAGTGTTTACTCTGAATTTCTGAAGTCTGATATAATCATGCTGTTTCAGCCTCTCAAAGTCCCTTTTCCCAATCTGGTGTTAAATAAAATGGCAATCCAACGTGGATGAGATTGTCACCAGCCGCTCCCCTCTCCTTTAGACTTTAACACTTTCATGCTCCTGATCTAGAATTCCTCATGAACCCAGCCCGTGCGCGTGAAAAGGAGTTAATTCCTGCTCTCCTCTGTGCGCTTTGCTCTCGGAAGGTATTTCCAGTGCCAGCCCAAGTACGGCCTCTTCGCCCCGGTGCACAAGGTGACCAAGATCGGCTTCCCCTCCACGACGCCGGCCAAGGCCAAGCCCGCGGTGCGGAAGATGGTGCCGACGCCCACGGCCCTGAAGCGCAGCCCCAGCGCCTCCTCCCTGAGCTCGCTGAGCTCGGTGGCCTCCTCCGTAAGCAGCAAGCCCAGCCGCACAGGACTCGTAAGCTGCTTTTTCCATCGCACGCTTCCCCTTCCCAGCGCCGAGCCCGCCCGCGCTCGGCTGGCGTAAACTGAGGCTAGAGCAGGTCGTGGGCAGAGCACGCCGTATTTTAACTGTGCTCTTCTTCATTCAAAGCATGCATGAGGGAAGGAAATCTTAGCTAGCCCTGGAGAGCAGCTGAATGTTTGAATATTTAATTCAGGCTAACGGAGTGATTGCAGTAAGAAAGGGGCTTAAGGACACCAACAAATTTCTCTGGCCGCGATCTCCATTTAATTCGTTTTCTGAGGATCTGGTGTGCACTGAAGCTTCCAGAGATCACACTCGTTTTATTTAAGCAGAAAGCTTCACGTTGGCTAAAGTGTTAAAAATTTCCTTTTGCTGTTCAGGAGATGAGTCAGCTGAGAAATGCAGCAGGAGCAATTTCCAAGTCCCTGCTGACAAGAAGCCTCTTTCTTTTCTTTTAGATTTGGTTTTAATCCTATGAATTCATAAAGGCTGAGTGTTGCCAAGTGCAGTGGCTCAGGTGAAATCTAACACAGTACTAATTCCACCTAATACACTTACTATGGATTCTTTTGAAGTTGCTGTGTTACATAAATGTCCTAATCTTGGGTTGCAGCAGTAAAACGGAAATCTGGGAAGGCTGAATTTTGAGAAGTCTCTTTTATGGCAATTGGAAACACAGAAATAATTGGATTTTTTCACAGTCATACTAGATATTTACTTTTTCCTTTGCTTTTTTTTTAAACCACAGTCCATAGATAGATCTAATTAGGAAGAGGCGACTCCCAGTGATGTGGAGCAGGTTCCCTGTCCCACTGTCCCACTGACCAGCAGGTGCCCAGAGAGGTGACTTACCCTGGTCCTGCAGGACTGAAGCAGATTAGCAGAGGTCAGCAGTCGGTCAGGGCACCAGGGTTAATACCTGACCACAAAAAGGATTTTTATTTGGCACAAACAGTGGGACTTCATTACTTAATCCATTCTGGAAGTTGCACTTGCAGCTGCAGAGTGCCCTCTAGTTTGGGATCACAGCACTAACACATGGAGCCAAATGCCTTATTCCATGTGCTGTGATCCCCTAAGTTACACCTTGTGAATGTCTAAAATGTATTTGCTTATTTTGTTGTGTCCCAGGGATTTTGCAAGATTTAGGCCATAAAATACAAAGCTGCTGTAATCCATTATTTCTGGGATTAAAATTCCAGCTTTCTTTCTACTCTTTTTTTCAGGCAGCTTGAACATTTGGTGGCCATCCAAATTAAAAGGATTGTCCAAATAATTCTGAGACTTTTTCCTTAAAAGTTAAGCTGCTGGGGAAACGAGATTTCCTGTAATCTGTTTCGGCACAGCAGACTTTTCGTGCTTCAGTTTCTAGGAAAACTAAAACTTTCCTGGGAGTTTCTGGGCTCTCACATTGACTGCTCAGCTGTTCAGGGCTGTTTCTATTTCCTTTTACCTGTGTAATAAAAGCAGCTGTCAGAGTAGGGGATCTCATGATTTAAGGGGGCTGTCTGATGCAGTTGGTCGTTATTTCCGAGTCTGAAGGAAGCTGATGTTTCTCTGAAGTGTTTTGGATTTGTTTTGCAGTTGGGAGTGAAGTGTGATTTGAAGACCTAGAAGTGTTAGAAAGCAATACACTCTGGAATGGGATTTCTTCTGGAAACTGGGAGGGTCTAAAACAACCAATTTAGCATCAGGGTGAAGGTGGTTTGTTCTGTCTGGTGCCTTTTCAGCCGCTTGGTGCAGCGGTTGCAGAGGGTGCAGGGTGGATGAAGGCTGGGAGGAGCTGGGGCAGGGATTGTGCAGCGGTGAAGGGGAGGTGTGGCTGCGCTGACAGGAGAATAATCCCGTGCCCTGCTGCCCACTGCCAGCTCTCCAGGCTGCTTGTGGCAGCTGTTCAACGTTTTGATCTCTGGAAGGATCATTCTCCTGGTTTTGGGTGATTAGGGAGAGCTAAAGGATAGAACAGCAAGTCTTTGTGATTTGGGGTTTTTTTTAAAAAATAACTGAGCTGTCATTCTCATTTAATACTTAGGCAAATTTCTCAGCTGTTAAAGTCAGTTTTTATGAACAGCGCTGGGGTGTTTTTGTTCAGTTTTTGCTGTTTTCACAACTATTGCTCACTTTACTTCATAATTTCAGTTTATTTACTTCCACTTCTAGCTCAAGAACTTGTGAGGGTGTAGGTGGTAGGGGCATGCTGAATTTTCCCTGGTACTGGTTCCGTTCAGTGGGACAGAGATGATGCAAGGTCAAGGAAAACCTGGTTTTATTTTAACTACAATTCTCCTGATAAATTTTAATCTGCATTCTTGAAGCTTAATATTTCAGATTTTTTTTTCCAGGAGTAACTTAATTCCAAGTGATATAAACATATATTTTAGTCAGATACCAATTGTTGTTCTTCACAAGGTTTTAGCTGTAGGGCTGACTTTAGGTCAAGGTAAATGCTTCTTATCCTGGCTGGTTTTGCCATGGTAGAGGTGCCAGATGCTGGTTGGAATTCCTGAAGCTTTTCATGGAGCATTTGGAAGTGTTGTACTGTTGCTGGCGACCCAAGATAGAGACATGATGGTTTTGGCTTGCTGGAAAGCTGCCTTTCTTTTTTTTTTTAATGCATAAAGATGCTTAGGAACATCCTGAGCCAGCCTTTGTGTGAGTCTACACCTTCAACTGAGGCCTTTTATTTTCACTTCATCCCTCCTGCCTCCTCCTCTGGCTGCTGCTCCTTACAGGGCTCTGCCCACACGTGTTGGCCACTGTTAAATTCTGGAAAATGAAGTCATTTATGTGTAAAAGCAGAAGGTACTGTAGGTCACAGAAAGCATTTGCTTTACTAACCCTGTGTTTGTGGAGTCTGGAGATACCCCGTGGTTTTTTTCACTTGGCGCAGAGTGATTTTTAACGCATTTATTTTGTGAAGTTGACAGAAACCTCTTCCCGGTACGCAAGAAAGATTTCGGGCACCACGGCCCTCCAGGAGGCCCTGAAGGAGAAGCAGCAGCACATTGAGCAGCTCCTGGCAGAAAGGGACCTGGAGAGGGCAGAAGTTGCAAAAGCAACGAGTCACGTTGGGGAGATAGAGCAGGAATTGGCTCTGGTTCGCGATGGGCACGACCGGGTAAGAGAGTTACTGTTCTTCTGAAACAGAGTTAACACAGTGGACTTAACCTCCAAAGTGGTCTTTTCTCATTGAAAAGGGCTGGGAGTAAGAGGTGGTGTGCTAAAAGTAAAATAATCCAGAGCTGTGAGATCTCCCTTGTGGGATCTTGGGCTTGATGAGGTACCAGGTCTACTGAATTTAACTCGTTTTTGTTGAACTTCACTGCAGTCTTTGATCATGTACATATTTGATAACGTTCCCGTCACTTGGCCCATCACTTCACCAAATTGTGGTTACTGAGGTATAGGTACAGAACTGGGAAAAAATTCCTGTATTTCCCAGATTAGTAAATTTTGGTTTTATTCCTTTTCCTGATTAGCACGTGCTGGAGATGGAGGCAAAAATGGACCAGCTCCGAGCTATGGTGGAGGCAGCTGACAGGGAGAAAGTGGAGCTCCTCAATCAGCTTGAGGAAGAGAAAAGGTAACCCCAAACTGTCCTCATTAACGTAATTCATGCTCTTGTTGTGCTCCCCTTGTGCATCTTGCTGTTCATCCTGACTCCAGACACGTTTCTCAGTGCTGGAGCTCGGATGCAATGTGGCATCTTGAAGGCCTGTGGATACTTTGGATGTGTCCCGAGTCTCTGACTGTTCCTTACATGAATGGTAGGATATCTAGAATGTGAGATCAAATTGCTCATTTAGGTCACCTCTTCTCAGATCATGCAGAGGGGAGAAAAAAAGAGAGAATCAGTGATGATTTAAAGCATTTTAATACAAAATAGCCTCTTCAGAGCTGCAGGAACAGTGATGCCTTGCTTTGTCAGTGGCAGTGTTTTAAGGACAGCAGTTTTCCCTCCTTCTGATGCTTCCTGTGAGAGAATTCCCCTTAATGTTCCTGGCAGTTTGCTGGTACAATGGGAATTTTGTCACTGTGGTTCTGATTTCCACTGAAAAGTGAGCTTGAAAGCATTTTCTTCCAGAGTTATCTGAATTTTAATGAGTTGTCCCCACAGGAAAGTTGAAGACCTTCAGTTCCGTGTGGAAGAAGAATCCATTACCAAAGGAGACCTAGAGGTAAAATATCTCCAGCTTTGTGAACAGGATATCTAGAAGGGCACAGAAAGGCAGGAATCATTAAAAGATGCAATCTTGGTCCCACCACATGAAAATTGATACCTAATTTTGCAGTCCTTGAGTAAGCCAATTGTCCCAAAATTGCAGGATTGCACCCCAAATTCAGTTACACACTTTAGCAAAGGCTGTACTGTGGAATGGCTGTGGTTCTTAATGGAAATTAAATTAATTCATATTAAATTCTCTATTTCTTATTAAAAGTAACCACTAAGGAAAAAAAAAACATTTTGAAGTTATGAAATTGCAAGTTAATATTTATGCCTTTGAAAATGAATATTGAAGACTAGTCCTGTTTGATCAATTTTTTGAGTAATTCCTGTGTTTCCCTTGGGGAAGGTTGATTAATGGAGAGTGTTTTGTCCTGAGAGTTTGCACATGATATCTAAATAGCAATTCATGTGTGCAACTTTTATCTATTGTTTATATAACTGTAAAGATGGGCTACAGCACAGTGTGTTATTACACAATGAGAATAGAAAATATTTGGGGAAGGATTGCTCTCAGGTATTTGAACACTGCCAGTTTTTATCCCAAAATTCCAATTAATAAGTAAGATACTTCAGTTGTTCTACTCTGTTGTCTAATCAGAAAGATATTAGAACTTCTTGCACAGCATAAAGTACAAACTTAGTTAACTGTGTTGCTGTAAAGCATTTGTGATTTAAGTGCTAGCCTTATGAAAAATACTCATTTCATATAACATTTCTTTTATTTTAATCTTCCATTCATTTTAAGATACCTATCTAGACTCTACATAGAATGCTCCTTTTATTGTTTAGCCCATGGAAATATTTTAATTTTTTATTTTCTGTTAAATCAGTCGAGAGGCATGGCAAACCATCCTAAAACCTCTGGTTTGTCCAGCTGCTTAACTTGGGGGTTTAAACTGAGTTCAAGCTGATGAAATGTCTCCTGTTGTTTGTGTTGGAATGGTAGTGCTGAGTCTGCAGGTGAAACATTTTTGTTTATTTGTTTTTTTAATTTTACTGATAGCGAAAGAGGCAGATTTCGGAAGACCCAGAAAATGTAAGAGGGCACTTAAATGTGCAGAGACATCCCGTGTTAACAGATTGTGTGCAGAAAATGCTTATACTGATTTCACTAACTGCATAATCTGTTATTGAGACATTGACTCTGGTATTCGTGTGCATGTTGCTTTCAGAGCAATTACAACATTTCTTGGGAAGAATGTGTGTAATGACTAAACATGGTAATCCCCATTAACTGCAGGCAGGGCCAGTGTGGCATTAGAGATCTTTAGGGTCCAAACCTTTGCAGCTCACTGAAGAGTCCAGGAGCTTGTAGGACATGACTGACCAGCATCCTGAAGTGGCCCTAATTTAAATGTACGATTTCAGCTGTTTTCTTCACAAAATCCTGCCTGCTCTCCTGTGAGATCCTGCTGCTGTTCAATAGATGACAGTTCTTCTGAGGGAAAAAAATCTGTGTGTTCTTCATCTCCCCATATTTATTTCCTTTTTTCTGTTTGAAATGCTAAGGGGAGAGATGATTAAAACTATCTGAACAAGCTGTCTGATTTTACTGTATCTTCATGTAGCTCCTGTTCAAATTATGTAGGAAAAATGTGTTACTTAATAAGAGAAATGGCCTTGCAAGATGTTTAAGGAGCCCTCTTTCTTCCCCAGCTCAGAATAGTGGCATTTTAAAGGTAAATTGATCCCAGGCTGCCTCCTCTGCTGCATCCCCAGCCAGGATAGGAAGTTCTCAAGACCAGAACTGGTTTCCTGCTGTGCATTCTTAGGGGTTCCCTTTGCAGAGACCCCTCGGGGTTCTGGGTCTCCCCCAGTCTCCCCGTCAGGCTGGTGCTTTGTTAGAAATAAATCTGCATGTTCCCTCCCTTACTCTTGTTTTGTGCACTCGTTCTTTGATCCCATCTTTTCTCCTGACTTCCCTGTTCTAATTTTTCCATTAAAAATGGACATCTTCACTCTCCAGAGGAGAGTTTCCAGGCTGACGCTCCCTGATCCCACTGTGTCCTGTGACTGTATCCCAGCACGAGGGGACTGGAGGGCATCTTCCCCCATGCCAGAACTGATGGTCAGGATTTATGGCCTCAGCACAATTTCACAGTTTGATGGAGAATGTCACAGGGAGGTTTATTCTGGAGTGAAGGAGTAGCCAGAATACTCAAGGGCTGGAAAGGGCTGATGTCCAGCCTCTGAAGTTTGGGTGGAATTCTTGGAGGTTCAAGGCAGAGTAAGAATCCCATTATCACATCACTTCCCTAATTGTGAAGCTCTGGAGAAGGGGAAGATGATTCCTTTGGTTTTGTTTGTGTGGTTTTTTCTTTCCTGCTTTTCTTTTCCATCCAAGTTAAGGTTTACAATCAAATTCTTTTCTTCTTTTTGGGGTACTCTCTCTTCTCAGTTCACTGTGCTCTGGGTTTCCTCAAAGAGAACCATAATCAGTAAAAGAATTTCTCTCTACATCATTGGGAGAGAAATCTGAGCAGTTCAAAATTCTGCAGTGATTTTTACCTCAGGGAATCTGGAACCTGTCCCTTGGGAATCAGATTTGATTAAAGGATAAGCTCTCATGCTCTAAATGGGGAAAAAAGTGTCAAGCAAAGATCTCTGAAATGTTATTTTTTAATCTTTTATTTCCATTTTGGCAGGATTTTAACTTATTTCCCTTTGTAGCATATAAGAGATGGGTTTTTTAAAATCCCAGTAATCAGTGATGGTCTGTCTGATCTTTGCAGTAGTAAAGCACTGTCTATAAAATTACTGATCAAAGGGTTTGGGTTTAAGTAGCATAAAAAAACTTAAGGTTGCATATTCCAAAGGCACACAGGGGGAATTCTACAACCAGGAGGTTTGGGATTTCTTGGGTTTTAGCAGATCCTCTTGGTGAATTAGAGCAAGTAAGGTATGAATTTGCAGTTTTTAAAGCAGATTGTTTTTCATACTTAATTACAGTTTGGTTGTGGATCAGAACTAATAGTGCCCTGTGTCAGAGAGAAAACTGAATTGTAGCTGCTTATTAAGTATTATTTCCCTTAGAATACTAAATTCCATTTTCAAAGGCTGTGGGGAAGAGAAGGAATAGTCTGTGTTCTTGTGGGGCATTTTTCCCCTTTATACCCTGAAGATCTTCCACTGAGAGAGAAACAGACCTGCTACAGAATTAAAACATCAATAGATCTAAGAAGCAACTTTTAAATGTTTGTGGATTTTACTGTTTGTGGACCGAGGAGCTCCATAGTAACACAGCCAGCTGTTTAAGAAATTAACCCTCTTGGAAGTCTGGATGCTTTTGGGAGGGAAGGTAACTTGCTGCTGCCAGAAGGAATTCTGTGTTTGGAGAAGCAGACAAGAAGCTCATCCCCATCTTTATATTTCTCTTTCATTTTTTACTCTTCCCTACTTCAGAGGTGCAGGTCAGGTTTGAATTACCTGCTGGAATTTCCCTGCATCTCCCAAGCTTCAGGCTCTCTTGCAGGCCTCAGGGAGTATCTGGATATCAAGCCAGAATATCAAATATTCTGTGTTCTTGCTAAAAATTCTGTTTGTAGGCAAAAGGCAGGAGGTACCTGCTCACTTGGGTTCATCTGTGTCCTGCTTCTCTTTAGGAACCTGTTAGAATTCCAAAGATCTTACTTTTTTCTTACTTCCACATACTGTTCAATATATTTAGACTTCAGTAACTGCAGAGCAATGAGGCCGATTCACTTTTTTATCTGGTTTTGAGGAGTCTTGTTGCTTGCTTCCTTCCTGAAAGAGGAGAAGAGGGGAAAAAAGAGGGTTTTGGAGTTACAGACAACCATTCTCTTTCTATTTCTGTTCAAATAATTCAAACCGTAGTGACAAGCGAGCCTTCATGTTCCCAGGTCTTGGCCAGAAGCGTTTTTATGGCTGAGACTTAGAGACAGCTACTATCAAAAAAAGAGAGTTAAAGTTCTGGTTTGTCACATGAGCTTCAGTGGAGAATTTTTGTCCCCTTGTTAATAAGTAAATTTTTTATAAAATAAGCCAAACACATTGAAGGAAAAAGTTAGTGGGATGACAAGGAAAGGGACTTACCATCCTGTTAGAACAGGAAGAGATATATATGCACATATATATATTTTTGACATAACTATTCTAATTTGTGCTGCAAACTTCATGTACTGATAAATAACTTCTACTCAGCTGCATGAAACATTTTTTGTTCCTATTTCTCCGTTTGCTATTCATTCGTTCATTTATTTATTTTACACATTTTATTTCATTTTTACACGCCCATGCATTCACACCTTCAGCCCATCTTCCTCATCCGTAGCATTTCCCTGTCCATTTCCCCCCCTGGCATCCTCTCTGCTCACCTGTTAGAAGGCTCTGGCAGCACGGCCTGCATGTGGCTCCTCCTCTTGTGCTGGCATGTGATGGTGGCACCGTTGTGTTCTCTTCCTCTCCCTCTCCACTAACAGACGCAGACCAAACTGGAGCATGCCCGCATTAAGGAGCTTGAACAGAGCCTGCTCTTTGAAAAGACCAAAGCTGACAAACTCCAGAGGGAGTTAGAAGACACTAGGGTAATGGTTTTCCCTGTTCGAATAACGAGCCTGATCTGTGTTGTGGAAGATTTCTGATGGCACAATGCTGGGGGTGACACGTGCCGGAACAGGTCCTTGCTCCTGCCGTAGCCAGAGCTGGAACACTGTAAAAAATTAGGATTAATTTTGAGCTTCCGTGGGGTGTGTGTGTGTGCCTGGACGTGTGACTCGTTGAAGAACTCAGGTAAGAAGTCTTCACGCTGCAAAAGTAATCCTTGGATCCAAAAGTAGCAAGATGGGACCGTGAGTTGACATAAAGGCACATTCAGTAGCTCATTTTAAAAATTAGAAGAGTTCATTAAACCCAAAAAAACCTAAGATTGAACATGCCAGTCCTTTGAACACAAACTGAGTATTTGGGGCTTGGTGTCTGAGCTCTTCAGTAGCTGCTGTACTACTTGCTTTGCTAAGTCATGGTTTGCAGTGGCTTTTTAGCTCTTTTTTCCCACCAAAGACATAATCTTTTAATTAATCCCAGTAATTAGTGATACTGTTGCCTGTCAGAATATTGCTGACATACTTTGCACCAAGTCAGAAGTTCAGCAGATGTCAATTCTTAAAGAGAAATAGATGTGTATGTATATACACACATATATTCATGCTCACACATGGGGATTTTGCTGAAGTTCAGGTGGGATGAATAAAAAAATCCAGATAAATATAAAACTAACAATATAATGTGTAATAAGTAGTTTTAAATAGCAGCTGCAGGTAATACCTTTTCCAGGATGTCAAAGCAGTAACTTCCTGATTAGAATCAATTCTGGCATCTTTGCTGTAGCACAAACTGCTCCAACAGTCAGTGAAAAGCTCAGATAGGGTGAGGACACTTTTTCAGAGAGAATGGAGCAGGTATCGAAGGAATTTCAGAGGATTTATGGATTAAAAATGTGTTTGTCATTTTCTCTGATGGTCTTGTAGCTGGTGTGAGATGAATTTTGAAGGAATTATTTCAGCAAAGGCCTCAAGGTTCTCCATTCTTTTCCAGTCTGCTTTAAAATGGTTCTGAGGAACAGTTCATTAATCATTGATAATATCCATCAGGGAGGTTTGTAAGTTTTTTAGCAAGTTATTTCTAGATAATATCAGAAGAACAAATTTTAGTAAATTTTACATTTATAGACAATATAAGATGCTTGTCATACAAATTGTGGACATTTTTCCCTTTTTGAAGCAATTTGCAACGCTCGGTGGAAGCTTTTCAGCAAGGCCTGAGTTTCTTTGTATTAAATGTATCTTTTATAATTCTTCTTTTCTTAAAATGCTGTTGATCATAGGTGGCCACAGTGTCAGAAAAGTCCCGGATCATGGAGCTGGAGAGGGACCTGGCACTGAGGGTGAAAGAAGTGGCTGAGCTCCGAGGGAGGTTGGATTCCAGCAAACACATCGACGACGTGGACACTTCTCTTTCCTTGCTACAAGAAATCAGTTCTTTGCAAGAAAAAATGGCAGCAGCTGGCAAAGAACATCAGAGCGAGATGAACTCGCTGAAAGAGAAGTTTGGCCTTAGTGAGGAAGCCTTGCAGAAAGAGATCAAGTCCCTTTCAGCTTCAAATGAGAGAATGGCAAAAGAAAATGAATCCTTGAAAACCAAGCTTGACCACGCCAACAAGGAGAATTCCGACGTGATAGAGCTGTGGAAGTCCAAGCTGGAATCTGCAATTGCCTCCCATCAGCAGGCAATGGAAGAGCTGAAAGTTTCTTTCAGCAAAGGTGTCGGGGCTCAGACGGCAGAATTCGCCGAGCTAAAGACTCAGATTGAGAAGATGAAGTTAGACTACGAAAACGAAATGTCGAATTTAAAACTGAAGCAGGAAAATGAGAGATCTCATCACTTGAAAGAGATCGAGTCGCTGAAAGCAAAACTGGCGGCAGTCACGGAGGAGAAAGAGCAAAACCTGGAAAGCCTGAAGACCAAACTGGAAAGTGTGGAAGATCAGCATCTAGTAGAAATGGAAGACACTTTAAACAAATTGCAGGAAGCTGAGATAAAGGTAAAGGAGCTAGAGGTACTGCAAGCCAAGTACAGTGAACAAACCAAAGTTATTGATAGTCTTACACCACAGATCAAAGCTGCTGAAGAAAAGCTTTTGGACCTTGCTGCACTTGAGAAAGCCAATTCTGAAGGTAAATTGGAAATCGAGAAACTTAGCAAGCAGCTTGAGGCAGCTGAGAAACAGATTCAGACTTTAGAGACTGAAAAGGGTGATGGAATTAGCCAGGTTTGTATCAACATCCATCCTTTTAGTTTTCTTTTGCTTTTGTTTTGCATTTGTGCTGTTTTAATCTGCTATAGAAAATACATCACAGAAAAAAACGAGTTTTACTGAATGTGTATCTTGGGACCATCTGAGGAGGTTTAGAGGAGCATTAACTGGGTCATGTCTCACCAGGTTTCTGCTGCTCCACCTGCACCAATGAGCAAAAGGAAAAACTTCCTTCTGCACTTCCTTGCTGCAGATTTAGGCATGTCTGTGCTGAAATCTTCCTGTTATGGGAAAGTTACTTTGTTGGCTTGTTTGGGAGAAGAATCCACACATCCTAAGGCTTTAACCTTTGGGGACAGACAAAGGGACTTGGAACTCAGTGGGGAAATACTTCCTTCACTACCTTGCCCCTTATCTGACAAGATGATGGAAGGGGCTGTCAAAAACAAAAGAAAGCACAGAAAATCCTGGTGGAGCTTTCCTTTAAGGCCAGGCTCTGCAGGGATGTTGCTGGCACTGTTTCACAGCACTTGGGAACCACAGACTGCAGCCTGATACAGGATTTTCGTTGGGTTTGGATGAAACACCTCTTTAAAGCTGGTGGTAGTGAAGAGTAGTGGGAAAATAACTGGAAAGAGCTTTCCTAAACCCTTCACAGGTGGTCCCAAGATATCAGATTTCTGCCTTTGACTCTCTCTTTGAGGTCACACTGGGTTTCTGCACTACCCCTGGGAGTGGTACAGAGCCCTGGGAAAGATTCCCTCCCCCTGTGTGTGTATTGATCTGATCAGCCAATTGAAGCACAAATCAATCAGTTCCAAAAAAATCAAACAGAAATAACCAGACCTATTGGTTGAACTAGTGCTGGAACTTGTTTGAAATTTAAAATGTACTCAAAAATGTCTGCGATTAAATAATGTATTCACCATTAATGCCAAAAGAACTAAATTTTAATGACTTCAAATCTATTCCGAGATGCAATTAGTGCTGTGATGTATGTAGTTATCAGTGGAAATCAGCTTCACTCAGTTAACCCATCCTGGTTTTTTTTCTTCATTTTTTTTTATTTTTCATCTTAGAGTGATTTTAATATTACAGTTATTTCTTTCAGATTCACCTTTTAATTTGTCATTCATGTTTGTCATTTTATTTTACTCCATTTCATCACCTTTGTTAGGCCAGTAATCTGGCCAAAGAACTGCAGGGCAAAGAGCAAAAGCTTCTTGACCTTGAGAAAAACTTGAGTGCAGTAAACCAAGTTAAAGATTCTTTGGAAAAGGAACTTCAAGTTTTGGTGAGTAATACCCAAAAATTTTGACTTTACTCTTTGGATTTTGGGTTTCATGGTGAGAGTGTAGTGGAAATCCGTGGATCAGCTCTGAGCAAAGCCTTCCAAAGGTGTTTCACTCATGGAAAGAAGGGAAAGGGTTCAGGGCTAATGGGATCTGTCTCAGAATGAAAAGACATTTCTCCTGAGCCCTGTGTTATCAGGTGTTTTGTCTAAAGAGAACTCATCTGTTTATGGATTGCAGGTAAAATAAAACCAAATCAAAAGCAGCAGCAGTTTAAATTTAGACTGCTCATTAAGGAACACTTAATGGCCCTTTATTGTACCTGTTGTACCAATTAATGCTTGCTACACACTTCTTAGAAATGGCTTTAAAAGACGTTTCTCATTTAAATAAATTTCCAAGTACTCTCTTGTTGGATGGGGTTTCCCTGAGGAACTACACTGGCATTAGTAACAAAACAATGGGATTTTTGGTCTTTTCATGGCCGGTAGTAAATATTCAAGCTTGGTGGAAGAGCCTCACTTGCCTTCCTCAAAATCCTCCCTTTTCTTCATTGTCTGGCATCAATTCCTGCTGGTAAAGCTGGAGAACACTGGTAGGAGATGGCTCACAGGGTTGCAGGTGTCCCCTGGGACCAGCAGAGACCCCAAATTCTTGTTTCCTACCCTGGGCTCTGTGGCAGCTGATGGAGGAGTTACTTTAAACACTGAGGGACTTGCAGCCAAGGCAAGGGAAGATCTTGCTTTATGTTGCTGAATACATCTGTGCTAAGCTGGAACTCAAAAACTTGAGATCTGTTTATGATAGGAGCAAAGACTGTTCCATTTTGTACCTGAAAAATACCTAATAAAAATTCAGTGGTTGAATTGTACTGTTACTACCAAACCTTACCATAAATTTTTATCAATTTTTCAGAAAGAGAAGTTTACTAGTGCAGCTGATGAAGCAGAGAATGTTCAACAAGCTATGCAAGGTATGTGCTGCTAAAATAAACAGAGAACTGAGAACTGCAGAAATTAAATGCCAACAAAATGGGTTTTTTAAACACTTTTAAGCTCATACCCAATGGTACAGCAATTTCAGTGGCTGTGGAAAGGACAGGATTACTCGCAGCCTCTCTGAAGGGTAACATACCTTGCAAATTGTCTGCATCCAAGTAGTTACTAACTTTGTTTTCCAAATTTTACTTGCCTAGAAACGGTGAAGAAACTGAACCAAAAAGAAGAGCAGTTTGCACTCATGTCTTCGGAACTGGAGCAGCTCAAGTCTAGTTTGACTGGTAAGGAAGGGATGAAGTGGAATGTTTTGGAAATGCCTCAGCTTAGTGCTCTGCTGTGGCTGCTGTAGCCTGTAGGAGGCTTTGCTGTGCCTTTGTCCTTGAACATCTCGGTGTAAAAGCACTGTCGAGGGAAGCCAAGCTCGATTTGTGCCCTGGAGCAAACCTTGCCTGGCTGTTGGCACGGGAGAAGTGATCCCAGGGGGCTGCCCTGGCCCCTGGCAGTGCCTGCCCTGGCCTGAGGCATTTTTTCACTGTAGCTGAGTGTTGCCTTCCTTGTTCCTTTTCTGCTGCTCTGCTGAACAGCTGATGAGTGGTTTCACCTGCAAGACCTGCAGGTCTCTTCCTCCGTTGCTTCCCTCCCCTCTGAGACAGCAGAACTTGTACCCACTTCTCATGGCCTGAAGTGCATCACTTGTGAAACAAAGGGCTCGTGACCAGCTGCTCTTCGCTGTTTCTGAAGGGTCCTTAACCTTTGGCTGCAGTTACCAGTTCAATCAATCATCATTTTTCACTTTAAAGGGATGATCTGTGGGGTCTGGAGCGTCAATATTGCTGTTTCTAGTTCTTTATAATCCTCTAGCTGTTCCTCTGAAATTTACAGCTTAACCACCTTTGTTTTGCTCAGAGATGGAGAGGAAACTGAGGGAGCGAGAAGAGAGGGAGCAGCAGCTGATGGAAGCAAAAGCCAAACTTGAAAATGACATTGCAGAGATCATGAAGTCGTCAGGAGACAGCTCTGCCCAGCTCACAAGAATGAACGATGAGCTGAGGTTAAAAGAAAGGTATTTCATCACTGTCAGAGCATTGTCACATCAAATCTCCCCTCCCACACTCCCAGCTTCTCATTTTGTTTTTCTGTAAATATCTGAACAAGATGCTCCTGAGTGTCACATTGATATGACAAGTGAACTTATTGTAGCAAACTAAATCAATCAAAACAGTCTCCTGGGAGTGATTTGAAGAGCATCCAACACTGATAATTCCAAAATTCTTACATAACATGCTTCTCATTGCCCAGAGTAAATGACCTCTTGAATAATATAGCCTGTGTTGTGATTATGCTTCATGATTATTTGATTACCTGATAAACTCAGTTTATTTAGATATATAAAAGACTTGGGTCACATTTTTGTGAGAGTAAATGTGGGGTTTTTTCCAAATAAAAATTGTGTATACAATAGTTGTTCTTTACCTTTATAAAACCCCAGACTGGGGGCAAAGTTACTTGGTCTTCCCTGTGTATATTGAATTTAACAGAACACTCTCTATCTGTTAAACAATTAAATCTCTTTCTAAATGCTTGGTCAGAATATAGAACTTCAGCACAGTCTTGGCTCTTTCATCTCTGTGCTTGTGGTGCTGTCAGCAAAAAGTGATGTTCTTTCATTTGGTCTTTACAGGCAGTTGGAGCAAATACAACTTGAGCTTACAAAAGCAAATGAAAAGGCTGCTCAGCTCGAGAAAAACGTGGAGCAGACAACACAGAAAGCTGAGCAAAGTCAGCAGGAAACTCTCAAGGTTCATCAAGCAGAACTGAAAAATCTGCAGGATCAATTAACAGGCATGGTAAGAACGATTTTAAAAGCAGTAAAACTGCAGAATATGGTCCCACTGCTGCTTGAACTGTGTTTCACTGTTTTATCTTCCACCAGAAAAAGCAGATGGAGACCGGCCAACATCAGTACAAAGATCTTCAGGCCAAGTATGAAAGAGAAACTTCCGAGCTGGTGGCTAAACACGATGCAGATATCCAAGGGTTTAAGCAGAACCTGCTGGATGCAGAAGAGGCACTGAAAAATGCCCAGAGGAAAAACAGCGAGCTGGAGGCACAGGCTGAGGAGCTGCAGAAACAAGCAGAGCAGGCCAGAGTAAGTGGCTTTTGTCACTCTGCAAGTGACTTAAAGTTTAAATTTTCCGTCTCGGTGACTCGCTGTTGTCTCTCTGCTTCGGCCTTTCATGGCAAGGTTTTTGCAGTGTTCCTGTTTTGAACTTTTCCAGGGTGTGTGGGTATGGGTTAGGGAGCAGAAGCCCACAGGACAGACTGGTTGTTAGTTCTTCTCTCAGTTACACAAGATTCGATGAGATACAGTTCTTTGCTATAGCTGACATTTTACATTCATAGATACCTGGCTCAGCACAGCCAGTTGGAGCCAGATGTCATTCCCTGGTTTTTTATATGCTTGGATTTTAAGATGCATTGTGAGCTCCTTCATTAAGAAGTGCTACACACCTTTTGTTTTGTAGTATGATCTGCAGCTATTTAGGGTGTAGCTTGACTTTATCAATTTTAATTTTTCCTCCTGTTTCTTTGACATTACTGCTTGCTTTCATCCCTCAGCAATTATTTGCTATAATCTTTACTGTATGATTTAGCAAATTATTTCGTGTATAAATTGACACACAGTATTGACACCACTGATGTGGTGTTTTGAATTAAAGAGGTCATGACAATATATTCTTGATAGAATCATGAGGAGAATTATCTGTGGAAGGTGAACTTGAGAATTGGAAGTCAGTATCTAATAGAACTCCTTACATTTTAATTCATTTAGAGTCTCATGAAATTTCTGTGGCTCTTCTTTTGACTAATTTACAGTCAGTCAATTTATTGAGAGTAGTTTTATAAATGACATGAAATTTTGGATGGAGGAACCTTTAAACTGTGATTTTTTTTAATACTATTTAGCCACCAAAAACTTTCCTTGTGGATGATGGGTGTTCTGTAATGTAACAGGGGGTTCTGCCAGCAGTTGAGTCCACACAGGCACTGTGTGTCAGTGTATACACTTTTAAAACTTAAATTACAATTGCTCTATTTGCCCTTAAAGCACATTTCTCATTCGTCTGCTTGACTTGATTTTTGTTTTCCCTTTTCCCCGACTTTCTTTAGTCCTTAAGCTCTGTGTTAGCCTCATCCAGAAAAGAAATCGAACAAATGTCAGACAAGATGAGGGCTTTGATATCAGAAAAAGAGACTTTGGCACAGGAGGGGAATACTTTAAAATTAGAGAGAGGTCCCTTGTTATCAAAACTTAAAGAACTGGAATCAAAGATTTCATTAATGCAGCAGGACCAAGAAGACCTGAAGGCGGAAAATAAAAGAATCCTAAAGCAGAAGGAAGAAGCTGAGGCCAAAAGCCAGCAGGAGAGCACAGAAAAGGGAGCACTGGCTTCTGAGAAAAGCAAATTACTCTCTGAACTCGAGGCAGTGCAGGCAAAGCTGCTGAAGGCAGCTCAGGAAAATGAGGCTCTCCAGTCCTTGGAGGTAACCTTGTTCCAACAGCTGGAGGAGCTTGAGGCCAGCAAAGATGCCATGGATGTGGCGTGTCAGAAACATGTCAAAGAATGGGCAGAGCTGGAGAATTATCAGAAGAGGCTTTTGGAAGAGAAAGATGCAGTTATAAAAGACAAAGACGATGTTATCCAGAAGCTGGGAAGTTCTTGCGAGGCCCTGGCCAGAGACCAAAGGGAGCTCCAGCAACAAGCGTCAGCTCTGGCTGCAGAGAGAGATTCAGCCCTAGGGGAGCTCTTGGCTCTTCAAGGCAGACACGAAGCCCTGGAAAAGGAGCTGGACAGGGTCTTGCTGAGCCTGCAGGAAGAGAAGGAGATGCTTCTCAAAGGCACAGAAAAGCTGCAAGTGAGTTTAGACAATGCAGTCAGTGAAAACCAAGTGTTAAAAGTGAGAGAAGAGGAGATGGAAACACAGCTTACCAAAGCGATGAAAGACACCGTGGAGCTGGAGAACTCCCTTGCAAGTCTCACTTGTCTTCTGGAGGAAGTGAAAGCCTCAAGAGAGACACTCAGTCTGGAATGTAATCAGTTACTTCGAGAGAAAGAGGTCCTTTCTTCATCAGAGCAGAGGCTTTTGGCTGAAAGGGAGCAACTTCTGAATGAAAATAAGGCAATTGCTGAGAAGCTTGCGAAAGCCTCAGCAGATGCTGAGCTTTGTGAGAGAGTCTGCACTGAGCAAGTGAACAAACTGACCTTGGAAAAGGAATCTGTCCTTCAGAAGTCACTGCAGTTTGAAAAGCACAATGAAGCTCTTCTCCAAGAGAAGAAAGAATTGGAGACAAAATACTCGGAGCTTCTTGATGAAAACAAGTCTTGTGCAAAGGCGATTTCTGATCTGAAGAGAGAACGTGAGCTGGAGCTCTCATCCAAGGATGCTCTGACCCAAGAGAATGCCATGCTCCAAGATTCCATCGAAGCCCTGAAGGGAGAACTCGGTAAGAAGACTGTAGAAAATCAAGAGTTAATGGCCTGTAAATGTGACCTTTCCAATCTTCTGAAGGAGACCCAGGACGCTAAGAGAGCATTAGAAGGTGAGCTGGCTGCTGCATCACACACCGAGCAGGTCCTGGCATCTTCCTTGGAGACCTGCTCCTTTGCCAGGGAAATGCTGACCAGGGAGAGGGATGAGCTGCAGGAGAAGTGTCAGAAATTAAACAGAGAGGTTGCTCATATAGAAGAAAACTTAACCTTAGAAAAGGGAGCTCGAAAACTGGCCGAGAAATCCTTTCTGTTGGGACGTACGGAACTTCAAAGGAACATCAGCTGCTTAGAGAAGGAGGTAGAAGAGCTGAGAGAGAAAAATAAAGAAGTTCTGGCTGAGAAAAAGCTTCTAATTCAGGAGAAAGAAAAATTTGAAATGAAACTGGTGGAAATAATGAAAGAGAAAGAAACCCTCTGTGCAGAAAAAGAGCAGCTCGCTTCCAGCATGGAGCAACTGAACTTTGCTTCCTTGTCCAGCTCAGCAGCAGAATTCCAGGGCCTGCACAGCTCCATCTCCAAGAAGATGGATGTGCTTGAACACGAGATGGAGCTGATGGAAGAGGAGGGAATTGAGTTCCTTCAGGAACTGGACAGCCTGAGGGATAAGCAGGACAGTCTGGTCATCAGTAAGGAGGGAGCAGTGAATGAGAAGGGGAAATTCTCCCAGGATTATTACAGACTGTGTGAGGAAGTTAAACTTTTAGAACAAACTAACAGTGACCTCTCAGGCAAATTGCTGGAGTCTCAGGGCCAAAATCAGATGCTGCAGGAGCAAATGAACAATCTGATTTTGAAAGTAAAAGAAATTGAGACTCTCCAGGCCCAAGCAGTAGTTCAAAAACCAGAGGTATTGAAATTCCTAGTTAAAAGTCAAGTCTGGGGCTGATTCTACTAACCCTGAGCACTAACCCCTGGTGTCCTCTCTGCCCTTCACTGCACACTCAGCACTTCTTAACACACTGCACTCGTGGGCTCTCACTGTGGTACCTGGGGGTTGTTGCAAGTTGCAACTGTGAGTCTGAAAGACACTTTATAATTTTTTTAAGAGATGTTTTTAACTACGAAAGCCTCTGTTGTCGCTGAATATTGCAAGAAAACAACAAACTGTGAATAAAAGGAAGTTGTGTCCTCTGAATCTGGTTGGAGACGTTGAGCAGCTCCTGGTGAAGGACTCTGCAGCTTAAAATCTAAAGTAGTAATAGATAAGGTTTTAGATTGGATCTTTGTGCAATTTTAGGTTCAATTACAGCAAATGCTCCAAAAAATATAAAAGAATGTGCTGCTCCTGTAAACGTAATTGGATAAAAGCAATGTGAGAGACTGGGAAAGACATTGGCAATTCTGGTGTTCTTTTTATTCACAGAAGTGTTCTGTATTCACCACCAACAAATTCTGTGTAAAATACTTTTAATTTCAGTTTTTGTGGCTTGAAGCCCAGAAAATCACGTTGAATGCAAATTGGAATCAAGATGTCCTATAGATTACACCTGCCTAAGTATTTTAATATCTCTGTGAAGCATTTCCTTTATGAGGCCATAATGAACAACACTGAAATAATGCAATAATTGGCTTTATCTCTAATTCCATTGTTTTCCAAATTCTTGAGGTTTTGTAATTCCTTATTTTCTGAAAATATACCAGGCTGTTGGAAGTGAATATCTGATGAATTACTACTGCTTAAAGAGGTGAGAGATCTAAGAGCAATCGTCATGGTGGTAATGAGAAATCTGGGAATTAAAATAGAGGGAATTCCTCAGTGGTGACACAAGCATGGGGTTATCATCTGTTTCTGCATGGAATTGAATCTTCTCTTCAGTTCATTTTGTGCTTTATGCAGCTCCAAAATGCAAATAAATTCCTAGCTTAAGTCCTTATTTAACTGGGAAGCAGCTGGCAAACCATGGAGCTGTGCATAAAGTATTGGTCTTTTGCTGTCAGAGTTCCTGTTGGGAATAACTGGTTTTTTCCCCACTTCCGTTTATATCCAGGTGGCCAAACTGGCAGAAGATGTTTTCCAGGCAGTGGAGCAGGTGACCAAGGAGAAGGATGCCATTCACAAAGAAAAGATTGAAACTTTGGCCTCTTTGGAGAACTCGAGACAGACGAACGAGAAGCTGCAGAATGAAGTAATCACATTAAATACTTTTCTGTGAAAAGTTCTGCCTGGTTTGTGAGAGCAACTGTTGAGTTATAGAGAATTGGATTAGGCAGGAGATGATTCTGTCATTTTCCCACTGTGAAAAATTACTGGATGAGTGCAGAGTGATGGAAAATGCACCTGGTTTTACGCTCCTGGTTATTTTGTGTTTTGCACCTGGTGTCAGTCCAAGGTGCAGCAGCTCCTGTTGGGATCTGTTCCCAGGCTGTGTCTTCCCACCGCTCTGTGCTGCTCCAGGGCCTGGGGAAGGGGAGGATGCCCTCACCCTTTGATCTCCTGCAGCTCCCTTAGCGCTGGGAGTGAACAGCTGGGCTGCCCTAAGTGCTGGAACGGGAGCGATTTCCAGCGGGATCTGCCGGCACAGGAATTAGAAGTGGTGACGTTCATATGGGAGGGGTTCCCTTTCTGGATTAAAAAAATCCACAGGGTCCTGTAATGCCATGAGAAGGGCTGCAGATTATCTGTTATGTAATACACTGTGGGGCTGCATGCAAACAAATCAGGTCCACGAGCTCCTGATGTTTCCGTGGGGGACCCAAGCTCAGGAAATCCGTGTCCAACACTTGATCCCATGCAGCAAGATCTCTGCAAGGAATTCATTTCCTCTGGGTGCAGGCACAGCATTCAGCCCTCCTGACTCTCAGAAAATAAGGTATGGAAAAGCAGAATTTACGAGTTATCCTAGAGGAATAAAGATCAAGGGGACAGCTGATTTTAGCAACAAGCTCTGCTCTAAAAAACAAATAATGCTCTGAGTGGTGCAGCAGTTAATGGAGGTGAGGTGCTTTGGGCTTTACCTTGAGGTGTTGACAGCACATTCTTGGAAACTGCTCTCCAGTGGATTTGGAATTCTTTGTCCTGCTCTGTTTGAATGCAGAAAGTCTCGTAACGTTTGCCATTGGACAAACGCATCGGTGCAGACAGGCTGGGTTAATTTAGGGGCTGAAATGAAAATGGAACAAGCCCCCATTTTGCTGAGTATCATTTCTGAGTGCGACACCTGAGAGCTCTGTGGTTTCATTGGTGTAATGAGGGTTTTTTTCCTCTTTAAGTTGGACATGCTTAAACAAAACAACCTGAAAAACGAAGAGGAACTTAATAAATCAAAAGAGCTTCTAAATCTGGAGAACAAGAAAGTGGAAGAACTTAAAAAAGAATTGTAAGTATTTCAGTGTTAAATCTGTTAATTTTTGTGGGTACTTTTTCCTTTGATTTTGATGAATTTTTTTTGTCTTTCATCACCTTTCTGGTATCCTGACTTATAAAGCAGATACTAGGTCAAAATTAAATGTTCGGCATGTGCAAAACTTGACATCAAAATGTTGCTACTAAATTGCTGAGGGGAATTGAAGCAAATCCTTGGAGCGTAGTTTGAAATAATCTGTTGGAGGGTTCTGCTGCTTGAAGGCACAAGATGATATTAAAATCTTTATTAGAAGAGAATTCTATTTTATTTATTTGCAAGTACACTTGGAGTGTTAAGTGGCTTTGTTCATAGAAATTTGATCCTGCTTTTATTTTTCATTGACAGCTTTATGAAGTTTATTTCTGTGGCCTCACTGTGTATTTATTTCCTAAATGGTGCAAACCAAATCCTATATATGGAATGTAAAAGTCGAGTTAATTGTTCATTATTTGAGCTGCTTCGTTGAGAAACGGCATTTTACATACTACAGACTCACAATGTGTAACATCGGACACAAACAAATGAACTGAAAGCGTTTGATACAAAGTGATTTGCCCTGTGGAATCTCATTGTAGCAACGCTGCTGCTGTGCCACGGGGAATAAAGATCCCAGTTATTGCTGCCCTGCAGTGGCTGCCCATCCCCAGCTCTCAGAGGTGTCGTGCATTAAATCACAAACCTCTTTCCACCTGTGCTCCAGGAGGAATTTCTTGGCTCATGGAGTGAGAGCTGGAATCTCGCTGACAGCTTAAGAGCAGCTTTGACTAGTTATTATTATTAATGGAGTTCCATTTGTCATTTTTGTGACAGTTCTGAGCCACCGACAGCTCCGAGGTGACACCGGGGCACAAGGGCCACCAGCTCACAGAATTCAGTGTCTGGCCATGACTGGCAGCTTGTGCTGGTGGCTTTGGAAATCCTGGGTTCTTGCACAGACCCCTTTGAGAAAGGCAGGATTTCTTTCCATGAGCAATTCCTGCCTCAGCGCTCGTGGGAAATGCCAGAGTAAATGACTGCTGGTTGCTCTAACGCTGGAACAGCAAGGGAGACTCTGCTATTATGGAAAGGCAGCAGATACTGGGCTGCAATTCTCCAGGCAGGAATTATCTGTAAGAGATGCTGCCTTGATAACCTCCAGCACCACAATCAGGTGTTCCCAGGAGCCTGATCACTCTGAGGGGTTAATTCTGTTAGTTCTTAGACTGTTGCTGAATGTGGTCTCTGATCAGCAGAGCTGAGACCCTGGGGAGAAAGGGAAGCTTGTCTAGTTTTTAATTGATCTTTGATAGTTATTTTGTGTGTTGCCCTGTTTTAATTATAGTCAGAATCAGCGTGGTAACAGGGATTGCTGATCCGCAGGGTGTGGGTGGAGAGCACAGCTCAGGGGTGAGGCCTTGCTGAGGGGAGCAGAGGGAACGTGGTGCCCGCAGGAGCTGGGGGAACGTGCTGCCTTGGGAGGCAGGGGGATGTGGCAGGACAGGGCGTCCTTTGGGAAGAGCCTTCCCTGCAGGGCTGGGCTTGGGGTGGGGGAAAGCTGCAGTGCCTGTGGGCGCTCCCCTTGGAGCGTTTCAGGCACGCTGACCCCAGTATTGGGTGTGGGGTTTTTCTAACGCCCTAAATAATCTGTGCCTTAATGCCAAAAGAAAGAGGAGAAGGAGTTGGTGCTGCACCTCAGCAAGGAAACAGGGTTAGAAATAGGTGTGTCCCTGCTCAGCAGCTGGAGGAGAGTCGCTGTTAGAGGTGGGAGCAGTTTGCTCCAGTCCAGGGGGATCAGGCTGGGAATTGGCCAAAGTGAGACCAAGCGGAAGAAATGGTTGAAAAATCAGAGTCCCATGAGATGCTGTACTCAAAGTAAATCAGACTTTTGTCTAAATGTGCCCAGTAAGGGACAACAGATCCTTGTATTTTGAAGTGCTTGAATAAGTTTCTGACTTAAGAGTTCTTCTACTTCCCACAGTTATAAAAGTATTTTTAATATTCCAGTCAGGGTTTAAGTCTGTAGTATTGGCACACAGGAGTACCGAGCCTCCTTTTTTAAAAAACAAAAGAGTAATAAAAATTACTAGTCAGTGAAGTTAAGGGTGTCTTTTGTGCTTTTTGAAGGATGTGAAATCTTAAAGATTTTGTGTTAGTCACTCATGTTACAGCCAGCATGCGAAATAATTTCAAAATTTTTTTGCAAATAAACATATTTTAAGGAGACTATACTCGTTAGTAGCCACACAGACTGATGAAAGCTGCAAAGCCTTTTTTTCTTTGGCTTTGGTTTTGTCTCATTTGCAGTTTCGTGTCTGTTAAAATAATAGATGAGATGTTTGCTTCCGGTGATCCTGCACTTTTGGATGTCAGACCTTGTAGGGAGTAGTTAAATAAGTGGAGCTCTAAGCTGGTTTTTTTTCCCTGTTGCCTTTTCTACCTAGTTTTCTTTTTCATGCTTTTAAGCAATTCTGTTCTACCTCTGCCTGCAAAGTTCCCTTCTGTGAACAGTTCGGGCTGCGAACTCCGCCAGCCCTGCTGCCCTGCGTGGCCCCCCCCCGGCCCTGCTGCCCCGCCCCCCGCCCTGCCGCCCGGCGGGGCCCCACCCCCGCCCTGCTGCCCTGCATCCCTACCCCCCGCCCCGCTGCCCTGCGTGGCCCCCCCCCGGCCCTGCTGCCCCGCCCCCCGCCCTGCCGCCCGGCGGGGCCCCACCCCCGCCCTGCTGCCCTGCATCCCTACCCCCCGCCCCGCTGCCCTGCGTGGCCCCCCCCCGGCCCTGCTGCCCCGCCCCCCGCCCTGCCGCCCGGCGGGGCCCCACCCCCGCCCTGCTGCCCTGCATCCCTACCCCCCGCCCCGCTGCCCTGCGTGGCCCCCCCCCGGCCCTGCTGCCCCGCCCCCCGCCCTGCCGCCCGGCGGGGCCCCACCCCCGCCCTGCTGCCCTGCGTGTCCGAGTCCCA
>VWPU01002728.1:0-96406 GCA_013398955.1 Callaeas wilsoni | reverse complement strand
AACCCCAGCCCTGCTGCCCTGCGTGTCCAAACCCCAGCCCTGCTGCCCTGCGTGTCCGAACCCCAGCCCTGCGTGTCCGAACCCCAGCCCTGCTGCCCTGCGTGTCCGAATCCCAGCCCTGCTGCCCTGCCTGTCCAAACCCCAGCCCTGCTGCCCTGCGTGTCCAAACCCCAGCCCTGCTGCCCTGCGTGTCCCAATCCCAGCCCTGCGTGTCCGAACCCCAGCCCTGCTGCCCGTGGGAATTGCCGAGCACCTGGAGCGCTGCGAGGGGACGGCTTTGCGCGGCCGCAGGGTTCCCCCCGTCCCCGCGTCCCCGCGCTTGTCGCCGCTCTTCCCGATCCCTCAGCCATGTGACCCTGATGTATTTTTCCAAGCTGTGAAGCCGCCTCTCTCCCCCAGTTTTCCCTCGCCTCTCCCGTTCCTATGGTAACGATGCTCTCTGTGTGCTCGCAGCGAAGCGCTCAAGCTGGCAGCGGCTCACAAGTCCCAGCAGCTCGAGGCTCTGCAGGAGGAGAACGTGAAACTGGCCGAGGAGCTGGGCAGGAGCAGGGACGAGGTGTCGAGCCACCACAAGGTAGAGCGGCCGCAGCGGGCGGGTGGAGGCTCCGCCGGAGCCCCGGGGCTGCCCCGGGGAGCCGAGAGCTGGAAAGGATGAGTGGTGCTGGGAGCGCTTGGAAATAAATTTGGAAGCCACCTGCACGGGGAGGTTGGAAGTGCAGGCTGACAGGAGGTTACGTAACCCGGGAAGGATACTTGGGAAGGCTTGGGAATGAGCATAAATTAAACGTGCTTTAGCCAAGTGTATTAACAGAGAGTTGCTATTTCTGTCGGGAGTGATTTTGTTATACAGCTGTGGAAATGTCCATCCACCAGTACTAAGGAAATGTAGCTTTTTAATTCTTATTCCTGCTCTCTGCACTGAAAACAAAGAGTGTTTAAGATGTATTTCAGAATACTATGTAAAATTACTTGGTTGGACTTGTGCTGTGCATGTGTCTGCTCAAACTTCACACTGTGCTGCAGCCAGGTGGTGGGTCCTGGGGAACAGAACCCCTGTAAGGTGTTTTTCTGGTGGTACTTCTTTTTTTTTTTCTTTTTTTTTTTTTTTTGCTATTATAGCTGAACATGTTGTTGGAATCCTAAAATATGGGCACGTCACTCAGCTTGTATCACTGGTACTTGCCAGAAGATAAAACAGATTTACAGCCCCTAATGTGGTGGGTTTAGTTCTTGTGGAGCAGTTCCAGTGACAGGCATACTGTGAAGGAATCTTTGGAAGATCTTATCCAAAGGATCCAAAAGCAGGAATGCAGGAGAGCAGGATTTGTGCCCTGCCTTTCTGAGAGAGCACCTGTGCAGGGAGGAGATCCTGTTCCCTGTGACAGGGCACAGACTCTTCCACCCTGCAACAGGCTTAATATTTTTAAAGCCAAGAGGCTGATCGGTCCCCAAACTGGGGACAGATTTCCCTGTTTGGAAGTCCTGAGGATGGGTGACTACAGCCCTGGCCAGTTTGTAAATCCTTTTAGCTGCTGACAGGAGTAATGCTCACGCTCCTTGATCCTCAAGAGCCTTTGGAGGTGAGGAGCAGAGTCCCAGACGTGTGGGCTCAGCACTGACTCATTCCCCATCTGAGGAGCAGAGTGGGGAGAGCACGTCCCAAAGAGCCAGTGGGAGCTGCTCCCCACTCCCACAGGGTTTCCTAAATTATTTCAGAGTCCTTGAGGCAACCTGTTATTTTCAGGGAGAGTTGTAACTTCAGAAAGCTTTGGCAGCATTGGTCAAATCTTTCTGCTTTTTGTCACACGGAAAGGCCCCGAGGGAAGGGACCCCTGGGCCCCGCGCCGTGGGCTGGCTGCAGTCGCTGCGCTCAGTCTGTGACCTCCCTTGTTTCCAGCTGGCCTCGGGAAGGAATCCTGCTGTGGATCTGCCAGCAGGGATCCCTCCCTCACTGCCAGGACAGACAGCTGTAGTGTGGGAAGCACAGGGGTGAATCCATCACCCCACAGACTGCCGTGGTGTCAGCTCGGTTGCACCACAGCCTGTCCTGCCCGTGAGTAGACGGCTCCAAGAGCGAGGATCTGGAGGATCTGGAGGATCTGCTGGGGTTTGGATGCACAGTCTGTTTGCCTTCTTCAGCCCCTCGTGTGTCCTCCTCGGTGAGGAAAATGTGATCTGAATGTCGGGCGTGTGGGAATGCTGCCCGTTGCAGTTCCCAAATGTAGTATTTGGGCTGTGAGATCTGGTGAACAGCTCGGCCTCCCAAAAGCCTGGAGAGGCCTTTGGTGTCCCAACACCTCCCCTCTTCTGTCACACCATGCTCAGGCACCAGTGGCCACAGGCTTTGGGCTCCCTGAGCTCAGGCTTTCTGTGGGAAGCAGGAAAAATGTCACCACCAAGAATCCTCCAGCAGATTTTGGAGGAGTGCCTCGGGAAGGAGTGAAGGGTTTCCCACAGCAGGATTGCCCAGGAGCTGCCTGCTGTGCTCCCAAAAATCTGGGCAGTGGGGAGGAAAGCAGAACACAGCAGAGCTCAGGGTGAAGAGGGTCTGTGCAGGTACCTGTTAAATGCATCAGGAAGGGGCAAACACGGGATTGGGAATTTTGAGCCGTTGCTGTGGTAACCACATAAATTCTAACAAGTGTGTTGTCAGTTGGGTTAGAGAATCTGTGGCTGCTTGTGACACACTTTGCAAAATTCATGAATCCTGTTTCATGAATGATTTATCCGGACATCTGAAGGTTAAAGTGTCTCACACCAAAGATGCTGAGGGAGCTTTTCTGTATTGATCCGTTAATAATTAGCTGATTGTAATTAGTTAAAGAGTCACATTCGGATAGATATTGAGCTTGGGGAGCTTTCCTGGCTTCAAATTATTTGTTGTGGCATTTTGGGAGCCTCAGACCTGCCCGGGCATTTGAAGTTCATTGGAGAAGGTGTAGAAATACCCAGCAGCTCAGCTGGCCCATCTTTTATTGATGGCGTGCAAGGTCAGCTCTGAGGGTGCCGAGTGTGACTGCAGAGGAATGCCAGTGCTGGCAGAGGACAAGGAATCCAAAAAACCAGCTGGGAAGTGTGATGCACAGGAGATGTGTCCCCTCACTCTGGAGATCTGCAGGAGGAGGGGGTCTGGAGCCCAGGTGTCAGAAGGAGGGTCTGGAGAAGCGGCCAAAGCTGCAGCTCCCTGGGAGTCACATTTCCCAGACTTGTCATATTTCTCCTTTTTTTGTCACCAGTCTGTACAGATGTCAGGAGTTCACACAGGCTGCCTCTGGGCAGGAAACAAGACAGAAGCTGGGAATCAGGGGGTGCTCTGGTGCTGCTGGTGAAACTGGGGTTTCACTGGGTTTGACCTGCAGGGAAAACTTGGCCATAGCCCCACAGTGCTCTGCTCTCCCACCGTGGTCACTTGCCTTGAGAGACACATCTTGATTTGCTTTAAGAATTATTTATAGAAGTCTCTCTACACCCTTCTAGTATCTCTTTTTCGTATCAATAGAGTTGTCTGGTTAAGCTCAGTGCAATGATCCTGGTTAATTCCAAACCTGGAAGGTTTAACAGCACTGCAGGGAAGGAGAAGGTAACTCCTCAGGAAATGTGGAGGAGATGGCTGCGCTCAGTGAGCTGCATTTAGCTGAGAGCTGGGGGCTGGCAGACAACCTGCCTGCTTGAGGAAACTTGTTTAACACCTTCTGTGCCAAACCTCAGTATCTGCAAAGGGCTGAAAGAGTTCCCTCTGTCAGGGACAGGAGCTGTTGTCAGGGCTCTGAGGTTTCCATTATTAATGTATGTGTTCCTGACCTTGTGGATGAACCCTGGAAGCTTGTGAAATCCCACTGGAGATTGTGCTCAGGGAGTTCTGGTACAGACAGTTCTCAGAGCAGTAATTGCTGGCTTTGGCCATTGAATAAGAAGGAAGAGGAGATGGTGAAAAATAATTAATTTGCCTGAAAAATACTTGTTTTATTAACCTTATCAGAAGCTCAGGTGCCCCAGTGTTTCTGTGGTGAGCCTTTGCAGTTTTGGTGCTTTGCATTTCCTAACCCAGTTTGGACCCAGGAACCAACAACAATAATTTCAGTTGAAGGCCTTGCTGGTTTTAAGGGATTAAGAGGGGCCTCGCCGAGTTACAGGTCCAGGATGTGGTAACAACCAGCAGACCAACAATTGGGATCAATAATTGATCTCTGAGTAACGGGGCAGTAACAAATACGGATCAGTGGTACAATGATCCAGCACAGCAAACCCAGCTATGCACCAGTGCTGGGCTTAAAGTAATGGCCAGGCACACAAAGGGTTCTTGGTGTGTGGGGGCCTGGAAATACCTTTTAACGCTGCTCTGACGCCTCTGCTGTGTGCACAGGACGTGGAAGTGCTCATAAAGCACCACCAGCCCCTCACTAGCTGATGTTTCGGTCACTGAACAGTTTGTGTTTGGGTGCGTGTGCTGTGCCAGTAGAAAATCTGCTGCTTTGAGGATGTGGGGGCTCTGCAGCCTCTCCCACTTTCATTTTATGATGATAATGATGCTCTGATGTATTATACTACGGAAACAATCTGTAGTGTATTAACTGGAGTCTGTTTGCACTTGTGTTTCAGCTGGAAGAGGAGAGATCAGTACTCAATAACCAGTTGTTAGAGATGAAAAAGAGGTAAGTTGTTCCTGCTGATGTGTGTTTAACCCCACAGTCCAGAAACATAACACAAAAACACTGCTAAGAGCTGTTCTTTTCTGTTGTGTCGTGGTTAAAAGTGCTGAGTTGTTGCACTCGTTGGATTAGAGATGGAACCGTCCACGTTTGCTTTAGTTCCACACCTCCCACGTTGTGGTAATTCTTATTTGCAGTGACCAGTTTAATGTTTGGTTTTAGTCTGCTCTGGAATGTTGGATTGTCCCTCAGTCTGATAAAATGTGTGTGCACAGATGTGACCCGGCGAGCTCCTGAGAAATAATGGACAATACAGTGATGCTGAGGAGGGTTATTAGAAAAAAAGGGGAAAAGGAAAGAAAAGTTACTGAGCACTGACTTGCTGCTCTCATGGTTTTGGGCTGCTGAGTTCCTTGTGGGTTATTGCAGTTCATTCAGCACTGCTTTTGAGTGCCAGGAGATTTGTCCTGGGTGGCTGGGGCATCCCTTTGTAAAATCTGCTCAGGGAAAGGTCCCGAGTCACAAAACGGAGTGTCTGCAGTGTGTGTGTGGGAAGCTGATTGGCCTGCAGGGAAATGGGGGCTTTCCAAAAGCAGTTACATAAATCCTTAGAGAACAAGGGAACAACACAGCTCCCCACGACACCTCGGGTGTTCCAGGAAAAACAAACCAACCCCTGCTACGCTTCCTGAGCTTACAATGGTCACAACAAAGAGCAGTGAGTGGCACTTGGGTGTTTATGCACATCCTTGGCCGCTCAGTATTGTCACTGTTCCCTTCTTTGTGCCCTGGCACTCTGTTCTCTGGGAGGGGGCTGTTGTATCTCCCGCTGTTCCGAAGGACAGCAGGCACATGGGTGCTTCCCAAGCCACTGCTTCCCCAGGGAATGTCAGGGTTGGATCAGCTGAACCTCCAGCTTTAACCAGCCTCATGAGCTGCAGCACCAGCATGTTCCTGAACATGTTTGAAAATGTGTTTTCAGTGGTGTAACTCCTGGAAGTCACTTGAGGAAAGGAAGGAGGGATTTGGGGACCGAGTCATTCAGTACTTTCCAGCAGTTCTGTTTCACAGAGAACATTTCCAAAGACAAACTCTTTATAAGTTCTGCAGAGGAAGGTGTGTGGCTCTGATCTTCCTTCTCCTGGTTTACTCTGGGTGAGCTGCCTGAAATAATCCAGACAATTATGAAATCAGTGAAGGGAATTTTAGCATGACTTTACCTTCAGTCGGTTACACCGAGATGCCCCAGTTTGTGACTGGATTAATGACATTGCTCAGCAGTGTTGAATAAACTGCAATGGAACAGGAAAATGAGCAACAGAACAGGGGGAAATGAGGAATAGGAGCAGCCCTGCTGAGGCAAACTGCAGGTACGGGGGCTCAGAACATGTCAACATGTGGCATCAGTGCTAATGAAAAAAGGCTGAATAAAGAGCTAATTAAGTAAATAAAATGAAAAAGTCTCTAAATTCCCAAATTCCACAGAATTTGGTGATGGGAAGATGACGATTTCCTCCTTTTGCCTTAAGAATTCAAGCTGCTAACAAGAGCCATCTTTGTGTTTCAGTTAGGTCAAATCTCTAGCAGTGGTTTTCTCGCCTTCCTTCCACCCCCAGGAATTCTCTCCCTCTATTTTAGCATCCCCTTGTATGAAATAGTCCAGCTGGGAGTGCCAGGAGTTTGATGTTTATGGATCATGGGGGGTTCTGTGTTGCTCAGCTCGTTGGGTTCAGTGTGGGTTGCTGTCTGACTGTCTTTGAGCTTCGCTATTTATCGATACTCATTTCATTCCTCTCTCTTCCCTTTCCTGCCCTTGCTTCCCTTGCTATATCTGTGTGTCTTTAATGGTAAGACTCAAGAAAGTCTATCCACGTTACAATAAATAATTTATTTTTTTTTTAGTAAAGTTGTTGTACATATTTTGGCTGCCTTTGTCCCTTGGTGTCTTGCTTTTGTTTTGTAAAACACTCAGCTCTATATATATATATATAAAATGAAAAAAAAAAGTCTATATATTTTTTACCAAAACAGAAAAGGCCCTTGGTACAAATATTGTTCTTCCTTAAAGTATTTTGCATTTGTACTCCATGTTTCTAACGTGGTTCTTGTTATCTTGCATTTTTAAAGCTTACCCAGTAGCACTTTAAGGTATTTGCTTCATTCTTAGAATTTCTTATTTTTGTAGTAAGGGAAGAATCTGGGCGGTTTTTTTTTTCTAATGTTAAACCAAAACAAACCCCTTTCTCCCACGACTTCCACACGCTGCTCAGTACATGGCTTAAGCTTCTCAAGAAAGTGAAGTTTTAAAATGGCATCAAAATGAAAAAGTCATTTTTATTGTTTTGATTTCCCCCCTGCTGGTAAGCAGATATTTTGGACTCGAATTGGCAGGAAAAGAGTTTAAGTTCACCAAGTCAACTTTTTTTCTTTTTTTTTCCCCCCAAATAAACAAAATAGTTTCCCCTTCCGCTTGCAAGCCCTCACAGTGCAGGTGTTTGCCATTCAGCACTTGCTGAAGTTCACTGTGTGTGACTCGCACTGCTCTCGGTGCTCCCGGCATCGTCCACTTGCAGCAGCAGCAGCCAGACTCTGCCTGGAGGTGAACTGTGATCCAGTTAGGGATCAGCACCTTCTTTGGTTGTAGCTTCTCCAGCTCCAGCATTTTTGGGTGTCCCACTGGAGCAGCTCCTGGAGAGACTGACCTGGGAAGGAAAACCCAAAGCTCCAGCACAGGGACCTTCTTCCCCTCTTGTTTTCTCTCCTCTTTTCTTCTCTCCTTTCTCTCCCCTTGTGTTTTAGCATTCGAGGCTCCTGTGTTGAGTCTGTAAATATTTTATTTCTATCCTTACAACCTGTTTGCCTTTTTCAACCACTTCAGCGTTGTGGTGGTTGAAGCCGAGCCCGACAAATGGCGAATTAACCGTTATTTGTGCCAAAAGCTTCTGTTTGGTCCTGATCTCTCAATGCAGATCTGACCAAGTGGAAACATTGGCTCAATCACAAGCTCTTGAGCATGGGCTGAGTCACTGGGCTTTCCATCTGCCCTTCCCCAGCTGCGTGCACAGCACAGGAACGCTCGGGAGAAGTCTCGGGTGCAGCAGAGCTTGTGAGCAGCAACTTCCAGATGTGATTCCCAGATGTCCTCAGAGTTTACTTCCCAGCAAATCCTGGATTTGCAGCTCTGCTCTGCCAGCAGCACCCCGTGCACTGGCAGCACGTTCTTTCCCACAGCACCGTGCCTTTGATCCACTCAGCAAAGCACTGAAGCCACGGGATAGGCCAGAGCGTTGGGAATCCTGCGGGAGGACACGGAGGTGGCTGTGGAGCTTTGAGTGCTTTGCTGACTCGGGGTTGGCCAGGGGGTCTTTACATGCCAGTACCTTTTTGGGTTTTATTAACGAGACTTGTGCCTCAAGGCAAGATCACACAGTCTGCAAGTTGTTGTGTTTCCACTTCCATTGATTCTCTAATTGTAAAAATATACCAAAACCAAATCAAATTTTGGTTCTTCTTTGGTAGCTGCCTCAGCTTTTCTAAACCCCAGATTCTCCACTTGCTGCTTCCATTCCCGAGTACAATCTGAACAATGGAAGAATTGCATTGATTGTGCTCTCATTGTTGAGTTGCCCGTTTATCTGGAGTGGGTGAGATTTCCTGTGTTTCATGGTCTGGGTATCGTGGCTCTCACTAACTGTAGATACCACAGAGATGGAAACTGTTCCATTTGAGCTCGATAGCTGTCCCCTGAGCATCCTCCCACGTGGATGGGCTCTGCTCCTGATCCTTCAGCAGTCCTGGGCAGTGCAGTGCAGTTTAGAATCCCTGCAGGAGCTCAGAGCCCATAGCAGCACCGCTGCCTGCGCTGAAGAACCAGTTCCTCTTGGAGAAAAGTAAACGCTTTGAAGTCACTCTTTTGTTGTTTTCTTTTTTAACCAAAACCTTTGAGCTTGTAAGGAGATTTGTAGCAATGCTCCTCATGTGAGAGGACAGTTACTCAGTGCGTGTGTTCTGTGACCTGTCAGGAAGATCTGCCTGCAGCGGTGTGAGGGTGTCACAGCAGTGGTGCCTTCAGGCAGGAGCTGTAGGCAGAAGTTGTACCTCTGTTAGGTCCATGGAACACACTGGGAAAACTGGACATATGTACACAGAAGGGTGTTGTGCCTGCTTTGGAGGATTTCTTTTTAACCCTTCTCCCGTGAAAACAAATCCCAAGCGGTTTCTCCATGTGCAGGAAATGATGATGCCACTGAAATTAGTGAGGACCAGCTGATATTTCCAGCCTCATCCATGCTTTGCATGACAACTTGTACAATGAGCTTTGCATGCCTGTTTTGTTGCTTGTTAGTAATTTTCAAGAAGTAACAAAACTCTCAAGTTAGGTTTTGTGGAACATTGTGCAACATGTTTGTTTATCCTGTATCTCCCCAGTCTGTTAACTTGCTCCTTTAAATTCAAATGGATTCGGTGCTATGCAGATTCTGGCATGTACTACCTAGGTAAAGTTTTTGCTTTGTTTCCACAGTTGTAACACCTGAAATGTTTATGCATTTTTAAAACCTTAGTCAAGTAGCAAATCGTAATTTGTTTTTTAAGAACCACTTCTTACAGTAGTTTAATACTTGAAATTAAATTAAACTACTTTAGGCCACTACAGTTACCCATTCTTTAGATGACTTCTGGTTTTACTTGGTTTTCTTTTAGAGAATCGACTTTAAAAAAAGAAATTGATGAAGAGAGAGCATCCTTACAGAAATCCATCAATGTTACTAGTGCCTTGATCACACAAAAAGATGAGGAACTGGAAAAACTCAGACATGAGGTAAATGAGGAACGGGATGAGTCCTGATTTCAATTAAGTTGCAGCCAGAGGCTTTGTGTGCTGCCTCCTGAAGAGCTGGCTGATGATTTTTCTTTCATGTGGCATAGTTAAACCTTAGCATCAAATCTTTAGATGCCTGTGCTGAGCCAGGTGACTCCTGGCACGTGGTTTTGGTGGCTGTTCAGCCCGTGCTTCAAGGGCCGTGGCCCTGGTGCTCTGACTTGGTGCTGGGAGGTCCGAGTGTTCTCAAACTACTCTTGCAGATCACGGTGCTCCGCGGAGAAAACGCTTCTGCAAAAACCCTGCAGTCAGTGGTGAAGTCACTGGAGTCTGACAAACTGAAACTTGAGGAAAAGGTGAAGAACCTGGAGCAAAAACTCAAGGAAAACAACGAGCAGCCTTTAACTGCAGTGAGCCCCTCAGGTAAAGCGAGAGCCACTCCAGTATCAGCGCCCTCAGAGACTGTGACTTTATTTCTGACTGAGCCATCCCACGAGTCACATTGTACCTTGTTTGGTTTTTCCCTTTAAAGGTAATGTTGCCACTCTACTTCAGGAGGAAATTGCAAGAGAGAAGCAGGTATTGGATGTGCACGTGAGCATGCTAAACCAGCAGTGGGGCCGTAGGAGGGGGAATACTCCAAAGACAGTCCTTACCAGGATTTGTCAGTCAGCATTTTAACGGGCAGATTTATCTTGTAGCCCTCAGCTTCTGAAGGGAAATGGCAGTGACAGTAAATACCCAGAATCACGTGATGAGTGATACTGGACACACAGTTGAGATTGTGGGAATGTGAGGAAACAAGCAGGAAACGAGGGTGGCAGGTTGTGCCCTGTAGCCTGTCAGTGAGGAGCAGCCTGGCAGAGCACCCACTGCTCCCTGGCCTTCTTTCCAAAGGTTTCTCGGATGTGCATGAGGAAGAGCTGTGGCGCACCCGAAGCTGGTGTTTGCCATCTTGGAGAAGTGGGCTTCCTGAGCTCCTGGGTACCTCTAAGCTCTGCAGTTCTTCCCAGCTGGAAGAACTCAGAACAAGGGTTGGCAGCAGTGGAGAAGAAAGGTGCTCAGCTGGCACAGGAAGATGTGATTCAGAGTCACAGTCACAGTGACCATGTGAAGTGCTGCTTCACAGGGGCCTGTGCCAACAAATGCCTAGAAAAGATGGTTAGAATAGAATCACCTTCTGCTCATGATAAAGTCTTTGTTAGATCACGAATGTCAGTCACAGTGATTAAAAGATGTCCTTCCCAGTTGTGCAGCTCTCAGAACTGTCATAAACATAAACTAACCACCAATCTTTTTCTGGTTTTCTGCTTCCCTGAATTCACCTGCTGATGGCAACCCTTCCTTCCACCAGGGCGAGGTTGGTTCCGCTTCTTTCCTTCCCTGTTAATTTGCCAAGTGTTCCTTGGTTACGTTCAGCAGTGCTGAACCCCAGGCCTGGGGGAGGTGCCATCCCTCTGACTCTCCTTGTCCTTGGCTCTCCTAGATCGACTTCCTGAATTCAGTGATAGTGGATCTGCAAAGGAGAAATGAAGAATTGAACTTGAAGATACAAAGAATGTGTGAAGCAGCCCTCAATGGCAACGAAGAGGAGATAAATAACTATGACAGGTACAAATCCTAAAGAAAACCTCAGCTCTTGTTTTTGGCAGCTGCACAATGCACCAGCCTGATCTCAGCTGTCAGGAGGCACAGCCAGAGCTTTCCCTGGAGTTCAGTGGTTGAATCCAGCCTTCTCTTTACGCTGTGGTGTAACTGGTGGTGCAAATGATGCTCTGTAGTTAGCGGTCACAAACACTGAGGTATTGTGATGAGTCTGTTGTCAGACTTGGTGGATCTGGCCCTTTCCAAGCGCAGAAGATCCTTGCTCCCAAGAGGCTGTAGCTGTGTTGGGATGGCATGATCCAATCCAGAGAAACAGAACTAAAACCTATTTGATATATCATGACTTCAGATCTCTTAAGGGAAAAGAGAAACAAGTTTACACGTGTTTCTTTTAAATGTCTCTGTGCAGATATTTGCACAAACAGCAGCTCATTTAGTAAATACTGGAGTGGAGGGGATTGTGGGGGCACTGCAGGGTGCTGGAGAAGGGGTTTGTAGCCCATTTCTTTTGATCTCTGTGGCGTTTCCTGAGTCTCACTGAGCGGGGCCGCGAGCCTTGCTCCCGTGTGGCAGAGGCATTGACCTGTGCCGGTGCTGCTCTTGCAGTGAGGAGGAGAGCCTGTCCAAGAAGAAGCCCCGTCTCTTCTGCGACATCTGCGGCTGCTTCGACCTGCACGACACCGAGGACTGCCCGACGCAGGCGCAGGCGCTGGAGGAGCCGCCGCACTCGGCGCACCACGGCAGCCGGCGCGAGGAGCGGCCCTACTGCGACACCTGCGAGGTCTTCGGCCACTGGACGGCCGACTGCAACGACGACGAGACCTTCTGATGGGGGCACAGCCCCTGCCCCCACGGACCTTGGCACCACCAGCAGCCGCGTGTGCTGAATGTCAGGACAAGGGACAGCGGCTCTCCGCCCCTCGCTGCCCTGCCCGCCCGCTCCAGAATCCCTACAAGCATCAATATTTTGCTCTTCCACTAATAAATACCCCCTGTCCCTTTTTAACAAACTTCAGTGAAAGATAAATAAATGATTTAACAAGTGACTTTATGCTGTTTCTTCCCAGGTTCTGGGTTTGTCCCGCCCTTAACAAGAGCATTTCTTGTTAATCCCTGTGCTGTTGGATCTGTTGATGGGAGAACATGTATAGGAATGAAGCACTAGAGTTATATTAAAGCTTATTTAAATACCTTAAAAATACGCTGTTAATTTTCATATTTGCACTAAACTGTTTTAAGGCTGAATTTGTACATTTAGATTTTTATGCATTTTGTTGGTTTTTTTTTTTTGACACTGGACTGAGTTGAGAAATATTTCATCTTTATTTTCATTTACTCCTTTGATTGCGATGTCGCTTGGTGCCGTGAGCTCTGGGTTGTGGTTTGGTGTGAAACGTGGAAGTGACGCAGGTAAGGAGCTGCTGGGGGGTTTTGGAAAGCTGTATGCTGTGCACACCCGTGCACACCTGAAACAGTTTGTGGGCCATCCCTGTTTTGCATTCTTTCAGCTTCTATATAGTGAGTGTGGTGTGTGTGTGTATATATGCATATATATAATAAAGTTATATTTTGGAAAAAAAAAAGAAGTGTGTTTTCTTTTCTGTCTTTCCATTTNCTATTTTGGAAAAAAAAAAAGTGTGTTTTCTGCCTTTCCATTCGGAGGGTGAGGGGTTCCGTGTGGGGACAGACGTGCCCAGGGGCTGCACTGTAAAGCACAGAATCCATCAGCTGGGAAGAGACCTCTGGGATCACCAAGTCCAGTCTCTGGCCGGACACCCCCTTGTCAATATGGCCAGGGTACGACTGAGTGCCACATCCAGTCCTTACTTAAGGATCTCCAGGGACAGTGACTCCACCACCTCCCTGGGCAATATTTAATCACCCTTTCAGTGAAGATTCCTCCTGAGGCTGTTCCCTCTCCTCCTGTCCCTGTTCCCTGGGAGCAGAGCCTGATCCCCCCCAGCTGCCACCTCCTGTCAGGGAATTGTTCAGAGCCACAAGGTCCCCCCTGAGCCTCCTTTTCTCCAGGCTGAGCCCCTTTCCCAGCTCCCTCAGCCGCTCCTGGGGCTCCAGCCCCTTCCCCAGCTCCGTTCCCTGGACACGCTCCAACCTCTTCATGTCCTTCCTGAATGGAGGGCCCAGAACAGGACACAGGACTCCAGGTGCGGCCTCAGCAGTGCCCAGTGCAGGCGGGAAGCAGTTCCGTGGTGCCACTGGTCACTGTCCCCGGTGCTGCCGGGTGCCAGTGAGCACGCGTGGCCACGAATGGCCACACATGAACACGAACATGCGTGAACACCCATGGCACACATGAACACGAACATGCGTGAACACCCATGGCACACATGAACACGAACACGCGTGAACACCCACGGCACACGTGACAGCCATGACCGGGACCGCGCATGCGCACACGGCTCCGGCGGTTGCCGGCTGCGGCTCCTGCGGCTGCGCGGCCCCGCCCCGCGGTCACGTGGGCGGGCGGGGCGGCCATGGCGGCGCACCTGAGCTCGGGCCGGGTGAACCTGACGGCGCTGCGCGAGGCCGGGCGGCGCGAGCTGCGCGAGTTCCTCGACAAGTGCGCGGGCTCCAAGGTGGGCAGCGCGGGGGCAGCGCGGGGGCCCAGCTGGGCAGGCGGCGTCCGGCGTGTGGCCGGTCTGACCCCGCTGTCCCTTCCCGCAGGCCATCGTGTGGGACGAGTACCTGACCGGCCCCTTCGGGCTCATCGCGCAGTACTCGCTGCTCAAGGTAAGCGCCGCGGGGGCCGGGGGCGGCCGGCCGGGCCCCTGCGCTCCCGCTCCCGGCTGACGGCCGTGCCCGCACGCAGGAGCATGAGGTGGAGAAGATGTTCACGCTCAAGCCGGGCCGGCTGCCCCCGGCCGACGTCAAGAACATCATCTTCTTCGTCAGGCCCAAGCTGGAGCTGATGGACATCATCACGGACAACGTGCTCAGGTACGGCGGGCGGGCAGCGCAGGGCAGGGCGGCTGTGAGGAGGGACAGCTGTGCCTGAATCACCTGTGCGGGGAACGATGTGCACACACCAAACTGCAGCACAGCCACTCTGCGGCTTGAGTGGGGCTGCGAGACAGCCTGGGCAGGGGGGGTTTCACCTTGGCTGCGTCCCTCCCTGTGAGGGTGTGCACTCCTTCCAATTAGTTGGAACGAGCCGTGCTTGGATTGCTGTGCCTTGTGGGAACTGCAGGACAACCACGTCCCCGTGCTCGGCTGTCAGAGCTGTGGCTGCACAAGGCTGGACACTGACACTCAGAATCTGGGAGTCGGCAATAAACCAGTGCAGCGTTTCTGTTTCATGTGAATCCAGTGCCCCCTGCCCTGCTGCTCCCGTGTGCAGTGAGTGACCGTGTGCTGTGCTCCTGCTGTCACTTTTCCAGGGAAGACAGAGGCCGCTCTCCGCAGAGGGATTTCCACATCCTGTTCGTGCCGCGCCGCAGCCTCCTCTGCGAGCAGTGGCTGAAGGAGCAGGGCGTGCTGGGCTCCTTCATCCACCGCGAGCAGTACAGCCTGGACCTGATCCCCTTCGACGGAGACCTGCTCTCCATGGAGTCCGAGAGCGCCTTCAAGGTGCGCGCTCATCTCGTCCTGGAGGAACAAACACGATGTGGTTTTGTGCTGGATGTTGGTGCTGGTGCAGCAGCTCTCAGAGGGTTTGCAGCTGACCTGCACAGCAAGGAAAGGCCTTGCAGAGCAAACGTGGCTTGATCCTGAAGCCTGAACTTCCCTGTGTGTTTTCACACTAAATGCTGCAGGAACAGTCAGTACACCAAGCCGTACCCCAGCTCCTCCAGCTTCAGCTGCTGGTGTTATTGTCACAAATGGAGCGTTCCCGAGGCTGAAAGCACTCACTTGTCACACGGAGCCAGCACGGTTTGCATTCCTGCACAGCCAGGGAGCTGTGCGTGACGGTTCTTACTTCACTGAGCATTAACAGCTGTCACGTCCCAGCCCCATGTCCTGTGTTCCCAGTGCTGCATCCAAGCACAGGAAGGTTTGGGAGTTTCTTGGCCCTCTCTGCCCTATGATGTGTAGCCCAGAGGACGTGTCAGGGCTTGCAGGTGTAATGAGGTGTTGGGTGCTCAGATTGGCCTAATTAGCAGGAGAGGATCCTTCCAGTCACTTTGTTTTACTCCATCAAACTGGGTTTGTGTCCGGAGTTCAAAAATATTACAGTATCTGGTCATCAAAAAAACAAAGATTTGGTGTAGTGACAGCACAGGTAATAGGGTCCATATTTGCTGACAGCCATAGTTTGTCCCCAGCCTGTGTCTCCTCTGACCTGTTCACATGGACCTCGCTCTGCTCTGGAAGCAGCTGCATTGGATTGACTTTCCATCAGAATCCCTCTTGTTCTTTAGGAATGTTACCTGGAGAGCGACCAGACCAGTCTGTACCATGCAGCAAAGGGGCTGATGACGCTGCAGGCTCTCTACGGAACCATCCCACAGATTTTTGGGAAGGGCGACTGTGCTCGGGTAAGGCTGAAAAAATTTCATCTTGTTCTTTGGAACTGCTTTAAGGAGTGTTTGGTTAAATGCACCCCTGAGTTTTCTAATCCAGCCATGACACACACTCATCCTTTTTGCTTCTCTCTGATCAGCCTGTGGTTTAATTGGGATCTTTTGTGGTGAGGGAGGGAGCAGCTTGAGGTGAATGCAGTGCTTTGGCCATCACCACCTTGCCGAGCTGCAGAGAGCAGCAGAGAAGGATTTCTGTTTTCTCAGCCTCATCCTGCCCCATCCATCAGCCAGTCTGTACCTCCTGCCATCCCCTTCCTTTACGAGCATGTGCCTGCAGGGCCCAGAGGTCACATCCATCTGCTGTGGCCTGCACCGTAACCAGAGCGACGTGATTTCCTTCCAGCACGTGGCCAACATGATGATCAGGATGAAGCGCGAGTTCCCTGGGAGCCAGAATTCCATTTTTCCTGTCTTCGACACCCTCCTGTTGCTGGACCGCAACGTGGACCTGCTGACACCGCTGGCCACGCAGCTGACGTACGAGGGGCTGATAGATGAGATCTATGGGATTCAGAACAGTGAGTCCTGCAGGGAAGGGGCAGGTTTTCTATGTCTTAGGAGAGGTTTCCCGTGTCCTGGGGCAGGTTTCCCATGTTTTAGGAGAGGTTTCCCGTGTCCTGGGGCAGGTTTCCCATGTTTTAGGAGAGGTTTCCCGTGTCCTGGGGCAGGTTGCAGTGTGTTGAGTGGGTTCGTGCTTCACTAAATGCGATGTGGGAGCAGCTCAGCTGAAATCAGTGTGGGGTTGGTTCAGTCCCAAGCTGGAGCCCATCAAGACCCACTCTGGCTCTTTTTGCCTGGGAAGAGGAGCCAAGCACAGTCTGTGGTTACGGAAAGGGCGTATTTTGGCTCTTGGCTGGGTGCAGGCAGAGTGACACAACAGGGAGCGTGTGAGTGGAAATGTCAGCGTGTGCCTTCAGCATCCATCCTGCCTGGATCACGTGCCACGTGGAGGGGACAGGGACAGTTTGTGAAATGCCATTTTCAGAATGCTCTCCTGCTCCTCAGGGGGTAAGAAGACTCCAGAGAGGCATTTATGGGCTGTAATCCCTCCTGCTGGACTGGACTGGCTGCAGGGCTGCCTCCAAGCCTCTCTGAAAGCAGGGCAGCTGGCACTTGGGTGCTGATGTTTGTGTAGGTCCCTGGCTGAGCAGGGAGACTGTCCTTAATTAACACACAGGCACTGAGTGGTTTGAGTGTTTATATCTGCTTTGCTGCTCAGAGCTGGTTCCAGCTCAGGGCCACATTTCCACAGCCTGCTGATCTTCTGGTGATGAAGTTCCAGTCCTTATAAGGGTTATTTCTCTGCATTTGGTAGCTTATGTGAAACTCCCTCCTGAGAAGTTTGCCCCGAAGAAGCAGGGTGAGAGTGGGAAGGATCTCCCCACAGAACCCAAGAAGCTCCAGCTGAACTCTGCAGAAGAGCTTTATGCCGAAATCCGAGACAAGAACTTCAATGCTGTGGGGTCAGTGCTGAGCAAGAAAGCCAAGATCATCTCAGCAGCCTTTGAGGTGAGGCCTGTGTCCAGCAGTGCATCAGATAATTCAGTCTGTGTTCAGCAGGGCTGGGACTGGCAGCTCGAGCTGCTCCCACACAGTAATCCCCCATCCAGAGAAAAAACAAGTAGTCTTCAGAAGCCCTTCCAGTCTGTTCCCCTGCCCTGGGATGAGGTCAGCTCCACTTGGACTGTTCTGAGTAGGTGTTGGTCAGCTCGAGCTGCTCCAAGCCTGTAGTAATGGGAATCCTCATTCTCTCCACACCTGTGTTCTGGGGCTTTCCCTCTGCTCGGAGCTTGCCTAACCCACCCTTGTGCTGTGCGAGCCCATCGTTCCCATATCAGGAACTGCTCTCTTCAGTCTGCAGGACAGTCAGGTGCTGCTTCCCTCTGTTGAAGCCAAAGGTGATTTTTAGTGTGCTGATCAATTCCACTTGGCTGCTCTTGTTACCTGTTCACTGAAAGGTCCTTTTCCCTTCAGGATGCAGAGAAAAGGCTTTAACCAGAGTGTACTTTCAGAGAGTATTATGGCTGGCATCAAAAACAAGAGAAATGTGCAAAAAGTTGTCTTGCAGGAGGTTTGAACTGTAAATTCATGCTCATGTGTCACCTCAGACAGATCTGGAGAGCTGTGTAGGGCACGTTTGTGGTTTTGTTGAAAACATCCTGTTGATGATTCATAAACTGATATCTCATATCTGATTTTTCTAACCTCATGGGGACTCTCAAAAGAACTTGTTTAATTCTTTGATTGTATTTCCTTGGGGGGCTTTTTTAGCCTCTTCAGCCCTGCCACATCTAAGACGAGGTAGTGGTACCTTAACTGAAATACTGAGTGCTCATCCTCATCCCCCAGTGCAGGTCTGCTTCTGCACTATTAGTGCTGGAGGTGCTAAAGATGGATTGTTCATACTGCTTGTTAAAAAAAGAGAATTTTAAGAAATTGTCAGCAGTAATAGGTGATAATGAAACAGCAGCATATTGGCAGCAGAGGACTTCTTAAATCGCAGGCTCCATCATGACTCTCCTGCCTGCACTTGCCCATTTAAATCCTTCACATATGAGTCAAATTAATACTATTTTTATTCCAAGTTGCAGCAAGAGGCAAGTAGCTGAAATGCAGTGCAGACCTCCGGAGCTGAACTCTGCACATCCTGCCTCAAAGCCTGGCGCGTTGTTGCCACCGAGTGCATGGCAGCTCCTGCCAGCCCAGCTCCTCAGCACCTTTCACTCCTCCACGGGGAGACGTTCCCCAGCTCTGACAGCATTGGCCTGGAGCTCCCTGTCAGCCAGCATAATTGCTCTTTGTGTGAAAAAGGGAGTTTTCCCTGGCAGGGAAATTGAGGAGCAGCTAGTGATGGCTGGAGTCAGACAAATGTGGATGAAGTGATTTGCAGCATTGGGATAATGGAAAATAACGGTGTAATGATCCTGCTGCATTACCTCTCCCCGTGACCCACGTGCTGTTACAGGTAATGCTGTGACTTCAGAGTAAGCATCTAAAGCCCTTTGTCTGGAAGGCTGTGTATCTCTAACTCCCCACAGGGAGTGCAGTAAAACAGTTCTTCATGGTAAAATGCTCTGGTTGGTGTTACTAACGTGAACAAGGCCTAACCCAGGTGATGGATTTCTTCAGGAAAGGCACCACGCCAAGACTGTTGGAGAGATTAAGCAGTTTGTGTCGCAGCTGCCTCACATGCAGGCGGCGAGGAGCTCGCTGGCGAACCACACCTCCATCGCTGAGCTCATCAAGGACATCACCAGTGAGTAGGAATCATTTAAATCCAGCAGGATGCCAGATAACTTGATGGACATCACTCAGCCTGGCAAAAACTGGCTTTGCTCCATCCAGTGCATCTCTGCTGAAACGTTAAATGTAAAACATAAGCTGTCAGTTGCTGTTGTATTGATTTTTCGTTCTTTTCCCAAAGCATCTGAAGATTTCTTTGATAATTTAACAGTGGAGCAAGAGTTCATGTCTGGAATAGACACAGACAAGGTAAGCAGATAATGGCAATTAGCGATTCTTACATCGTCAAAAAACCGATTTTTTTTCCATTTGGGTTTTTTTTTGAGAGAGGAAATATCTGATCTAGATGATGTCCAGTGAAATGGATCTCTGAGTTACCTGTCACTGCCTGTGCACAGCTGGGGTGCTTGACCTGTCCTGGGGCACTACTCTGAGGGATCAGTGGCACACAGAAGATGGTTAATAAGAATTTTTCAGTGCGTGAGGCACTGTCTGGCTGCTGCGTGTGGAGCTGCCATGCTGTAGGGAGAGCCCAGGTGGAACCAGTGCTGGGCCACTGTTTTATAGATGGTCCTGAGCTGCCTGGAGAGCACTGCTCCTCTTTCTTGCTGTTTTGGAGATACAGGCAAACTGGACCTTTCTTTCCAGGTCTTACAGGCACTTCAACAATTCTTTAAATAACCGCTTATGTATTTTATTTAATAGGTTAACAATTATATTGAAGACTGCATAGCCCAAAAACATCCATTAATCAAGATCTTGCGTCTCGTTTGCTTGCAATCCGTGTGCAATAGTGGGCTGAAGCAGAAGGTTCTGGACCATTACAAAAGAGAGATTCTCCAGGTTAGGCTCTAACATTTGGAGGAATAAATTCCTGAGAAAATCCACATGAAATCTTCAGGTCTACGCTTCAATTCTAGACAGACACATCTTACACCTGAATAATGTGCACAGAGGGAGCACTGGGTTTCTGTCTGGGCTGATACTTGGGAGGTGCTTTTGTGTGTTACAACATGTAGATACAGAAATTTATAGCACTTTTTACTATTATGATTTAAACACTCAAAATTAGATATACTCTGGAGAGATCTTAACCACAAAGCTTTTTTTAAACAAGCATCTTTTTTAAACAAACATCTTTGCTTTTTTTTTTTTTTTCTGTTTCAAACACTGGTCATGGGTTATTGCCTTGGTATTAAAAGGTGATGTCTTCATGTTGCAGACTTATGGCTATGAGCATATATTGACCTTAAACAATTTGGAAAAGGCTGGACTCCTGAAGCCCCAGACAAGTGGCAGGAATAACTACCCAACAATCAGGAAAACGCTGCGCTTGTGGATGGATGATGTTAATGAGCAGGTAAACGGGCACCTCAGCAGCAAACATCACCTCTAACTACAGAATTACGTGTGATGGGAAAACCTCCTTTTTTATTTAATCTTACTGATCTCTTTGAGGCTGTTTTGCAGCATGTCGCACTGACCTGCTGCTCCCTCCCTCTCTCTGTGTCCCTCAGAACCCCAACGACATCTCGTACGTGTACAGCGGCTACGCCCCGCTGAGCGTGCGCCTGGCCCAGCTGCTGGCGCGGCCGGGCTGGCGCAGCATTGAGGAGGTTTTGAAGATGCTGCCAGGGCCCCATTTTGAGGAGAGGCAGCAGCTACCGACAGGCCTTCAGAAAAAGCGTAAGTTTGGCTTTGTTTTCCCGTGGTTTGCAGGGAAATGTGTCTCTCTCTGAGGGGGGAGTGAGGTGAACTGAAATCCGGGCGGGCAGAGTCCGGTCTCTGTCTCATCTCCCTGTCCCACAGCAGTGTTAGACTGACCCAACCCTCCTCTGACAAATGGTTTAACTTCTCATCAATAAACCCTAAACTCGCACTGTGATTTTAATAAGTAACGTTATGTGGAGAGAGGGTCAGCATCACTCTCAAACAGAAGCAGATCCTGTAGCAGCTCCAGAGCTGGGAGCAGACTGTGGATTTCTGTGTCTCAGCCTCTAATTCAGGTCATTTGAGTTTGACTGACAGCTGATGCAAGGGAGCTGTAAAAATCAAACCGAGCCAACCCGGGCCTTTTTTGTGACCCCACAGGTCAGCACGGTGAGAACAGAGTGACCCTGGTGTTCTTCCTGGGGGGGGTCACGTATGCGGAAATTGCTGCGCTGAGATTTCTGTCTCAGATGGAGGATGGAGGCACAGAGTACGTCATTGCCACGACAAAACTGATCAATGGAACAACCTGGATCAAATCCTTGATGGAAAAACTGGAGCCTGCCCCATTCTAGGGTGTGTGGTGAGAGACAGTAAATGTGAGAGGCCCTGTGTGACATAGGCACATCGGCTGCTGGTCGGGGAGACACGGCAGTGAAGGAAGCTCTCCTGGGACCAGCTTGTGAGCCAGTTACCCCTGTCCCTTCTGCACTTGTGTTCCAGCTGTCTGTGGAACTTCCAAGTGGACAAGCAGGGTTGGAAGGCACTAATGATAAACAGTGGGAAAGAGAGAGAGGGAGACATCCCTGCTCATGGTCTGACCTGGCAGCCAAGTGCGGGGGGAGTGGGAATGGGCCCTGGTCCTTCTCTTGGCAAATTGCTGCTTTTTTTCTTTCAGTTTAGCTTTGGTGGGAGATATGATTACTGCTTTTTACCCTCCTGAGGTGCTGAGGAGGCAGGATGTTCTCTATTCCTGACTTCACACCAGTATTCCCAGACTGTTTGTCTCTCTCTGGTGCCTGATACATTCCATGGGTGCATTGGGTGTGTTAGTCAGAGATCTGTACACAGCTCTACCTGTGATCCTTGAGCCTTTTACTTCACTTGTCCCCTAAAGGGATCACTGTGAGGGGACTTGTTTGTCCTAGGTACACCCACCTGACTCTGGAAAGCTCCTCCAGAGTATGAATGACATCAGTGTGGCCTGAGTTTATGGTTGAAGACACACAAACACTCCCTGTGTGGGACTCGGGCCAAAAATAGCAAGAGCAGGGACCCAGTAAACAGTGGGTTTAAAACAGACACCTTTTTCACCCCCCTGTTCAGGTTATAAACTGTGGTACTTGCTGCCACAAGCTGTTGTAGAGCTCAGACTTATAAAATGGAATTTTCCATGGGCTTGGTGGCTGGGCACTCGGCGTGCAAGAGGCAGCTTCTGGCTCCGGAGGCTGGGAATGCAGAGCAGGGTCCAGAGCAGGGTCCCTGTGGTGCCTGTGCTGCTGCTGGGCACTGTCCGTGTCCTCCCAGGCTTTACCAGCAGCCATGGGGACTCTGCCACACTGCCGTTCACTCTTAAAGGCAACTAAAAAAAAACCCCACTCCTCACTTTAAATCACTCTCTTAGCAAACATTTCTGTATAATATGTCCCAGTAAATCCCTCCATTTCTCCAAGTTGTGACAGTTGTGACCTGTTGTTTTATTTTCTGAGTTCTGCCAAGTCAGACCCTCCACGGAGCTCCTCGATCTGTTTAACTCCAGCTGACTTATTAGAATAAAATAAAAATGTATTTAATCTTTTTTTTGAAGTGTTTGCACTCTCTCTCTCTCTCTAGAATACAAAAATAAAATAAAACAAAACCCTGCACTGTGGTAGCTGTATCCTTGTCTCCACTTCCCAGGGTGAGTGAGTAACTGAATTACTTAAGTTGAAACTATTTTTCTAACACCCAGGTGTTTTTAAATTAAGGCTCATACAAAATTTCATTCTGTTCTGCCACCTAACATACTACATTAGACGTATGTGTGGGATTTCTTAACTTTAAATAAAGATACAATTTCAGTCACTGGAGACTTTCTGTTTCAAGCGGGGAGGCAACTTGTAGACAGACAACCAAAAACATGCAGCAACTTCAGGGATGCAAGAAGAGCAAACATGGGTTGTTTGCTCTGCAAGTTCCATTGAAAGTAGCTAATTTCAGAGTATTTAAAAGGAAAACTGAATTAGGTTTGGATCAAAAATTAGATGTTACTGTGCAGAGAAAAACAAGAAATTGACTCAGAGCAGCAGTGTCCTCAGGTTGGCCCTGAGGGTCTCTGTAGTATCACCATTTCCAGATTTTTTTAAATTTTTTTTTTAAATTTTTTTTAAATCTTAACAGTTGAAGTAATCCCAAGGAAACACTGAGCAGGCTGGTTTCTGAGCTAAGGTCCTGCTGTGTAAGAGCTACAGCAGAGGTGAATAAAGGAAAGCACACAAAGGCTGGCTCACCTTTCCCCAGCCAGCGAGTCAGTGACACTGCAGGCAAAACTCTTTTTGATAAGAGTTTACACCAGACTCTTGGTAAACTCTTAATTCATCACCACCCTTGCTGCACTCTTAATTCATCGCCACCCTTGCTGCCTATTTTTTTGCAGCCTGCACCAGCACTGACCTAGAACCGTGTAACCACTCCACCTAGACAAAGCCTCTTCCTGGAACTATTCAACAACAAAATAAAAGCCATCCTGATGCTGATCAATTCCCTGGAGGAGCAATTACTATTTAACAGGCTTCCTGAGCAGCTGATGATGTTCTGCTTCTGTCCAAGGCCCTGCTGACCATGCGGGTAATAATTTGATAACAAGAGAACCTAATTAAATTAAGGGACCATTTTCTACATCATAATATCTTTGTAGGTAAGAGATTTGATTTGCAGTACATAATCTTCCTTCTCTCTGCTGTCTGCATTACTACAAAAAAAAAAGAAAATATTACCCAACCTCTACCCCAAAAGACTTTCACTTTTCATACAACATTATCAGAAGCAGTTATGCTAAGAATAAACATAAAGCCTGGCTCCCTCCTCCTCTCACTGCAAAGGAGCTGCGGCACAAAGGTCGGGAGGACTCCTTGGGAGCCAGGGTTAAGGGTGACACTACAGCAGTGACCTGGGGACGGTGCAGGGATTAGGCTGCCTTCAGCCCTCACTGACTTCTGGTAAAAGATCCTGGCTCAGCCTGCACAGTCCCACCCTGGGGATGAGCCCCAGCTGTGTGTGAGCATCCTCCTCCCGGAGTGGCTCGCAAGGGCGCTCAGGGAACGGAGCAAGAGGCACTGCAGCCTTCGAGATAACAGAATAAAACGTGTGAGATGACACAACGTTTTGCTAGAGGCAAACCCCCACATCTCAACAAATGCAGGTCTTGATCTGGTGACTCTAAGCCCTGGCGCTGGAACTCTGGACATGCTGTGGCCAAAAGCCCCCAGGGGAAGGGGAGTGTTTGGCTGCTCCGAGCACCACGGCGCTGTCGGATCATAACCGGTGCTGACCACACCTAGAGCTCAGTCCTCGCGTGGGCTGCACGCACACGCCCTGCTCCTGCTCCCGGATCACAGCGGGATCAGCCTGCGGCACAAACCTCCTGCAAGACAGAAATTCGAGGGGCAGCTGAAGAACAAAACTAGGGAGAAACACGAACTTGCTGAAGCAGAGCCTGTCATCTGCCTGGGTAAGCAGTTTATTTCTTTATCAGCATCTTTCTAGATAACCAGAAATCTCAAACAGCCTACGGACAGAAAACTGTAACGCTCTGAACAACAGGGAAACCAGGGCTGGTTTAAAAATGCTGTAACTGTATTCATGTGCCTGAGCTTGGAATGGAACGGCTGAACTCTTTTAACAACACCAAAAAGTGAATTCCTTATCACCAGAGCTCTTTAAAAAACATTCTAAGCGGCAGGACAGGAATTCAGTTTAGTTTAGCTGGCTTTGGGCTGTTCAGAAGAGAAATAAACCTTTTGGGTTAGTTTTTACCCTTTTGGGTTAGTTTTTATCCTAAGTCTGATTTTAAACTCCCTTTATGTGCTTGACCAAGAGCGTCTATATTGTTGATCGGGCACAGCCGCGATCAAAATTGAATAGAACATGTAAATTGAAGAGATAATAGAATATTTTAGGTAGGTTTTCACAGCTTCAAATCTAAGAAGCCACCAACTTTAGGGAAAAAGTTTAGATTTAATTTAAACTAACAAATGAGCAATCAGTTCCAAAGCAATGTGTACATACGACTATAAAATACAGCTAGAAGATGAATTCTAAGGCACCTTACCCCATGTCTCCCATTTAACGGTTATTTTTAACGTGAGATATAAATATTTGCCTGTGCAAACTTGTATTTAAGCCTCAGTTTTCGTCATCCTTAAACAAAAGGCTCAGTTTGTGCCAGTACCTCCATTAGATGCTATTACAGAATTAAATATTAATGGTGGCTTCCTTGGAGGAATTGACCACTTTGATCAGAACATGCTGTTGGTAATGCACCCTCAGCGGCCGCTCTGATCCTGACGCTTCCTGGACACACAGCCACAGCCCCAGGGGAGAGATTCCAGGAGCCAGCTGGACTCTGGAAGGGCCCCCAGCCTCACCCCCACTGCCTGTGTCTGTATTTCCATTTGCTTCCTTACCAGTCCCGATCTGGCGACTTCGATCCGATCCCAAATTCTCTTTCAGCACCTTGGCAGGACTCTGAGCAGGCCCACACTAACAACCTTCCAGGTGGTCATCAGCCCTCCCCATCACTTCTCCCCGTAGCAGGGTGGTCTCCCTGCTGTGAAGACTCACCTTGTTCCTCTGCTTCCAGGCCGGCGAGGAGCAGGGAGCAGCTCCCCAGGGAGCCGGGAGAGCCATGCCGGACTCCTTCACCATCCACTTCCTCAAGGTGCTGAGGGAGCTGCTGGCCTTCGTGCTGTTCAGCTACACGGTGCTGCTCGGGGCGCTGCTGCTCGCCGGCTGGACCACCTACTTCTTGGTGCTTAAGTGAGGGCTCTGCTCCTGCTCCCGCTCCCACGGGCTCTCCAGAGGCACCCGGCTCCACGGCACAGCTCCGCACACAGGATGGAGGCCCCTTCCCCCCGCGCCACACCTGCAAGAGCTTTGTGCTGCTGCTGCCTCATCGCGGTCTTATTTTCCTATGTAAAAACAATAAAGGTTAAAAGAAAAGGTATCCCCGTGCATGCACGTTACAGATCCTTGTGGCTCTTGCAGATTCTTTGTGTCTCCTGGATGTAAAAGCCTCCCAGCAGCTTCCTCCTGAGATTCCCACCCTGCCAAGCGCTGCACAGGGGACGGCAGGGATGCGGCACCACTCAACAAACAAGTCCTGCCTTGTCCTACTCTGCCTCATTAAGGGTGTGAAGGCAGACACACAGAAATTACTTGTAATTTGCTTTAGAAGTCCTGGAAAAAGACATTTCAAATCAGCACAAGGTTCCCCCTCTCCCCCCAGTTTTACGAGGGACAGGGTTGTTACCTGGTGCTCTCAGGTGTGCCGGGCTTTCCAACAAGTGTTTAAAGCATGGAGTGAGATGAAGGTTGTGTGATACAGCACTGCCTCAGTAAAGTAACCTGTGCTGAGTAACCGAGTCTCTGAAAACAGGAGAGAGAATTTCTGCTATAAATAAAAAAAGATTTAATTGATCAAGGCGGTTTTGTGTGGAATTGTGAAACCTTTGCTGGAGAAGGTGGAGATTATCACTAGCATGGAACTACCCAAAATCAAAGCAGCATCATGTACTTTAGAACAACAAAGATTAATTAAACCAGGGGAGTGAGGAGCAGCACTGGTGTCTCTGAGTTGGTGGTCACGATCTGTCCCTGCTGGAATCACCTTTTACCCAATGGGAGCTGATTTCAACACAGATGCAAAGTTGGATTTTTTTAGTTCCTTCCTTATCTCAGGGGTTCTGTCCAATGTCCTTGGGGCCCATAAATTCTGCATTCTTTTTGTCCAAATCCTTCTTCCCAAGCTTTGTTTACCTTTCCCAGATCTAAGGTCAGTGAAACACATCAAGCCCTAAACCTTAACAAGGCAATTCCTCCACCAAGTAATTTGGTTCTCTCACACCTGGACATCACTCAAAGCTTGTTGGCTGCTCTTTTTCACAGATTAAATCTTCTTGCTCATTAGGCTTGAAAGCCACAAAGATTAAACACCAAAGAACAGCCGTTCTTAAAGATAATTCTTACACATTCCACATTTTGTAACAATTTGTTTCCTAATCCCCTTCTCATTCCCAGCAACTGGGCAAATTGTTGCCTGTTTCTGACCCTTGAGATGTCGGGCATCTCAGCAAAACACAGAGGAGGTGTCCCTCAACACCATTTGTGCTCCACGGGGCCGTGACGGCGGAGGGGACATCCCTGGGGACATCTCTCGGTCCGTCCCCCCTCACGTTCCCGCCAAAGCCCTCACGGCCCGGCGCGCGCCCTTCCCGCCTCACGTTCCCGCCAAAGCCCTCACGGCCCGGCGCGCGCCCTTCCCGCCTCACGTTCCCGCCAAAGCCCTCACGGCCCGGCGCGCGCCCCTCCCGCCCCGCCCTCCACGTGCCCGCGCTCTGCGGTGACGTCACTTCCCGCGCGCCGGGCGGGCCAAGATGGCGGCGGGCGGGCGGTGGCTGCGGAGCTGCTGCTCCGTGCTCAGGTACCGCGGCGGGCCGGGGGGAGAGGCTGAGGGGGAGACACGCTGCCCACGCCGCGCTGCCCACCCGCGGGCTGTAGGTTAAAGAGTACACGGCATAAAAGAAGGAAGACCTACCGGTTGTTTTCATGAAATTGCTGTAGAACAACAACAAAAAAAATTCTCATTGCTGTGTGCTTCCGTTTTTCCACTCGAGTGTTTCCGTGAGAGACCCAAGCCCCAGGGCATTTGCACAGCATGGGTTGTAAATAAAACTGGCCACAGAGACTCACGTGTCGCTGGATTGTAACAAACCTGTCCCATTTCTCACCTGCGTGTACCACACTCCACTTTTAAGCATGTTTCTTAACCTGTTTTCCAGTATTATTGACTATCAGCAGTCTGCCGGTACCAGCAAACATACCTTTTCTCTCTGAAAGTATTAATAATACACTTGTAACTGTGCTTGTCTTTTCTTGCACTTACACTTAAACAATAATACGAAATTTGAAACAAACTTACTCATTCACTGTCAGGCAGCAGCATCATAGAAGCCTGGCATAGACCAGTTCCCTTCGAGCAGCTTCTGGGTATTCTTCTCCTCTTTGATCCCTGTTTCCCACCGCACACAGGGGATGTTTGCTGCTGCTGAACTTTGCCTCTTGCTTTTCCAGGCGCAGCTTCCCGGTCCTGGCCAGCGTCCGGCAGCGAGGTCTCGGGGGCAGGAGCGGGCGGTGGCACCAGGCCGTGGGGCTGGGGGTGGCCCTGTGCGCCGTCCCCGTCGTGGAGGTACCCCCAGCACCCCCTCCTCGCAAGAGTTTGACACCCAAACCCACCTGTTGGGCCTGGTTCTCCCCCTGGGACTGCACCCTCAGGGGGATCTTGGCTGTGCGGCCTCGCGGCATTTCCTCACCTTCGTGTCCGGCTGGAATCCGCCGGGAGGGCGGTGGGAAGGTCACACAGGTGGGAAGGTCACACAGGTGTCTTGTGTTGCAGCAGCAGAGCTCGGGGTCCCTGAGCAACGATGCCCTGATCAGAAGAGCCGTGTCCCTGGTGACAGACAGCACGGCCACGCTGCTCTCCCAGACCACCTACGCGCTGATCGAGGCGCTCACCGAGTACACCAAGGTGAGCTCGGGGTCTCAGCCTGGCACGAGCCCCTGCTGCGGGTGCCAGCTGCTCTGGCACTCACTGCACCTCTTCAGCCACGCTCAAAAATGGCCTTTTGCAAAACTAATTCAGCCACGGGCTTTTGCAAAATTAATGTAGCCAAAGAGGCGAGGGGGGGTTGAGACATCAGGTCCCTGGGGAGCCGTGGGGTCACTGTTCTACACCAGATGTGGAAGTTACTGTTAGCTTTGTTAAACTGTTTTATTTTGGTTAAAATTAGACAATCGCAGAATGGTTTGGGTTGGAAGGACCTTAAAGCTCATCCAGTCTCATGAGCTGGGACACTTTTCACTATCCCAGGTTGCTCCAAGCCCCGTCCAGCCTGGCCTTGGACACTTCCAGGGATCCAGGGGCAGCCACAGCTGCTCTGGGCAGCCTGTGCCAGGGCCTCACCACTCTTACAGCCAAAAATTTTTCCCTAACATCCCATCTAAGCCTGCCCTCTGTCAGTGTAAATCTGCTCCTGTAAGAAGTCCCTCTGGAACTCAGAACTGGGGCGGAAGAAACTCATAACACTTATTTAAATTACCTGTCTACCGAGTTCTCTGTTCTTGGGCATTTTATTGCCCTTCTCTGCCTTTCTGTGGCCATGAACTGAGTTCCATCAGAAGAACGGAGTGAGCCATACTTAAGCCTGAAACAAGAAGACACAGTTTAAATTTTGCAAATAAAGTGCCAGTTTGAATAAAGTATTCCAGTTTACATCCTTGTCAGTACATCAAGTATATGATGAGTAAGTTTGCTAATTAACACCAGGTAACGCTGAGACAACGCCAGAGCTGTGCAGGTTGTCGTGGTAACTGTGCAAAATGATTCCTTCACAGGCAGTTTATACCCTGGTGTCTCTCTACAAGCAATACTCAAATCTCCTTGGGAAGATGAACTCGGAAGAGGTGGATGCAGTCTGGCAGGTGGTCATAGGAGCCAGAGTGGATGTAAGCAAACAAACCTCCCTCACCCCCCTGCCCCTCCAGCCCTGCTCACACTGTTCACAGCTCAGGAGAGCTCTCAGGTCTGTGACACCGTGGTAGTTCTTTCTCCTGCTCCTAGATGACCACCAAGCAGCAGGAATACCTCCGGCTGGAATCCAGCTGGATGACGGCGCTGCGGCTGTCGGAGATGGCGGCAGAGGCCGCGTATCAGTCAGGTGAGCACGAGCAGCAGCGCTGAGCCTCTGCCCCTCTTCCCTTTCTCAGCACAAGGCACATTCAGTTAACATCACAACTGACAGCTGGTGCCTGGTTTTTAGAGGTGCTGAGCACGTACGTTGGTTTTTTTGGCTACCAGTCTGTAGGTGCCTTCTGAGAACCAGGCCTGGAAACTTCACATGTGGTTTAGGTCATGATTAACCATGGCCAAAAATGTTTGAGGGAAGAGTTCGGTTATTTTTAAGTGCAAAGCTCAAACATGGTCCTGGGAGGCACAGAACTAAGGCTGCCTGTGAGTTCAGTAGGGCTTTCCAACTGGATTTAGTTACATTAAAAAAGGAAAACATACTGATTTTCATCTTTTCTCCCTGGAGAGATTTGATAGCTCTGGTTTATGGTAAACAGGCAAAGTTGCTGGCATGGAGAAGGGAGGGAAAGCAGTGAATATCCAGAGACACCCTAACTCTGTAAGTGCCTGGAAAAGACCCAGAATCTGTAGGAGCATGGGAGGAGAATGGTGGGAGTTCAGCAGTGCCCCAAGTATTCCCACTGCTGTAGGTGCCGGGATGGGACAAGGACTGAAAGATTCTGGCACACAAGGAGAGGGCTGGGCTTAGCTCTCAAACCCACTGGCACAAGGTGATCACTCCTGTCCAACTCCAGCTGTATCCCACTGGGACGGGAGAATTCAAGGGAGCAGTGAAATCTCAAAGCAGACAAATAGTTTGAGCTAAATGAACGGGAAATGCGTGGAGCATTAATGCAGCCCGAGAGCCATCACAACACAGAAGAGCAGATGATAATCCCGTGCATTTCCTTAGCTGGACGTTTGCCCAGAGCTCCTCTAACCCAGTGTGTCAATCCTTCCCTCCAGGTGCAGACCAGGCCTCGGTGACAGCCCGCAGCCACATCCAGCTGGTGAAGTCCCAGGTGCAGGAGGTGCGGCTGCTGTCCCAGAAAGCAGAGACCAAATTGGCTGAAGCTCAGACAGAGGAGCTCATAAAAGCCCAAGGAGAGGACTCACTGCCACAGGGTGTTTTAGGCAATACAGATGCAGGTGATGACCCTTACCTTCGAGAGGACTGAGCAGAACTGAAATCTGAGGGTCAATCACAAATTGAACAGTCCCAAGCTCTAAAGTGTGGGATAGTGTAAAACTGCTGAAATAAGCCTGTGATTCCATTTTTTTTTCCCCCCAAAAAGGATTGCTTTACAAATCAAGTATTTGGAAGGCCTCAATTTTGTTTGTAACTTACCTTGTTTGTAATACTTTTGGATTCATTTATTTAAATGTTTATCTATGCAAATGTGAGGACTGTTGTCAGGGATGGCCTGGTGGTAATTATGTCTCTGCTTGGAGGGTCCTGCTGCTCCCTTGGGGTGTTTGTGGGAGCTCATTAGGGATCAGCCAAAGAATTGTATTTAAAGGTCCTTGTTTTTAACCTGTGAGGTAAATTATGTCTGTGAGGAGATGCCTTTATTAAACTGCAAAAGCAGCTTGTTGTGGGTGTGTCCATCTGGGGAGGAGATTTCTATTTGAATTCAAAAGTTTTTAACCTCTGAGTCAGCAGCTGCACCAAATTACACTGAGCTGCAGTCAGGGGAAATGTTTGCTCTGGAGCTGAGAACTTCCCATGGAGTCACCCAAGCTCTTGGTGCAGTTCTGTTCAGCACAGCAACTTATTTCACCCAGAGTCGCCCCAGGGGAGGTTCCCCAGGAAGCAAAAGGGAGGTTTGATTTTCAAGATACTGTGGTTATAAATGAAATTGTTTTGGCAGCTGCTGTGTACTGTTCTACAAAGCAGTGAGCAAAAGAGAGTTTTACATATTTGAATACTTCCCAGTGCAAGCTTCAGGAAATAATCTTAATTATTTATTTTGCAAGCTTAATGTTTCACTGCAGGTTCCAAAACCACAGGTGTCTTTCACTCTGTTCATTTCCTAACTTGACAGCTAATTTGCTTTTTACAACAGCATCCACTAGAACTTTATCACTGATGATTGGAAGCAGTTAATCCCCATCTGCCAGGTTGTGTAAGAAAACACACATTAATCAAAGGTTTTTCACCACAAATTAGCATCTGATGCACTGTATCTGTGTTAAGGTTGCTGTTAGTGAATTGAGTTGTGCCTGACCAGGAATTTTCTTACCTGCACCATAAACCGTGTCTCATTTTGGCTGCCTTTGCAACAAATGCAATCTCAGGTGCACAGCACTGTTCATTTATAGATTAAATAGTAAAAAAAGAAATGAACAAACCATCTTTCCTTGCTCCTCACTGGGTGCTGCTGTATCCGAGGAGGATGGCACAGTCTGGAATTCAGCTGGCAGGGAGCTGCCAGTGCCTGCTGTGCCAAACACAGCTTTGGGCTGGAGCATTAGGGAAAAAACCATCCAGATGAGAGGATTACTTGGGTGGTGGCACAGCCAAGCCCTCAAGAGCCAAATGCAGCCTCATGTCAACCTCTAACCACAACTGCTCTCATTTGGTACCTGGTGCAGTTGAAGAACACCTGCCAAGCCCCTGACCCGAGTGCACAGATAAGTTGTGTACCTTTCAGGATGCCACAGCAACTCTGCTCAGGTGTTTGCATGGCACTGCCAGGAGCCTGCAAAGCCAGGAAAGGCCCTCTTCCCCTTTCAGGGCCTGCTCCCAGCCCTGCTGTGACTCCACTTCTTGTTTCACTGCACGTCCTCTGCTTCCTCCCCGAGAGCTGTTCCCGCACACGTCCAGCCTGACGTGCCTGGAACCAACCAGTCAGTCCAGTCAGGTCAAAGTGGGGGTGAGGAGCACGAATGGCTCCACATCACCTCCAGAACGGGGCACAAGGGAGCCCCTCACCTTTGTTAGGAAGTGAGAGCTGCCAGTTGGGGCTTAGCCCATACACCTAAGCCCACAACAGACATGACATCATGCTCTGTGCTCCTGAGTTTGCATTGGGAATCATCGAGTGGATCACAGAAGTGCTGGCACAGCAGCTCACAGGGCACCACGGTGCCCGCTCTGTCCAGTCTCTTCCCCAGGACCAGCAGCAGTGCCCAGAACCCGGGGTTTGCTGCTGACACTCGGCCTTGTTTACAAAGCCAACCCACCTGAAACTACACACAGGCAATTTCTCAGCTACAGTTAATTAATCCGTGTTGGAGCTGCAGCCAGAAGACACAGTAGCAGCTTGCACAAGACCACAGTGAGGATGGACGCCCACCAATTCTTTGAGACAAACTCCTACTCACACCTGGCACAGGAACAGCTCATGTGAGGTGGCACCTTCTGCCCCGAGAGCCTGGGCCAGCTCTGGGGCTCAGCCAGAGCTACCCCAGGTGCTCCAGAGGGCCAAGGGAGCACATCCTGCCAGCAGTCCCTCAACACCCCACTGAGAGCTCCCACACCTCTGCTCTCAGGGTGTCCCTGTCTGTAGGACACGCAAGAACATCCTGGCAGCACTTCCTGGGCACCTCTGAAAGCTCCAGCTCCCATCTGGTGGGGGATGGATGCTGGGCAGCTGGCACTAGAGACAGCAATTACAACAGCACAGCACAATGGGCTCTGCTTTCTCCAATCACACACTTCCTCTTTACTCATTTGCTTTTCTTTACTCATTTGCTTTTCTTTTTCCCCTAAGGCTTCCAGGCTGCTTCCTGCTCATCCACAGCTCCTGCTCTAGCAGCAAGACACTGATAGGCTTCACAAAAGTGCCACCAAAGCTCAGTTCTATATTTGATCTTTTCTCAAATTAGCAACTCCAGCACATTCAGATTAATAGCTTTTGTGTCAATGCATCTTGTCTGGACAGGGCAGGGAACAGCAGCTGCTCGCAGAAAAGGAAGTGGCAAGTATCCATTTCCACATAACATTATCCTCTTTAATGCAAATACCCAGCACCAGATCTCAGCCTTCCCCGGCCTTTAGGGCTATTAACTTTCAGGAGACCTAAGAATATTCCCATGAAAATACTTTTCAAAACTGTTTTATTTATATACAACATTACAACAACAACAACAACAACAAAGAACCAAACATCTCCCACACAATATGGGAAGCTACAGCCACTTCCTACCACTGTGATTATTCAAGACACATGGCTCCTCTCAAACCAGAGCAGAAAGTGTTTGTGCAAAAGTTTCCAGTGCATGTAAACCTGTAGTGAGCTTCTGTAAAAGCCAAAGAGCTGGAGGCAGAGCCCAGTCCTTCAGATCACCATCATTGCTGTGTTAAGGCGATATATTTTTGAAGCTTTTTCTTCCCCACTGCTCTCCCTTTCTCCTGCTGTCTGGTAGGAGCTGTGGGGTTGCTGCCCTGGAACAGCAGAGCCAGCAGGACATACTGGCCTTTCTTCCATGCCTTCAAGTAAATTTCAAATGCTCTGTCACTCCTTAGTGGGGCTGGCTGCCCCACATGAGACCGACTTTGGCCGGCGGTCAGACACCAGTGCAGGTGGCACTTGTGACTTCCCCCGGCACAGTCTGGCTGGGAGGAGCCGAGTTCCCTGGGCCATGTCTCCCACAGCCATACCCCCACCCCCAGTGACAATTCAACTGCTTCAAGTAACCCCCGACAGAAAAAGACTCACTGCAAACCAAACCCCGACGGCTCCAGTGCAGTCTGTTAGTAATGGACACGTTTCTACCACGACCTGATCCTTAGTTTAAGTACCCTGTCACCAGCCACAATCCCGCTGGGCTCATCAGTAGCTCCTTTTCCAGCCCCTCCTGTAGCTTTGTGTCACCGACACCGCACACCTGATGCTGCCATCCTTCACCAGCGTCCACATGATCCACATCTCTGTTGGGTTCAGTCTGTGCACAACCATCAGCTCTTTGTACAAGCATGGATCAAAAGGATTGAAAGGTCTCTGGATCCCGAAAGTCTTGAAGCCAGCGTGGTTCTTTGGGGTCACTGACATCTTTGCCAGACACATTCCCACAAACACATCATCTATGGGGAAGAGCTCCATGTCCTCTGCGGCGCTCTGGAGGCGACGCACTGTCTCTCTGGACATCACATAGCCCCCTCCTCCTGCATAGAGAGGATAGAAGGTGGCCCCATACATGGGCTCTGGAATGAAGTATTTGACCTTGGTGTTCCTGATGGGCCGTGCATTGGCGATCACGTCCCCAACAAAGAGGTCCTGTTCAGGGTCCAGCTCCTGGAGGAACTCAACAATGTTGTAAGTGTTGACAAAGACATCATCGTCGCCCTTCAGCACAAACCTGGCATGCAGGCAGTCCTCCGTGAACCAGCGGAGGAAATGCAGCTCCTTGAGGGTCAGGTTGAAGAAGTTGTCAACAAAATCCCACTGCAAGATGTCATCGAACTCCTGGCTCTCGTAAGCCAGCAGCTGGTGCAGGGGCTGCAGCTGGGTTTTGGCCTCGGAGCGCCCTAGGAGGAACACCAGCCTGATGCGCCTGCCCCCGATGGAGACCTCCTTCCCCCACGTGTTCCTGATGGCCACGCGCCGGTCCACATTGATGGGGGAAGACTTGATGGCCAGCAGGAGGAACATCTCTTTGCTACACCTGGAAGGCCTCAGCAGGACCGAGAAGTTTCTGCAGTGCTTGTAGGTTAAGAACACGCGGTGAGGCTCCGGGAGGGCGAGAGAAGAATTGGCAAGGGTCAAGTTTGGCAAACACTTGCTGTGCTCAGCACTGCCGAGAACAGAAGGCTGCAGTCTGTGATCCGCTACATCCACTTTCTGCTCTGCTGACGATGCTGCCAACTTCGCCTCCCTCTTCATGTAAAACACCCAGGCCAGCAGCGTGATTGAGAAGGTGTAAAGCGCGAGGCTTTTAATCCTGGGATACATGGCAGCCTCGGGCGCAGGACCGGCCCCGGGCGGGCAGGTGAAGACGAGCCGTCCCCTCCCACCTGGGACAGGGACGCGTCTCGGTGCTTCCTCCCGGTTCTCAGCAGGACCCGGTGCTGCCGGTGAGGACGGTCCAGAGCCCCCGGCCCCGCCGGGGAGCGCAGCCCGGGCTGGAGCCGCCGCTCCACGGTGACTCCCCCCACGACAAAACTCCCACCCTGCTCTGCGGAGGAGCCTCCTCCGCGATTCACCGGGAGCTGCCGTCCCCGCCGCGATTCACCGGGAGCTGCCACCGCCCCCTCCCCGCCCCGCAGCTCGCGGGCCCCGCCCGCGGGCGGAGGATGCGAGGGTCTGGCACCGGCACCGGGGCAGCGTGTCCCGGGCACGGCACACCCAGCCTACACCCAACACCCCCGGCCCGCTCCAGCTCCTGCAGAAGCTCAGCAGCAGCCCCAGCCCACCAGGAGCCCCGGGGTATCGCCCAGCTCCCGCGGTTCAGCTGAACCAGGCTCCACGCAGCGTTCCCGTGCGGTTTATTTCCACTCACGCTTCTGCTACGGACACATCACTGAGTCTTCCCCGCTGCCATGGCCACGTTCTCCTGGCTCTGGGCGCTGGCTGCCAAGGGCCACCGAAGCAGCTGCATCTGGAATTGGACCGTCAGCGGCACCGGCTGGAGCTCTTGACTCTCCTCCACTTCAGCAGTGTTTTTTCCTTTTCCTGCGGAAAGAAGTACATTTGTCACTGTCTTGAGAGAGTAAATCATCCGAAAAGCAGCAGCGTGCAGGGTGTCAGCACTGACTGGGCCTCGAGGGAAATCTATTTGAATATGACTTTGGATAAGAAGCCCAAAAAGCATCTTTAGGCTGGCAATTGACCTGGGAGTAGCCTTGCTTTTTGTTGTGAAATTGCCCTAGGGCAAAAGAAAGATGCAGAAATAAACTATTTCAAAGATCCTGGAAAATCAAGTGTGCGGTAAAATGAGACCTACGTGAGACTACTTCTGAAGACATCCTTCAATGTCTGGGCAAACGGTTCACTTGTGACAAAGCCCGCTGCCTTTCCTATTTGAGCCATCTGGAAGCGATCCCAATTCCTCTGAGAGGACTTATTATTTGTGTGCATTTGCTGACTGAGGGATGCAAATCAGCCTCAGTTCCCGGCTGTGAGAGTGCTGGTCCCTGCACAGCCCCGCTGGACACACGGCTGGGAGCCATCCCCCTTCCCCTGGGGCACGGCCACTGTGGCAGCTCAAGGAGGTGCGTGGTCCCCAGGTGATGAGCAAGTGTCAAACAGCCCGGAGCAGTTGGTGACTCACGGGGCAGGCAGGATGTGCAGACACCGAGCTCAGCAGGGCTCCAGCACCCCCCCAAAGCCACAGCTGAGGGGTTCATGTGAGTCACAGCCATGGGACAGCGGGTGTAGCGAGCTGTGGGACAGCTCATTTTTGGGCACTCTGAATTTTGCACTCATGCTTTGACAGATGCACTCAGAGCCTCATGGTGTGGCCAAGCCAGCCCCCACCTGCACAGACACATGGGGACACCAAATTAAGCACAAGTCTCTAATTGCTGTGGGTTTCCTGCAGCAGCAGTGCTTCTGTGCACACATCAACACCTTTACCCTGGTTCAAGCTGAAGGGAAACCTCCTGCACACACTGGCCGCACACCGGGGCGGGAAGGAAGGAAGGAAGAAACAACCACTGCTGAAGCTGAGCTGTTTGACAGCAGCTGCCTGCTTCAGCAACAGGCTGAGTGTAGATTGCAAATACACATCTTCTTGTGGGAGACAGCAATTCAAGGAGTATTCTTCTTTTCAGGTGGCTGGGGGAGGCCACAGGCTTCCTTGGATGGAGACACAGCCCAGGACTGCAGAGCTCTGAGAGCCTCCCCAAAGATGGGGGCCTTGCTGTGGGTGACAGGGCACAGGAAAGCAGCCTGGAGCTCTGTGGGTTAATCGCACTCTTAAATCTGATGCCAGAGCAGGAAAACAAGGCTCCTTTGGTAGCTCTGAGCAGTGCTGGGAGGTCTGGCCCTCTCCATGCCCTCCTTGACCTACAAGCAGCTTTTCAGCGTTGCTTGGCCACCCTTTCCCTCTCCCACTTCCTCCTGCTCTTGCATTACCCCTCCGATGTGCTGGCACTGCTATTTTTGCCGTCAAAACCAAGACTGCTGGAAAAATAACCTGCAAGAGGCAGGGTGAGGTTTGTCTCTGGCAGATTAAGCAACGCTGCTGGCTGAGCACTGGGACACACCCGGCGGGGTCGGGGTGGTCTCTTCATGGGTGACAGCAGACTGGGATCTGTTCCCAGCCCTGCCATGGGCAGGCTGGGGCACCTGGGGCTCTCTGCGCATCTCGTCTCCAAACGACAGAGAACAATAACCCCCTCTGCAAAGTGCTTTGGGATGCGAGTTGGCAGTGGATGAGGAGCTCATTATGCATCCCAGGCAGCTCTCCCCCAGCTGCCCGCCCGCGCCACCGCCTACATTTGGCGGCCGACACAGTGGGCAGCGCTTTTCTCACCCAAAAACCCGCTTTGCCCTTCTCCCCTGGCACAGGGCGCTGTAGGTGTGTGTCTCCCGGGGCAGCTGGCAGCCCACCCTCGCTGCTTGCGCAGACACCGATGCATAAAGAGCCCGGGCTGTGTCTGTCCTGAGCTCCCCGCAGTCAATGTCTGTATTCACAGCCCGAGGCTCAGGATGTGAGTAAGTCCCTGCTCCTGGGCCTGCTCCTGTTTGCTCTCTCACACCCCCCACCCTCCACCCGCCAGCTCCGGCCTCTCTCACCTTTGGGAGACGCCGCGGTTTTCCGGCTGGCCCGACCTCTTTTCTCTGCTTCGGGTTTTTTGCTCTTGTCTTTGCCTTTTTTTGCCTCCTGTGGAGAGAGATGTTTGCACAGAAGGCTGTGTTGAAACTCGCTGCCCTCATTCAGTCCTGTGACAGCTCTCACCATCTGGGTGCTGTCACCGGGATTTCAGGGGCAGAGGAAAGAGGTGAGGGGGAGCAGCAGCACAGCAGAGCGGCTGCTCAGAGGAGAGAATCCAGGAAACAGAAAGTTGGTACAGCTGGTATGTGCTGCCATGCTGAGAGAGAGCACCAGAGGAACCACGAGTGGCTGCTTTCACATTCTGGAATGGAAAAATAAACTCATCTATGTTCCTAGGCCCAGAAAAAGTAGCAGTACTGCTCGCTAATATCAGCCGTAAATAACCACACCAGCAGCAATGGGTGGTGGTTAGGCAGGGTTATTTCAGCCCCATTTTGGGGAGAGGAGAACTGAGAGATTGGATGGATGGATGGATGGATGGATGGATGGATGGATGGATGGATGCCCAGGCCAGAGAGTGCATTTGCTGAACCCCAGTCTGCAGCCCTGCCCTGGGACATGCTCCTTACCTTCTCCTCCAGAACTGGTGGTTCTGGTGGCTTCTCAGGGATCAGGATCCCAAAGTCACACACAGTTTCCACCAGGGCCTCGGTGGCCAGCAGGGTCTCCAAGGTCACCCTCCTGGTGCCCAGGGTGCTCCGAATGGGAGGGTCACTGCGGAATTCACATGGCTGCTGCTGCTTCTTCTTCTTTTTCTGCTTGTCCTTGGACCCAGGACGCTGCAGGACACAGGGGCAGGCCTCAGCAGAGGGCTGGGGTCCCTTTATCAGAGAGAAACAGCCCCAACCCAGCCCCTTGCCACTGCATCCTGGCCAAGGTGTGTGTCACCTGCTGCCTTCCCCCCAGAGAAAGGGGGGACTCTGGGAGAGGTCTGACTCTGACACACAAAACTGATATCCAGGAGAAGGGTCCTTGTTCCCCCATCACTGTTTTTGCAACTCAGCTATAATTTGGTCATTGTTCTCTCCCAGCACCCTACCTTTGCACCATCCTTCTTCAGCTCCTGTCCTTCCATCTTATTCGTGACAGCATTTTCTTCTGGATCAGCATCCACAGGCCATGAGAGCACCTGCCCAGAGAGAGGAGCTGGCCCAGGGTTCCTGCCACCCCAGCCTGCCTCCCAGAGGGAATGTGATGCCACTGGCTGGGCCTCCCAGCAGCTCTTCCCCCTTCCTCCAGCTCGGCCACACCCTCACCTTCTCCTCCACAACTGAGACAATCGTTCCAGCCTCCAGGTAGGACTTCAGCCCCACCAAGTCCTTGGCAATGTGCTCCTTCCTGTAGCTGCAGTCGATGGTGTCTGCCCAGGGCTGTCCAGGGGTGGCAAACACCTTTGCTGTGAAGGGACACAAAACAATTCAGAGGAGACCTCTCTCCCCCCAGGACACGGCTGGTGCCAGGTCATTATCCATCCATCAGTCCCAGGAACAGCCCAGCTGGCACTGCGAGGGACATCCTGATGCCACCACATCCCATAAAGAGCTATAAACCTGCCCTGAGAGATGGGACAGAGGATCTGTAATTCCTCATTACCAGAGTGGGCCTTGGGCTCCTCTGTGGCTGCAGGTTCCTGATGGCTCTTTGTTTCTCCTGTGTCCCGAGCAGAGCTATCCATATCCAGCGTGGCCATCACGAGACTCTGGTGGATTTTTGTTCCCTGGAACAGAGACGAATCTGCCTCCAAAATCCTGTTCTCCAGCCCACCCTCATGGGAAGAGAGGATATGAGTGCCAGGGAAAGGGTCTGCCAGAGTCAGCAGGAGGGGGGCTGTGAGGGCACTCCCATGTGCAGAGCTCTGGGTGCCCCGAAAGGGATGTGGAACGTGGGCAGCTGGAGCTTGTCCTGCTGGATGCAGCCACATGGGAATTCTGCCCCCAGCACTGCTGCTGCCCACGCCAGGTCCATCACCTCGTAGCCTGGAGATGCAGTTCCCCCTGCTGTGACCTGCCATGCTGCTTGTTTCCAGGAGCACAGTCAAGCACCAACCTCAGGACTGCCCCCGTCCTCGAGCTCCTCTCCCTCTGCAAACTCGTAGGTCACACAGTAGCTGTAGGTGATCACTGGACCCTCAGAGCCAGCCTCCAGCTGCTGAAAAGCTTTGGGATCAGGGAGCCCCTTCATCTCCCCAATGCTCACGACCACTCGTGCTTCACTCCTGATCAGCTCTGAAAAGAAGACGATCTTGCTATGAAGCTGCAGCTCTTCCCTTCCAGAGTAAGGAAGGAACAGAGCAAGCAGAAACCTCCAGGTGCCGTGTCCCACCTCCTGGCATCCCTCGGTGCCACCCTGTGCAAACGCTGTGACAAACCACTGCCACATGAGGTCACTCCAAAGCCAAGCAAACACCTCCTGGCTTGGCTGCTCTGCTCCTTCAACATGTGAGTCTCCAAAAAGCACATCCAGCACTTAAACTCATTGAGTAGGGTTCATCAAGAGAGGCTTCCCATCCCGGGTGTCCCCAGCCTCCTGCTCTCATCCCAGTCCGGGATGTGCCACAGAGGTGGCACTGCTGTGTGCAGACAGTGCAGACCTGTGATCACCTTCCCCAGTGCAGATGTTCCTCTTGCCACAGCTCGAGAGGCAAACGCATGGTCTGAAACCAGGTGGTGTCTAGGAAGCAAAGCTGGGGCAGGCCAGGACACTGAGGCAATGCTGGGGCTGGGATGGGTTGTTCTTGGGCCTAAGGCTGAAACTACCTGGACTGTAATTACAGAGCTGGAGCACAATGCAAATGCCCCTCCTGGATCAGAGGGTGAGCACGGGCAGGCCCAAAGGCGGACTCACCTGGCTGCCTCGCCAGGCCATGGAATTGCTGCTTCTCGTCAGGCCGTATGCGGATGTCGTCGAGGATGGACAGCTTGGGCAGGCTGTCCACAAGGAAGCCTCTGTAAGTGGGGATGAGAGCCAGTGGGTTCCCTTGGAGCACCAGGATATGGAGGTTCTGCAGAGTGGACAGCTGGGAGGCCAGCCCCAGCAGGTCTGTGAGGCTGTTATAGCTCAGGTCAAGGGAGACGAGGTTTGGCCTAAGGAGAGAACCCAGGGAAGGAGGTAAGGCAGCCAGCACCCACCTGAGGATGGAGAGCTACAGCCCTGGGGCAATAACAGAACCAAAAATCGTATTTTCCCAGCACAAACTGGGTTGAACTGAGGAATCCAATCTGGAGGCCAGTTCCAAAATCCTGAGCCATACAGTCCATTGCCAGTCTGCCCCACAACACAAAAACATTTCTTTAGCATCCGTTGATGACCCCACTGCACCATTTGGTGATGCAGTCTACGCTTCAGATCCTTACAGACTTCCAGCAGGGGCTTTGCGAAGGACATGGAAAAAGCAAACTGCCTAGGGAAAGGGAACTGTGGTGGGCAGGGTGTCAAGGCAGTTCCCCTGGTGATCCCCCCATTGCACACCTTGCCAAGGACCAAGACAACCTCTGGGCATGAGACAGAAAACAGCAGAGACAGGCTGCTCTGCAGAGAGTGGACACAGAGCAAAGAAACAGCCCTTCTGAAGGGCTGTATTTTCCCAAAAAGGGCCTCCTCCATGGCTCGAGGTCAGCTGTTCACATCCTCCCACTTCCCTTTCAGAAGCCCACATTCAGCCCCTGGCATTACCAGAAGTCCGCGGTGAGGTGCTTTTCCTGGGAAGGGCCACAGAGCCAGTTGTACCCCAGCCCCAAGTGCTGCAGCTCCGGGGGTGGCCGAGCACACAGGTCCTGCAGATCACCCACAGCATTGCAGCAGAGCTCCAGGACCTGCCCGGGACAGAAGGAACAACAAACACCTTTGCAATGGGCTGTTCCTGGCACCCCCTCGAGCAGTTTGGCTTTCATTTGTGTTCCCAAATGGGAATTCCTGCCCCATCCTGCACAAGGTGCTCGCTTACCTTCAGAGTCCGGGGCAAGTGGGCTGAGGTTACTCTGCTGATGTGGTTGGCACTGAGGACGAGCTCCTCCAGCTGCTGGAACCGCAGCAGACCCTCATCCACCTCCTCCACCTGCAAAGAGCTGGGTTTGGCCAATGTGTCCCTGAGGCACCTCTTGGCCTGGGTGCCAGGGACACGTGTTGATCCACGTAACGTCCGTGTAACGCGGATTAGCACAACATCCTGGGGAGGCTGTGGGGAGAAGCTCTACTCCAGCTGCAGCACCTGGGAAGACCCTGGGATGGGAAGGTGTCCTTTTCCCGGGATGTTTTCCCTCACAGCAGGAAGACACGGTTTCCCAGCCTACAGCTTTATGGGCACGAGCAGCTGCACTTACTCCCTTGTCGAGTATCCGCAGGGACCTGACCGCCTGGAAGACTCTGGAGCCACGGAGCAGCTCAGGTGCCAGCACGGCCACTTCCCGCAGGAGCCGGTCCTGGGGGCTGCAGTCCGGGGGCAGTGCCCAGGGGCTGTGTCGGTCTCTCAGCAGCTCCAGCAGCACCTCGGGGGTCTCCTCTCCCGGCGGCACGGCCTCCTCCGGCCCCGCTGGCTCTGCCCGGGGGCTCCTGCGGGCATTGAGGCAGGATTTGTTCTGCAGACAGAGAGAGGAGAGGCAGTGGCAGCCCTGTGCCATGTCCCATGGCTGTGACCTCCCAGATCCTTACCCAGCTGCCGAGGCCACAGGGGAAGTCCTGCAGCCCCAGGTGCTGCAGGTACTCCTGGAAAGCAGCTGAGACACTGCCGGGTGCTGCCATCCTGCCCCGGCCTGGCAGGGAATCCTCTGGCTCAGTGGCTTGTGTCCCTGTCGCTAGGCGATGGTGTGGACATGGATGCCATGGAACCAAACCCTCCAAGCATGGAGCAGCTCTGGAACAGCACCAAGCTCACCCGGCTGGGAATAAATCCCTGGTTTTCTGGGTCCCCCTGGGTTCTGGGGGCTGCTCTCCACCAGGGAAAGAGCAGGTGGCCTCATGCTGCACTTGCAGGGTGCAGCGTCAGCATTCTTCCCTGGCCAGGGACCTGTGGCAAGGAATTTGCCATTTCCCTTATCTGTGTCCTGAGTGTCACTCAGGTTTCAGGGAAGAAGCAGTCAGGGTCTCAGTCAGCTCTGAAAGCCCAGCTCGCCACTTTACGTGGAGGGCACTGCCACACAACCATGCAAGGCCATCAGAAACCAAGCTCACGGCTGGAAATACCAGCTCCCACACTTGGAAAAAATAGGTGAGCTCCAGGAGCAAAAACCACAGCTGTGTCTCAGGTCAGCATCAGGTCTCCGCACACGGAGATTAACTTCCTTTTTCCAGCGATAGGTGTTGAGGAAATGGCTACAAATTCCATTTTAGAGAGCTGACAGAGCAGCGTGTGTCAGCAGAACTTCTCCAAATGAATTGCAGTTGCTCTGTGGTGTCTGATGGTTACGTGGTGGAAAGCTGAACTTCTCAGGTTGGGTTTTACAGGACGGATGCTGACCTGCTCCCTTATCAGCTCAGCACCTTATCGCAGCCCTGTACAGACTGGAAAGGATGTGCAGAGCTTGCACAGGCTATGAGATAATGGCGTGTCCTGGAGTGGAATAACCAGGTAAAGTGCTGTCCTTACGAGAAAATGAAGTAAAATCTGAAAGTCTTTGAAAGAACATTACCAGTGGTTGAACTGTGTTTTCCGGAAAAGCAAAGCTGTAAAAATTCTGCTTCTTTTATTTGCGTTACTATTTAAAATATCTGGGCCCCATCGCCTTCAGTGGTGCACAAAGAGAGATTCCTGCTCTTAGGGGAAGACCAGATCCCAGTCCTCCCTGGCTGTGCCCATCTGGGAGAGCTGGAAGGGGGCTGGCAGTGCCCAATGACATCTTTTATGTACAAGTTCATGCACTGTCCACACATCTTCCTGTGGGCCACTGACCATCTCTGCAGGTCTGGTGCTTCCAAACAAGAAACCCTCCAAGATCACCCTTCTGCCTGAAAGGAGCCATCTGCCTTTGTAGGGACGTTCCTGAAGAACACCACGCACAAAGAAACATCTCTCTTTCTCTCTGTCTCCATTTCTCCCCCGAATAATAATAATAATAATAAAATCCTCAAATAAAAGAAGTGTCTGCCAGAACTGTCCTTTCCGTAGGCCATGGTAACTCATCTCTTCCTTGGCATTATTTAGCACCCAAGAACAAGGGTTGTGCAAGGAGAAAGACTTCCTGGTGGGATGGCTGCTTCCCTCTGCTTGGCTCCCTCACAGCCCACGGCAGAACCACCTTCACCTTGTGAATCTGTGTCACTGTGGCTTCAAGCAAACAATCAAGGGCTGAAGTTACAGCCTGGAGGGATCCCGGTGCCCCACGTTACAGGGAAATCATCCATTCCCATTTCAAGCTTTGGGAACTGGTTCAGTCCTGAGAACAGTCCTTGAACCAGTCCCAGAGGAGTTCATTCACATACCAAGCTTTTTATTTTCAAAGAGGGTTATTTCACATGAAAGCCAGAACTGATTATTTTGACACCAAGATGTTGATCCGTGGAGGTTTTCTGGTGACTTGACACATGCTCATCTTTGAGCTGTGACTGCCTTCCAGGCACATCTGCAACTGCAGAGCTGGGAAGTACAAGTGTGTATGTGTCACAAAGGTATTCTCTTTGGGGTTTCCTCTGCTCTCCTTTCTGTCCCAAGCCATCAGGAGTCCTGCTATTCTGATCACAGCCTCCCACTTGTAAATCCTAGGGATAATTATTCTCTGTTTTGGTGTGTATGAGAATTTCCTGCATTTGGTTACTGGAAGCAGAAAACAGCCTGAGGGGAGTTGGAGAGACAGGCGACAGGGATGGGGAGGGGGGATCCTGAGCATCCCTTGGGAACAGGGTCTTACAGGCACCCAGCAAAAGGATTTCTACATGGAACTGGAGGTCTGACCTACACTGCTCACAAGCCTTTTTCAGTCCCTGCATTGGTCCACTCTTAAACTGACTCTGCAGGAGAAGCAATGGCTTTGGGCAGCAATAATGTGCTTCCAACCACCTCTATAAATAAAACAAGAGTTAATGTTCTAAATCCCACACTTTGGAGAGCCCAAGGATTTAGACGGGATGGCCAAGCCAAGTATCCCAAGCTCCTAGTCAAAGAGATGACACAGGACACTCTGTCAGTTTGAAACTGCACCTAGATCACAATCAGTGAAGACGCATTTGAATCAACTTTTGATGTAATCTTTCAAAAAAGAAAAAAACCCAAATTATCACTGGCCAAAAAAAAAAACCCAACTGTGGGGGAGCCACTGACGCAGGACTCCACAGCACTTAAATGCAGCCTGGAGCAACCCCATCCACAGCACTCCAGGCAGGCAGAAGCTCCAGAACCAGCTCCAACACCAGCTCCTGGCCAAGCCACTGCAGTCCCATCCCGCCATGGAATGCAGAGCAGGTGGGTGAGACTTACCCTTGCTACAGGCTGTGAGGCTGCCCTGGTTGATGCTCATCTCTAGCTCAGCCACTCCATGCCTATATGCATTAAAAATGTATCATGCTGCACACAACTATTAAGATTTGCAAAAACTCTGCTGAAGATTGAGACTAATAATTGTATTCTTTCTTTCCTTTTGGTTTCCTCTCTTCATCTGAATGCAGAGATCAACAGGTTTGCAATCTTCGTCTTCTGTTTACTGGTTCCTTTGGGCTCCTTGGCACCAACAGAGACATCAGAAAGCAAAGTGACTGCAGGACAGAGGGAGAAGCATTTCACTACCGAGATACCGACCTTTGCATCAGTGATAGGAAAGCAAGCGCATGAGTTGTTTGAATTCTATGTAAGTGCACCATTTTCCATGTGCTGTGCCTATGTCTGTGGAGAAATCTCTTGAATTATTATAAAACACTAGAAAGACCATCAGAAAAGAAGTATTTGGGTTAGAACCTATAGTAGGCTCTTCTCTGTTCCATGCAAGAAGGAAAGCGTTCATTGCATTCTTTCAGGGCAGAGTTGGAGCAAGGGCAGCTGCAGAGAGCTCGGGTGACTTTGCCTCAGCTCATTGCCAGCTGGGATCTTCCTGATTCCCAGTGTTCCTTCTCAGTCTACTGAGTCCTGTTGGGCATCTTCCTGCAGGAATTTAGTCAGATCACTGGAAACATGCAAGAATTGCTTTGCCCTTTAGTCTGAACCTAGTGCTTGAGCACTTCTGCCAAAAATCCTGCTCACCCATCATTTCCTCAGAAAGGTAAAACATGCACTGAACAGGTGTCAATGCCTCAGACAAAGTTCAGCTCCTGGGACTGTGTTCCCAAGAGTATGTTGATAAAAATCAACACAGACATTTCCTCTGAATTCATTCTTGCAATTAAAACCATCTCTGCCAAAACAGACGAAAACACACTCAGGCCAAACCAAATCTCTGGCATAGGTAAATTTTCCTACAGCAAATTTCCCTACAGTAAAGAATAGAACCCAAGGTTTAGAAAAGCTGAGAACCAAGGCAAGCAGGGCATGGGGAGAGGAGCTGCACACTCTGTGCAATGCCTGCTTGATCAAAGGGGTGGAGGTGTTAATACAACGATTGAACCACAACCAAAAACCCAAAAAATGGGTACACAAATGAGAAAGGGAGACCAAAGGATGAACAATCTCTTCCTCCTCTTCCTTCCCCACAGCACAAGTGCGTCGCTGAGACGTTCCATCCTGAGCCCTGGAACGTTACGTCCGAGGCCAGAGCCATGGCGGCGAGGATACCCCGGTGCCCAGCATTCCGGGCAAACTGCTGCGCCCTGCACCACATCCGCCACACTCTGCAGAGCCTGGGCAGCGACATAAAAACCATCTGCCACCCCGGCCCCAGAGACGTCGTCACGGCCAACCTCAACCAGCTGCGCACCACGCTGAGCCAGGGCACCGCCTTCTTCACCTGCACGAGCCAGGAGCCGTCCCAGGCGCCTCCCCAGGGCCAGAACATGAGCCTGGCGGACAGGAAGACCTACATCTGGTGGGTTCTAAAGAACTACAAAGACATCACGCAACATGCAGAGAAGCTGTACTCCAAAGCAGCAGTTTGATACGCCAGGATGAAAAAAATAGCTTTAAGATGCTGGAGAGCTGGTTAAATGTGACCTGTCAGGGGTTGTGGGATCAGTTCGATGCCAAGATCAACATTGAAAATGTACTTGCTATTCTCTGTAACTATATAATCTAGTTTAATTTAATATTTAAAGGATGAATGTGTTAAGTTATTGATTGTATTTATTATAAAACTATTTATACTGTCTTGTTTGCAACAGCATATAATAAGGATGTGAGTGAAGGGGTCATTTAATTAACCAGCCTTGACAATCAGGAAAGTGTAATTTCAGTAATTTTAATGTTATTTATATTTTCAGCTTGCAGTTATTTTTCAAAAGAAAAGCTGATTGTCAGTAGGCTGGTTTTGTACTTCTCTCTCTACTAGTGAATTTATGAATTTATACAACACATCTATTTTTATAAATATATTTAAGCAATTAGTTTATGTATTTATTTATTCATATTTTTAACTCTTATATTTTAATACTGAAAGGGATGTATTTGCTACTTAGGAGATGAACGGTTTTACTCATTTCCTGTTACCACCTTTGTATAGAAACTGGAACTTAATTCAAATATTAAATAAAGCAAATATTGCTGGATTCTCTGTTTACTAATTCTTTTTTACAATATATTTTGCACTGGCCCTGTTCTGCTCAGCCTTCTCCAGAAAAAGTGAGTTTGATATCAACTGAGTTACACTGCCAGGCCCCCAAAAGTCCAAGGGAGGATCCTAGAAAAGCACTCAAGAGGAACAGAGGGACCAAGCTCCTTGCTGGAGCCAGGGGAAGAATTCCTCCCAAATGGGCCCCATTTCAGACACAACTATGGAGATGTCACATAGTGGTGACATGAAGAAGGTAAAATTCCAACCTCATATCCTTCATTTTTAACAGAAAAAGAAGAATGGTGGGGAAAAAAAAAAAAAATCACTGCCTGGGGAGGTGCTTATCCCCAAGGCTGAAGCAACACCTGCCTGACCTTTTCGGGTGGGGTCAGCAAACCACTGAGCAGGAAAACAATCACATCCCGAGGGCCTGAACACCACCACCGCCAAGGAGTGACACAAACCTCTTCAGCCCTGCTGAACCAGAGGATTACGCAGGGCCGCTCCCTGGGGTTTCCTCTCCCCTGCACGTCTTTTGTTTCGCCTTCTAAATGTACAAATAGCTCGACAGAAGTATTTTCCTTAGAAAGGGAAACGCTTCCTCAGCAGTGCTAGGAAGATGTCGAAGTGAGTCAGATGGTCTGCCCCAACTCACATCATGGGAAGAGCTTCTTGAGAAAGAAGAGATGTTCTTCCAGGGGGGGAAGACTCAGAGCAGTCACTGCTGAGAGGAAAAGGCGCCAGCCCCAGAAAGAGCAGTGAGAGAACAGCTGTGGCCTTCCTGGTACAGGGTCACCAGGGCTCAGAGAAATCCTCCCCAGCCCTGGAGGGCTGCGAGTTGGGGGACACACCTGTGCCACAGGGTGCATCTCTGCTGTGCTCATGATCTGGTGATCTGGTCACCAGCAGAGATCTCCAAAGCAGTTCCCCGTTCATCCTGGTTGAAAACAAAGCTGTCGAGGCCTATGAGGAATGAAGAGTTTGGATGCAGGAGCCACAGATGGGTTCTGTAAGGAGTGTCAGAAGGCCAGCAGCAGGACTCAGGGATGTGAGGAGTCTCATCTTTTCGTGGGTTTGTTTCCATTAGGTGGTGGAAAGGCACTGGGGGTGTGACACACACACCTTGTTCTGAAACAGGAACATGTTACACATCTCTCTGGATGCCAACAGGGGCTCTTCTGAGTCTGCACAGGGAACTTCCCCAACACCCAAATAACCACTCCTGTCTGCCCACCTCCTGGAGAAAGTGCTCAGGGATGAGAATAGGCAGAGATGAGCTCCCGAGGGCAAATATAGGTTAAAATAAATTTTAAAAAAAAAAAAATCTAGTGAGCATTCCATTCCATTTTTTTAGATGTAGAGAACCCTGAGCTTCCTGCCCAGTGAAGGGCTAATTCCCTCAGAGCAGTGATTTCCTTTGGCATCATTTCCACAGAGCAAGCATAGGTCCACTTTTGGCAGTGTTCAAGGATTAGCAGAGCCAGCCACAAAGAGAAGCCACTTCACAAACTCTTTTGGCACCTCAGCTGAAGTTACAGCAGCCTCTCTGAAATCACCACTGAATCAGTAGTACAGAAACAGTGCTCTGCAGCCACAGCTTCCTCCCAGAGAGCTTTGATAGCATCACTGCAGTAACTCTGGCATTTGTAGTGCTTGGTCAAGAGTGAAGGCAGGCTGAAGAGTTGGCTGATCACTGTTGAAATAGCACTGCTCTTCACTCCCACCAAAATGCTTCATGTGAGATCAAGCTTGTGATTTCTGAAAAATTAAATGCAGAGTTCAAAAACGGCTGTACCTCCTGGAACCGCAGGCCTGACTCATCAGAAGTTCTCATCAGAAATACCAAGTCAAAGGCACCAATCACAAGGATAAGATCAAGCAGCACAAACTCCTGTGCGGTGATTTTAAAATAAAATCCTTCTCTTCACTCTTCTATTACCTTTCACTTCAACTAGAGCCTCAATGCTCTTTCCACTAGGCAAGAAAATCCAAAATGCCAGGGAGGTGACAACTGAAGCACAGAGAGCTGGAGTGTCCTACCAGGGAAAAACAAAAATCAGTCATTAAAGGCAGATTTATTAATTTTATTTCTTAAATGGACTTAAGCAGCTCAGTGCCTAACACTGACACCAACTTCATGGGAATACTGTGCTATCCAATGTCAGTGCTGCTCTGCAGAGTATCCACTGTCCAGGCAGTATGTCAGACTCAAATCCAAGCCTGCAAGAAAATAAGACTATCAGGGCATTGGTGCAGCACCTACAGGCTTAATTAATTTTACCTGTCTTGGAGAAATACCAGGGCTGTCTGGGAATTACCTGGGAAGGAAGTGTAGAGATGAAAAAGAAAAGGGTTGTATGCTTAGTTTTGTCAAATGAGCTCATTCTCACTGCTTATGTTCAGCTCCAGTCTCTTCGGCTGCTTCAGTGAAGGGGAGCAGAGATGACAAAAAGGGGTAATTTTCCATTTTTGCTGATCTGGCTAACACTGATTCTGGTGAGACAGGGAACAGCCCAGAGCAGAGCAGATACAGCCTGGGGGCCAATGCAGGAGGACAAGAAATCACTTGTGAGCTCCAAGCAAGCTCATCAGAGTGAGCTGATTATTTCGGTCAACAAAAGCCGAGAGATGCCACGTTTCCTGAAAGGAGTCCAAACTTCAGCAGCTCCATAGAGAATACAAGCCCTGCTCTGGGAATGCCAAACACACAGATCCAAAGGTAACCCCAGCACTGCTCATAGGGAAATGAGCTCTTGCCACCTTTTAGAGCTGCAAAAAGGGTGCCAGGTGCCGACCCTGGTCCAGGAACAATTCTACTTACCATTTCCCCAGCTCCAGTCAGAAAACAAAGGCATTACAACCAGTTTCTTCCAAAAAATATCCTTTATTGTTTTGGTTGTAAATATAAAAAATGCATTGCACAATTTAACAGACCTACTGAAAAGTGCTACATATCAACAGCACAACAGAAGTTGTCATGCAACAGAACAGGAAACCTAAGCAAAGCAAGAGCACAACCTGAAGTCCTCATACCTTCAAGCTTTTTTTTTTCCTTTTTTTAACAAGAATGAATTCCATTCACTTAAAACACATTTAAATACAAGGTTAGAAGAAGAAAACAATCTATTTACTCATTTTATTGTTAAAAGCCTTGCTCGTAACATTGATATCTTTTGATTGAAAGCCTTATTCATGTTGGAAAAGTTCAGATATAAAAAAATTCAGACAATGGCTAGAAATTAATTCCATTCTATACCTAAGGTGTGTTTCTTTGTAACTGAAGTTATTGTAATTGTAACTGAAGAACTCAAGTTTTACAGATACAGCTACAATTTGGTTCTACCACTTCTGCTCTAACACAGTAAATGAGCAGAAAATCCAACCAAGAATGAAACCAAAGAAAACTAGAGCTTTAACTGATGTTGTGATAAAAATATTGGGGTTCTATAAAAGAAAAAAACCCAAACCAAATCATCTCCTCTGAAACTCAAGTGTATAAATTGAAGAGTAATAGAAAAACTCCTGATGTCTCACCTAATTTAAAAAACTCCTAGCAGTTAGCAACAGTTGTCCATAGTCCTCCAGACTGGTATGACAGAATCCCTAAAGAACCTAAACTGGGTGTCATCAGCCTCTTGATTTTTGGTGGTTTTCCATGCAATAAAAGTGGAAAGGAACCAAAAAAAAAGAAAGAAAAAGGTGAAAACAGAAAAGCCAATCACTTTTCAGCAGTACCTTCTAGCTGGCAACATCAAGGCAAGAATTATCCACTCCAGAAACTGACACAGTGGAAAAGCCTTCAAATAATTTGTACTACAAAAGCATTATCTTACTGAACATTTCTGCACTGAGCTTCCCTCTCCTGTTCTCAAACTGCTTTTCAGGAGTTTGGGGCTTTAAAAGGGAACAAAACTAAATTTACCCGTCCCTGTCACTCCTCCCACACGTGAACACAAACACACACACTCACAAAGGAATGTAAAAAAACCTGAAGATACAAAGGGATGCGGTTTTTCAATACATTTGACAGCCCTTTGTCTTTTCAAGCCATTTCAGATTGGGAGGTTTAAGCCCCTGCCTGTTTCCTGGTGTGTCAGAGCAGACGCTGTGTCCATGTGTGCACACGTGTTCCTGTACACGGCAGTGGAGGGCGGCGGATTCAGCAGGAAAGATGCAATTTTTTCCATACACAGACACACTTACTCACAACCTCAGTCTGAAAGGGTCACAGTAATGTCACACAGATAAAACCCTCCAAAAAGCCAGGGAAGCCCCACTTCCTCCATTCGCTGAAATTTTCCACAGAGCATCATTTTAGGGGGAACAATGGATGACTTATGATTAATTAAATGCATACACGACACCAAGACCTAAGGCACAGATGGAAACATTCTAGTAGGCCCCTCCCTTAAAGGAAGCCTTCCCCAGGGGTCTAGAAAAGCATGGAAGAACATTCCAGTCAGGTCAAATGGTACTAACCAAGAATCCTTTGGTTTTGTGCAGAGATCAGACTGTCATGGTGAAGTGTGCACTTGTCTCTGACCCTAGTCCTCAGTAATTCCTTCAGTTCTAGTTTGCTCCTGGACCTTCACCCCTTACTCCTTCTAAAAGGAGGCAAATAACAACAATACAAGCTAATAACTACACCAGATAATGCCCAAGTTCTCCAGCACCTGTGTTTGGGGTGGGGCTATCTACAAAATACCAGTTAATACCATTCGAGGTCAGAAGGAACCAGTAGATAATTCCAGTTTGACTTTGTGCATATCACAGGCCATAAATAAGTTATTTAGCCACTCCTTTACTGAGTGAAATGTGCTGGATTTGACAGAATACAACTTGCATTCAGTTATATGGGGGATTCTCCAAAAGTTTAGCACCAGACAGATGTGCAGCACCTGCAGTTCTGTGCAGACTATAGGCACTGTGTGTTTGGCTTGCTTGCTTTGGTGTCACTGAGCAAATCAGAATGCTTAAATTGGGGGAGAAAGTGTTCCCAAACTTGGAAAAAAATAAACTACTTAAACTCCTCCTCCTCTAAGAAAGACAAAGGTGTTTAAACATAAATCAAAGTGGAAAACTATGCAGGAACTAATACATACGTGGTCCATCTCTTTCCATACCAGTCTTTAGTGGTTCTACTGTTCAGATGTGAGACATAAACCAGCTTTTTTCCTCCTGTGTTTCCAAATGAAGTGAAATCACTCTCCTCACAAGGCTGACTGATAAAGAAAAGAATTCTGATTTGCAATAACAGGGTGACAAGAATATACTGAATCACTGCTTCAAAGAGCAGCCACATCATTTCTGGTAATTGCACTACATGGAAAGGATCTTTTCACTTTTCCTTTCCTTCCTCCTACACTCTTGCCTAAGTAAGCAATATTTAATTTTTTTCTCTTTAAGATTTGCAGTTTTTTAATAGTGCTTTGAGTTTGTTTCTGCACCACACTTTGTTAAACAAGCACTTTCCCTCCAATTTTAACCAGCTCACTATGCAATCTGACAGATGAGTTTTCCATCCACATCAGAACTGTGAATGGACACAATTTTTGGCAGTTCAGGTAAAGGACCCCTTCCTGTTCCTTTAAGGTTGCTTTCAGTTTCCAATCCATTCAGTGAGATATGGGATGTTAAAGTTTCAGTTGTCAGATTCCTCTGGGCCCTGATTGCACTGCATTGTGCTGGTTGGGACAAAACTCCCACATCATCGATACCAGAAATGGTAAAAATCACACACCATCACTGCTGACAAGCAGGAGACCACACTGCAGGGGAGGCATTACAGGATCTGCTCATCTGAAAAGGTCAGCAGAAACACCAGCTCTTGGACAATATGCTGCTGCTTTCTTGCTAGAAACCCCGACATGCTTTTAACACACAGTGAGATCAGCCCAGCAAGGAAAGGACGTGAGGGACACCCCCAGCTCATCACAGTGTAAAATGATCTTACTGGAGTCAAGTTCACAACCACTGACAAAAATGGCAGGATTGAAAGCACTGATTTAAAAAAGGATTTACTTATTCAACCCTTCTTACCCAGATGCATCCAAAAGAATACTGCTTAATTGATTACATCATTACGAAAGACCTGGGAATGGATCCCTCCAGAAAATCTACTATTTAATTACTATGACAACCTTTGCACACCATTCCTTGGCTGAGACTTGGAATTTTGCTGCTTCTGTCACAGGGACACAGGCTTTCACATGCGCCACAAACTTCAAATTTTATGTCAAATCTACTGTAAAAAAAAAAAAAAGAAAGAAAACCATCTCCCCCTCTGCCTGCACAGCTACAGGAAGGTGCGTTGGTACAAAATGTGCCATTCTGCCTTCTCCTTCAGCCCCCAGCTCCTCCATGCAGGGAGAGGGCCTTGGGGCTCACCTTTTGTGCCTTCTCCTTGCTACAGTGCTGCTCTCACAGAAGGAATTCTGCAAGGAAAGCCATTAGCTGCAAAAACTCAGGACAAACAAGAACAAAAGCACCCCCTGTGCTCAGTCCTACTCCCCAGGCCTGCTGCATCCTTTCAAACTTTGACCCACCAAGTGGAGGAGATTGGGGATAATGCTGAGAAAAGCTCCCTTCCCCAAGGAGAACCTACTGAGCCCTTTTCAGAGTGTGCAACCCCAAGCGTTCCAGCTACTCCTCGTTTTCCCACTGTGAGAGGCTGCACATCACCTCCAGCCTGCTCTTGGAACTGGAAGAAAACTGCTCAAGGGAAGCGTTCCCACCGTCTGCACAGCTCTGAACAGTCTGGATCAAGTCGTGAGTGGAATTACAGGGGTCATGGGATCATCCCAGATTACGAACCATCAGCTGGAATGAACATCCCAGTGCTGTCTCAGGATGGACAATCACTGCTGGAACAGGACTCTGTTTACCTGCAGCAGAGCACAGTACGTGCTGAGACTGTCACAGAAAAATGTTATGCAGTATTTTGAGTTTTAAACTTATTTTTACGTGTTTTATAATTCATGTTCAACATAACCTTCCCATACAGACCAGGCTTAGCAAAGTCCTTCAGGTTTTTCAGACAGAAGGCAAAAAGAAGAAGCAAAAAAGGCGAGGAAGCAGAGAACTGACTGCAAGTCTTTGTGGTTTGATATAGCTTCTGAGATAATAAAAAAGCCAATTTTTTAACATTACAAACTCAATTCTTGTCTCTGAAGTGCTACTACATTTACCTATGTTTTATATGTGCACATTTTGTGAGGATGGCAGCTGAACTGTGTAGAGTGCAAGAAAATAGTTCACTGATTAAACTGATATAAAGTTCATGTATTTATCCTAATTGCAGAATTTATACAATCTAAAACTGCTTTCTTGCACTTACTGCACAGCCTTCTACTCCCTTGCAATGGCTATATTAAAAAAAAAACATCAGCTACTTTATTTACTAGAAAATAAAGCATGTCTTGAAACTGATCAAATGCAATGATACACTCATTAAAATAAAAATACACAAAACATAGCCTGAGATTTTAACTCTAGTATTTTTGCCACAAGTTGACATCACTGATGGATTTTTCTTCTCCTTTGGTTTTTCATATGATCCTGCTTAACAATTTTCACTATTCAAGTAAAACATATGGAACTGAATATCAGAAAACAAAATAAAAAGCACATTTTGCTTCACGAAATCAGAAGTATTTTTTCCCCTTGAAGAGCACATTCCTCGGTGTACAAGATTTACACTTCAGAGAACTGAGGGTGTTCCACAGAAATCTCTTAGTTGCATACGGATGCATTGATGGAGATCTATTGCTGCCTGCAGGGCTCAAACCTGCTGAGTTTACCTGAGCTTGGTGTTTTTTTTCTCACGTGACAGAGCACAGCACAGCACTGGAGAGGAACCAAAACGTTCTGACAACGCTGCGTCACCTGCACCTCTTCGCAAGGCAGGGCCAGGTGCCCTGAACAATGTCTCGGGCGATGGAGAGAATCCTTTCTAAAGTGCACCGACTGGAGGAGCCTGGGCAGGCGGGGCCTGGCGGGTTCTCCACCCCTGGGACAAGCAGCTCCGAGTCTTTGGTTGTTAGGTCTCCCCAGCTCTCTTGCTGACCTTCGTCGCGGCCTCCCGGGCCTGCTCCGGCAGCCGCGACGGGTCCGACAGGATCGAGGTGGTCCTGCTCAGGTGCCGGAGGGTGTTCAGCACCACTGCGAAACAAAGGCAGGAAAGCATCAGCAAAAGCTATTATCTTCTACAAAAGACAGCACCCCTCGACAGTTATAAATGTAAATTAAACACCTGCCGACTAGCAAGAGGGAAAGAATCAAGACATGATGCCCAGACAGAAGGTCATAGCAAAGCTGAATACAAATCTCAGAGGTCTTCCCTCATTATGGGATAAATCACACTGCCAAACATACTCCAACTAGAGCCAAGCTTTTGAAATTTAAATGTAGTTAAAGACTCTTGAAATTCTGGTATATTCAATTTTTAATTTTTTTTCCGTCTTCACAGTCAGAAGAGGCTCTTATTTTTTCACTGAGCTAAAAAGGAAAGCAAAAGTCACATTCAGCATCATGCGGTTTCTTTGTCATCCTCTGACTTTTAAGAAATGGTATTATATTGTACGTTCTATGATCTGGAAGAGCTGCTGGATAGAACTTCACTTACTTGGCCTCAGAACAGGAAGAGAACAGTGCTGATCCAACCAGGCCAGTGCAGTTTCGTTCAGATCCTTAAAGCTTGCTGTGGAAACCATTCCATTGAAGGACTCAAACAATGGCTTAATAATAATGCTGAACTGCAAACCATCAAATGTCAAGGGAGAAAACAAAGGGGGAGTTCAAAACATTCTACAGGAAAGGCTACGACAGAGAAAACACTGGATTTCTAAAGGGACTTCGATTACCAGAGGGATTGCAATGTTTCAAAAATTGTATTCTCAAATCTGTAACACTAAGACTGAGGAAAAAACTGAACCTCAGATCCTAGTGATATTTACTATAGTTTGCAAAATTCCTGCACACTGACCTGAAGGGGAAAAAAGGAAACGGGAATGTGCAAGTTTTTGAACAGATTCAGTAACTGTAACTTTCTTTCCCCTGAAATCTTTGCTATTGTCTCTGTACGTTTCCCAGAAGACAGCCAGAGCTGCAGTTACAGCAGAGTCCACAGAAGATTTCTTGCAGTATGGTAAGCTAGCAAGAAAACCTTTGATGCCTTTCACTTTCCAGTTACCTCCCACACTTTGAGGTGAACAGTTCTCCAAGAATCCATATCCACACGCAGATGTGGATGAAAACTGAGGACATTTGTTATTTAAGTAACTTGGCTTAAAGTCACAGCATCGGAATCCCAAGTCCTTGTCTCTAAAAGTACCAGTATCAAAGCCCAGGTTCATCAGGTTGGTATAAAAGGATACAATCCAAAACTTCCAGTTCTGCAGGGTCCTGCTTCTCACATACTCATCAAACAACCTCCTCATGTGGTCAAACCTTTGCCGCGTCACGGGAACCCCAGTAGCAGGGAGCTGCTGCTGGCAAGAACTGAAAAGATGTTTGCAGGTCAGAATCCCACCAAAAAGGACACATTTCTCTTCCAGACTAAACTGCAGCAGGAGAAAAGTGTTTATTCCTGGTATCTCTGGTGGAGAGGCTCCTCAGTGCCTGATCCCTCCAGAGTGTAACTGCCCCAGGCAGGAATACAAACTGTTTTCCCAACAGTTTTGTCTATATTCACACAGCAAAGCAATTTATCAAGCTGCTAAAAACGCTTCTTGTTACAAACAACAAAACTGAAACCAAAGTATAACACAGAACAAAGTAGTTTTAGGCATCCATTAAGGACAAGGCACATTAGGAGTCAAGGAAAAATTTAAAGAGTTACTCCTAAGAAACGTTACAGAAGAAGATGTAACGGAGATTCTTAAGAAAGAGATCAATTTAAAATAAAACCGAGCAGACTTCATCATACTTTGTAAGAAAAATAAAGAGATTTTGATTTACTGCTCATGCTAACATCATGCCTAAGCCTAAAACTTCTGGAGATGAAAGCCAAGCCACTGGTGTTCTCAACACACTGTGTGACAGTACATAACAATCATAAACCCACAAAGCAAACTGAGGCACTGGGAAGGTGAAGTGATTTATCACAGTTATGTTCAACCAGTGGCAAACTTCTGGAGCCCAAGTTCTGTGACTTATGTACTCAATCACATTTTCCTACAAGAACTGACTGCATCTGAAAAGAAAACTGCAGCAAAGCCATTGTAAAGAGCTGAGAGTTCACCGACTAATGAGCTTTATAAAAACACCCTCGCCGGCTTCCTCTCAGAATTATTCTGACCTGACATCCTCCCTGATGCTGCCACTGTTGTGCATTCCATGCTCAGAGCTTGCTGAAAATCCACAGAGTTTGCACCACTGCCCATCCCACAGCAGCTCTGCTCGGAGCTGGCAGCAGCTCTGTTCTGTCCAACCCCCATCTGCTCCCCGGCGTGACACTGAGCACACGCTCCCGGCTGTTTGGCCCAAGCACCACCGAAGCTGCTGCTCCATCCCTGGAAGCTCCCCAGTCTCACAGGATGGTGGCGTTCAGCTCCTCGATTTCCTCCCGAAGGCGCCTGGTTTCCTCCTGCATCTGTGTCCTCTCCTGCTGCAGCTTGGCGATGTATTCCACTGTCTTCTGGAGCGTGATGGCATGGCTGATCTAGACCAAACACAGACACCAACAGCCTGAGGTTCATGCAGAGTCTGTCCTAACCTGCACTTCAGCACCTTTTAATTTTCCTGCACTGTGTGTAAAAGCATAGGATCGGGCAGAGACACTTCAGATACTCAACTCTGCGTTTCTCTGAATCCTCTTTGCACTCTAGTACAGAGAAATGTGGCTGCAGGGGTTGTTTTCTTCCATAAACTACATTTCTGCTACTTTGTTGAAAGAAGTATTTTAATAATTTAAAAGGTTATATTTCATTATCCATCCTCTTAAAAATATTTACAGTTCTCACTTAAGTACTGAAGGATGTGCTACATCTCCAGACAGATTTACAGTGCTGGTAGAAGTGCTGCTTGAAGTTGATAATACAAATTATTTAGTTTGGGAAACCTGAAGTTATTAAACAGAAGGACCCACCAAAGGAGACATAATAATACTCTTCAGTTTGGGGGGACCAATTAAAAATTTGTACTTGAGAAATAAAATAACCAGACATTTCAGTAAAGCTGAGTCTTCGAAAAGAACTTCCTTTCAAATAAGCTATTCAAGTCAGGAAGTGAAATTCTGACAAGATATTGCCTAAATTTCTGAAACTATAAAAATTATGTAAACAAATCAACATGCTACACAAAAAACTTTCATATTTTCCATGCTTCAAAGTTACTGGTATTTAAAGGACACTAAGAATTTTGTTGTGCAGATATCTCTGTATTTCAATTTAGTGAATGAAGTTAACTAGTATAGTCAGAATAAGTTCTTAGTTTGGACAAAGTCATTTGACCATGAGAAATCAGCTGGGAAGTTTTTTCTCTGTAAACCCATGCACAAAAGGCAGGTGAAAGGGGAAAAAAGGGCCCTGACTCTTAAAGACAGCTGGGTGGTGTCTAAATCTCTGAAAGAGATTTTCCAAATCATCTGAACTGACCATGCTTCTGACTCCTGCTGGGAGGCAGAGATCTCAATGGTGCAGGAAATTTTAGGAATTTACCTGAGCTTTTCCATTCTACCTCTGCTCACTGCTGTGTTCCAGCAGTGCATGCTCTGCTGTGCTCAGCTGACCGCTCAACAGTGAAATGATTACATTTATTAACAAGACTTTTAGAATGGCTCTTTCTTACATTTCACATTAAACTGTAAGTGCTGCTGCAGTACTTACCAACTTGGAGTTGGCTGACACCAAGCTGTTCAGAGCACTGAAACCGATCTTGATATTAAACCTTCGTTTTTGTTCTGAAAGATGTCTCATCCGTCGATTCTGCGTAAATAAAATCAGCTCAGTCTGTGCTGTTCTCCTTTACTGTCCTACTGCTATGACTACTTCAGCTATACAAATTCAGTGTCATTTTTGTTGACTTGTTGGCATTCACAGTCTCCCCTGGAACGACTCTCCAGAATTTTAATAATGAACTGACAGTGTGTTTGTGGACCAAGCCACCTCTGACATCTGCACCTGTTTTAAAAGCATCACATGCCAGGATGGCAAGGAGAAAATCTGAAAGATATTATATTACCTGGAGGTTCTAGACTTGTACAGTGTGCAGATGATTTGTTACTTGCTAGCAAGGCATATGAAGCTTCAAAAGATACTATTTGTGTGTGTAAGGCTTTAGCAGAAAGAAAAGGTCACCCTACACCTCTTTCTAAGCTTCAGCTGTGTCATCAGGAAATAAAATACTTAGGATTTATATTAACAAAAAATAAAGATCAGTATAGCCAGAACTGGTCCAGGCTGTGATAGAAATACCTCGCAATCAGTAACAAAGAAAACAACTGGCAGGATTTTTCTAGGCACAGGAGGATCCTGCAGCCCCTGGATCCCAGGGCTGGGGAGCTACGTGAAACACTGACAGGAGCTCTCAAGGTTGGTGTCCATAGAAAGAAAAGACTTTCCAAGCTATAAAAGGAGCTCTAGTTTCTGCTCTGGCACTGGGAATGCCAGATTATTCCAAGGCCTCTGAGCTACTGAGGACAAAGCGTTAGCCGGCGGACCCCTTCCCAAAGCTGGGGCCACACCGCCGCCCTGTGGCTCCTGCCCAGCTCAGCTGGAGCCTGGGACAGCAAGGGATCATCCCTGGGATGTGCCACAGCCACAGCAGGGACACAGAGAAAGGATCCAGGAAGGAAGAAAACGACTCCAGGTATGACTCCAAAAATCCTCACTGCACCGAGAGGTGTGTGCCAGGTGTGTGAAGGAGGTGCAGAGACCATTACTGTAACGGCCCAAGGGTTTCTTTGTTCTGAGTCCCTCTCTGGTTGTTTCTATTGCTGCACCACTCAATTATTACTTTTTCCTGGGAGTCTGTCACAGGAAACCTGGGATGAAGAAACTTCTTTAATAGAGTTCGCACTTTGAGAACACATTCCTGGCACAGCGAGGCTTTCCAGCAGGAGCTCACCATCACCCCACTTTAAAATGGAGGAAAGCCATGTAACAAAGCAGTGAAGTGGCTGCCCAAAACCACAGAAAATGCAGGTCCATGAGCAGAACTGAGATTTCCAGTGCCCTCTATGCTTTGCCAAACTGAAATAATCATGTCACCTAGTAATACAGAACTGTTTAATCTAACTAACAATACAGAGGAACAAAAGCACATACATCTGGAGCCTGGCAAATATCACCGTTTCTCTCTTGTCTTACAAAAGAGTTACTAACAGTACACATACAAAGCAATTCCTGCCAGAGCAGGCGAGTTTACACGGCTATGAAGCCTACTTCACAGCAGTGTCCTTGCTTTTCCATCTAGTGACCACTTTCCCACCATCAGCCAGCCCTACTAATTTGTTCCTTTGTTGGCTTACTCTCTAGCAGCAGAACAAGCGGCACGTACTGTTTGTGAGCTTTCATGCCAAGCAAATCACTGCCAACTTTCATGAGTAACTTGCAGCATGGTCAGCAAGGGGCAGTTCTGATTCTCCTCTGCAACAGGTCTAGACCTGAGTGTAGTCACAGGCTGCAGGTGTCAAACTTACCTTTCTGCCCTGGGAGTAATCAAACTGCCATCAGCTCGCAGGGTACACAGAGCAGAGAAGCCAGAAAGGGGTTGGCACTTGCAAAACAGTTAAGTAACACTCCCTTCCACAACAGAATGAATGAGAGGGTTACAGCTGATTGTTCTGATGGGGTTTTTGTGGAGAAGTTTCTCATACCACCACAGAAAGTGTTCTGACAAGGTCAGCTTGCGTGTGAGGTACAACCAGCGCTCAGGTACTATCTCTAGACCGCCGAGTTCTTACCCCAGTAATTCTCGAAGGGTTTTACAGGTGTAACTCGTAGAGTCTGTGGAGCTGCTTCTCTGTGGAGCAGCATAGCATCACTGGAGACATGTAAGTAACTCAGCAGGTCAAGAACTTCCCCTCCAGCGATGGCCAGAGCCCTGCAGACTGAAGAGCCCCAACAGAACAATGGCAAAAAGCCACGGTTTAGAACACTAAGCCTGAAACCTTTGACCAAGTAAACTGACACCTGTCACAACACTCCTGTGAGCCGCAGCAGGAACTGCTGTCATGACCATAAGGACCTGCAGAGGTACAGCTAAGCCTGGCCCCTCTGGTGACACATCCCTGAGGAGCAGAGTAGATTATCAGAGTCTGACATTTTGGATTGCACAGAGCAGCAGGGATGCAGCAGCAAGCTAAGCCCAACACACAAATACAGTACTGTCCTGAAGCACAACTTTCTCCATGCTCAGACATCAGGACAGAAAAGTAGCTATGAAGGCAAAGAAGAAAAGCCCCTCAAAGGAAGGGACACACACCTTAAATGCAGCCACAGTAGGGTCAGTGGCAGGTTTTCCTGAGCAGCTGTTCTGAGGAGACTGTGGACTGGGGCTCTGCTCAGAGGTGCAGGGGGAAGCCTGGCCTGAATTCTGACAGTCCCGGCCTTCAAAAAGGAAGAAACACAAGACACATTAACAAACAACTTTCTGTAGCAAATGTTACTGCTGAGAAGTTTCTACTCAGAACTGAACTGAAATGCAGTTGGCAACCAAATTACACTGTTTGATGCAGCAACCACATGCTAGAAAACATCAAGACTGCTGGGAAAGCTTAGGATATCACGTCACAAGTGTCATACATCCTGAATAGCAAGATGTAATAGTCTTTTCACACACACATATTTCAGCAAAGACATGTTGGATGCACAGGCTGCGACTCCATCGTCCTGCTGGAGTCCCCCATTTGTCTCTAAAGGCCTGGGACACGATGGTGACACTTCCAAGCCATTTACCACCAGAACCAGCCCAGGGAACGCTCCGTCGATGCACATGCAAAAGGAGTCTGCACTTACCTACAAGGATTGTGTCTGAGATCCTCCAGTCAAAATCAGAGCTATGACACTGAACAACAAACCTATTCAGCACTTCCTACACAGATGCCTTTCATTTCTTGGTGACTATGACAGCACATCCTTTTAGACAGGAGCCACTTACAGGAAGCACAAAATCAGAGTTTGTGAGGATGCTGCACAGTCATTTAAGATAAAAATTGCAAATTACTGGACACAACTGAAGCTGTGGCGTAGAAGGGCCTGAAAAGCTTTTCCTTCAAAAATTATCTATGGATCCTCAAGGCCCATTTACACCCTGCCTACCCAACAGAAACACACTTCCATGTGCAGGGGAGAGAAAGCTTACAGCTTTCTAACTTACTAGGTGTAGGTGAGGGAACTTGTGAACTGCAACAGTGGGAAGGGATGTGCTCTCCTTTCACCAACACATCCTGGACTACACTAGGAGGGAAGAGATGTGGGACTGTGGGCTGGCTTTGTTGACTACTTGGTGCTCGCTGTGCTGGACCAACCAGAATGTTACTACGGAACTCCGTCACCCCGGGAGCCTGGGAACAGCACAGAAATAGCACAGAGAAAAACAGAGAGAAAGAGAGCAGGAGGGGCAGTGTGGGGGCAGAGGGAGAGAAGGGATGAGAGAAAGGAGAAAGTGGGGTGAGAAAGAGATTAAAAAAGAGAAAGAGAGAGAGAGAGATTTGTTACCTTGCCTTTCACTAAAAGTAGCAAATTAATACATGATTAACAATCTGATGACATGAAACAAGGGCTAATATATAAGGAATTGGCGGGCACCAATGTCAGGCTTCTGGCAGGAGACCAGTATCCTTTCGTAACTTAAAGCAGTATTACAACACATCAACAGCATAATATACCAAAATCTATCTCCATCTTCCTGCACACAACACACTGGGGAAGCCCACTCACATACCCAAGGCATGTTTTCCAACATGGCAGTGGAAAGGTGAGCTCCCTGGGCTCCTTCTGGCTTCTGCACAGTTAAAGCACAAACCATCCCCATCCACAGCACTGTGAATACAGGCCTCCTTGGAATCTTACTGTTGTGTGAGACAGAGTCTGTCAAGACTATGAAGTGCTTCCAGGCCCTCAAAGTGACTAAATTAAAAATAAGCAAACATAATGCTGAATGCACAAATGCATACGTTGGGTAACAGATGATTTAGTGGACTCGTTACCCGCCTGAGCACATTATGGCTCTCACTACTTGCAAGTAACAGGCCTAGAAAACAAATACATAATTTTTTTTTCTTCTCCTTACTCTGACAATTCCAGCTGGTGCAATTGCAACATTAGACTGAGACGTGGCTGGCGTCAAAATCCCCTCTCTTTTTAAAGGTGCTGGAGTTACAATCACAGCTCTGGACTGTCCCTGAAAGGCAGCTGAAGAACACAATTCAGTTAGAATAGTTAATGAGACAAAAAAAAAAGTTGGAGGTTATTTTGTATGAAATAACTTGTCATTAAACACGGGGGTCAATGGGCATCTATTTGGCAGTATTTAACTGCAGTATAAATGCCACCAGTCTCCCAACAATCTCAACCCCCTCCATCCAGTACAAAGTACTTCAACACTCCAGCTATTTCTGAGTTTTCTAGCATCGCTGTCACTGTTCCCAGGTGTCATTTACAGAGGTATGTAGTAATTCAGGGAGATGCAAAGTGTCATCATTCTGTCAAAGCTGGGTTTGACAGGAGGAGGACCATCTTCAGCTCCCCTCTTCCATCCACACTGTGGGATCTCAGGCTTGCTCTGCTGACCCAGGAAGGGTCAGTGACTCAATACTTCATGCTTCCTTGTATACAGATCTTAAATCCTTTCCCTTAGCACTTCATCCTACCAGCATCCTTCACTATCCGGTTTTACAGCTGCTTTAGATGACACACAGCCACAAGACAACCAAATGCGATTTGGAATCCGCATCAAAATTCCAGAAAATATGCTGAAGAACCAGGAATTCTGCAGTGCTTAGACAGCTAGAGGTAATTCTCAATAGCAGCAAATGTCTCCACCTCAATCTGTGAAGATCTCCATGTAACCAATGCAGATGTGCAGTTACTACCACGGCATTCCTGCTGACATGCTTCTTCCCAGCCTAGACAGAACATGACTGACCATCCTATACTGTTACGAAGGGAAGAATCAGGCAAAGACACAGCTTCTGTCTGAGTTTTGATAAAACTGAACCAAACATCTGGCTTCACTCTTGGCTGTACTGGTTCAGGTCTCCTCTGTACAAATGAAGTCATGATGCAGGAGAAGTGGCAGCACAGCTCAGTCCCTGCTGAGCCACCACTCCGCAGCTCAGCCTCAGGATTCTGAAGGACACACACAGCAGGACAGGGAGACAGTGCAGGGTTATCCAGTGTCCCCTCCTGACAGTGTCACTTGTGACTGACAACTGTGTTTTGACTCAGCTGGAGTTTCTGCACAGCCTCCGTAAGAGAGGCCTGTGGATTGCACAAACCTTGTGCCAGCCCTTGCGTGGGTCTGTCTGGAGGAGAGCTCTGTCACTGACACAGGGAGTTCATTCTTTGAGCATTCCCACATCTAAAGCTGGAATCACAACCCTTCCACTGTTCACTGATGTTCAGCTGGACTTATGACATCTCTATTGAGCTCAAGAGCCTACTCTTACCAGTGCATTAATGCTGCGGCACAGGCTTGGCCTTTCTGACTTCCACATTTGGGGAACTGCAGCAACGAGCAACAATATTTAGAAGTTGCTTTACATGATTCATGTTTCTGTCCTACACATGCATCTTTTGCAGACTTTCCTCTCAAAATCAGCACATTTATCTTGAAGTGGTGGTAGCACTGAAGTCTTGCCCCTGATGAGACACTCTGTACAGATTTTTGAGTCCTTATACTACAGAGCAGTTCTAACACAAGATACAATGTAATTTGCTTTACAGTCAGGAGATGATTTGTTTGTCCTGAACACAAATGACAGGTATAAATGCCTTGGTTACAAGTACTGATGTTTATTCTATTGCCAAAAATAAAGCTCTGCTATTTATATAAATTCTTGGATTTGTCCCCTGGGCTTGATGTCCCAGTAATTTAGGAACACCATGATCCCTAAACACACGCCACTAATCTAGATGAGAAACACAGCCACTGGTTGTGATGGTCTAGAAGTAAATGGCGGAGCATTGGGAAAGTAATATATAGGGTGAGGAACAACCCAGGAAGCACTGAGAACAGCAGGAGCAAAGGCTTTCTGAAAATGAGTTGCCCACAATCTTTAGTAGGTGAGAAAAGCATGTCTCGACTGCTGAAGGTACATGGACTGTTGGTTTATAACATACTGTAGATAGGAAGATTGCCATTAACACCCTTGTGCTGTGAATCATGCACAAAATTGATCCCAGTGACATCCCAGAATTAGATCTTGGGTGTGCTCTTCTCCAGAACAGTGATTTTTCTTTTTGGTGGGTAACCTCACCATCAGGCCCTGGCAGACATACCTACTCCCTAGTAAAGTCTGTTTAACAATATCCCTCCAGGCAGGCTTTTTCTTGAATTATTGTTGCACATTTCAAGTGGCTGAAGTCACTTGGCCCCCAGCCAGCACAAGTCTAAAAACAGCCTGCAATAATCCCAAGAAAAGCATGCTGCCTGTTCTGCTCCAGCCTTGAGCTGTCCTACAAGAACCACCTCAAGCAAAATTCTCTCCCGTCGTGTTGCTATTCTTTGCCTTGTGCAACGCCAGTGGCTCCAAATCCCATCCAGTGTGGAGGTCCCAGGTGTTCCTACCCCAAGCTGAAACCCACTCCTGACTTAAAGCATCTCAAGGGTCTCTAGACTGCTTGAGACAAAGATCTCCAGCTCTCTCAGGAGATCTCCTCTCCTCTCCTAGGAGAAGGTAACACTCTCTCTACCATCTCCTCCTCCACTGTGGCTGAATGCTCTGAAGGGCAGTTAATCACAACAGCATCCCACCTCAATCCAAGGTTTCTATGGGGCAGAGCACAGAGCTGATGCAGCTACACAGCCCATCACAGGTGTTACAAGGAGAGATCCCCTTCTGCAGGTCAGCTTTTCACACTCAACCAAACTGCTTCCAATCCTTGTAGCAGTCCAGAACATCCCACTGACCAGTGCAGCCACTGCATTCAGTGGTTCCATGGACACCCTCAGAAGCTTTAGTTTAACTTATCATGTAAAGCAAAAAGGTGTTTTCCTCCTGCCAGTCCCACTCAGAAAAGGAAAACATCCCCCCACAGTGCTCCTCACCTGGGGTGATGAAGGCATTCTTTACCAATAAGGACACTGTTTCAAGCTTCGGAGCAGGCACTATTTTTTGTGACTGTTTGGGCCTTGTCCCAGCACTGGCCAGAGGAACAGGTTTGGGGAGTGCAAATGTCAGCTGGGACTGCACCTGGGGCCGGGGCTGCCCCTGCACAACAGCAGTCTGGAAGGCCAGGTTACAAGGCACTCCTGCCCCCGGCTGCTGCGTGGCCAGGACCAGGCTCTGGCTCTGGCTGAAGGTGGTGGCAGGCGCGTTGTGGGTCAGCGTGGCGGAGGCCGTGTGAGTGATGACCGTGGATTCACAGAGGCCGAACTTGGGGGTTTCCGGAGCAGCGAAGGCGGGGGGCGCAGGGCTCAGGCTGGAGGGCAGCGGCACCGCGGGCAGCGGGGACTGCGGCTGGGCACTCGCGGGCTGCAGCAGCGGCAGGGGCGCCTGGAACACTGACATAAAAGTTTGTGGCTCGCTGAGAGACGAGTCAGGAGGGAAGTCTGCTGGCTGGATGAAAGATCCCCCACTTCTAACGCTGGAACACTGGTCAGCAACAACGTCAGGAATGACAGGAGCAGGTACTGAGGAAGAAATCAGTCCGTCACCGATGTTCCCTGCTGGAAGCGTGCTGGGCAACGAACCCGATGGCAGGACAGGAGACTGAGAGACAAGGAAATATCACTGATTCAGACATGTCTGAACTCCTCCAGAGAAGGACGTGGCTCATGTCAGAGCCTTCTGTTTTAAACCTCTCTTACCTGGGAAGAGTGACTGCTGCTGTCTGTGGTAGCTGAGCTGACAGCAGACACGGAAGGGAAATAATTACTGGAGCGACTGGCCGTGAATAATTCTGAAACATGACAAGTCACCTATTAATATTCTACTTTTCATAGTCAAGGTACAGCACTGCTAGATTCTAAAATTCACAGGAATATCAGTATTATTTATCAAATAATGAAACCATGAGATTTTTGCATCATACAACTGCTGTTGACTGAGCAGCGAATTGTTGTCTTCCAGAGGAACTGATCTCTTTGGGGCTGACTTCTTCAACTCTCAAGCAAACTGGGACAATGCAAGAATCACTCCTGTTTAAGGTTCATCTACACAAAGACAGCCAAGAGCTGATCCTCAGTGAGTCCCACAGAGTGCAGTTATCTGATGCAAACTGCTTGCAGAGCCAGTAAACAGATATGACTCTTTACTTCCATGAAGATCCATAACCAAAGTTGTCAGCAGTAGTTTAATGTCTTATGGAATTCTCGACAGTGCCATAAAACATTCAAAGACAAACAAAACGTTAAACGTCTTCATCACGAAGAAGTGTGAAATGGGGAAACCTTAGGTATTTGTAACACTTAAACTTATCTTAAAACCTAGTTCATAAATCACTGCAATATTTAAGAAAGTAATGAACTCTATATATGATTCTTACCCTGAAAAGGCTCAAAAGTATCCATAAAATCAAAATTTGGCTGGAGAGGAATAAGCCCTGGTTGAATCATGTCAGCATTTCCTAAGTGTCCTGCAAAATTCAGGAGACAGATTAGATTAGCTTCCCATCACTCACATAATAACAGCAGCAGAATAAAACACTCCACAGCCACGCTTGGCCAAGATGTTAGAGAAAAACTGCTGCTGAAAGGAACTGAGCATCTGTTTCTCTTCAGAGCTACAGCACAGTCCAGAAATCAAAGCCATTGGGGAATGAAACTTTCAACTACTAAAATGAAAGAGGTGAAACGCGAAGGCTCTAACTGACATCTGGGATTACCAAGCTCAGATGCCTCCCGCTCCCAAACCTCCTGTCTTGCCCCTGCTGCACTACACATAACCTTGCTGGGAAGCACAGCCTGACCCACCACAGCTCACAGCAGAGTATTTTAAAGTAAACCATCACCCATTTCATTTGCCTTGAGTACAATTCATGTAAACCATGACTGCTCTGGAGTTGCTCAGACATTCGTGCAGCAAGGATGGTAAACAGTGAACACGTGCTGTCCCATCAGACAGTCAGAGCCTCCAGAGAGGGGTGAACAGCTCTTGGGATTGTACAGATATAACTTAGACTGGTTCTACTGGACAAAGTCAAACAAAAATACACAGGCACTCCCTTAAAAATACACACAACTATCCTTTGAGATAAATCATAGTGCCTTCACCACTGATAAAATAAATACTGCTCATTACAGATTTATTCAGAGCAACATTAGGGGGGCAAAGCTAGGAGCAGCACATAAGAAGCTAAGATAGAAATTAAATTTGGATTATTAACTGAGCTTCCATAACCTACAGAATCGTAAGACAGCTACATTCCCTGACCTGTTTTTATCTGTATCAGCAATCTAAGATAGATTTCTTAGGCAAGACTACAAGAGCAGCAAAGCAACAAACCAGAGTTTTTGTAGGGGTTCTCACTGCAACAGAGCTACAGCCAGCAAATACCTATGTCCCTGGAATTTGGCCAGGAAACCAGCTGATGTGAAGACAGTGTGGAGAAGAGGGTGTCGGTGAACTCGGACATGAGCATGTCTGCATCCAAGAGGCTGCCTTCCTCCATAGGGACAGGGGTTTCTCTGCCATACCTCCTTTTTTGCCAGAGAACCACATCATCATCCTGTCAAAGGAAAGGAAGAGAGGTCAGGCTGCCTAGCAATGCCCAAGCAGTCTGGTGCAGATCTATAAAAGCAGCCCTCATTTTTCACATTTTTAAAGACAGAACCTCTCTTTGAGGAGCTATCAAATGGACTGAAACACATCAGTGGTGCTTCTGATACACCAACAACTTCAGCACACTGAAATACCACAACACTCTGGGAAAGGTTTTTGCCCAAAACCCAGATGTTGACTAGAAGGATGTAAGACAAACAGCAACACTTCCTTGTTTGATTGATTACACAAGTATTTTTGCACATAGTTTAACAATCCCTTGGTTTGAATAAAGGTTAAAAATAACATGACTAGCAAGAATGCAAAAAACAACGCCTGTCTTGTGAGACATATCTGAAACTCTGAAGCGCAGTGAAGTGTAATTGTACTCAGAGTTTGCACAAGATACTTTTTGCCTATGAAAAATACAACATAATATGACTTGGCTTAACCATCCCTCACTACAAGCTGAGCTAAACTGCACTGCCTTGCAAAAACAACAGAACAGTGCTTCTGATTATCAGTTTATACACCCAAAGTAGGTTTGATAGTTTAAGGGGACATACTAAATGGTGATACCACTGTTCTTTAACCATTTGTCATTTTTTAGGATCCTGGCATATTATCTGCCTGAGCTCTGGGCACAGCAGGAAGATCTGCAACATGCAGCTCACACATCTTCACAGATCCAGTTACACAAGCAAGGCAGCAGTGCCAGTTACAACTCAGTAACAAGATGAAATCATGTGCTAGCCCTCACAGAGATTTATCTCCGGGCATGTAATGCTGATTCCCATTTCTTCTGTCACAGCACTTTACATTCAACCTCTCCTCCATCCAATTTAAGCTACAAATCTCACATTGCTCTCTAAGGCACAGAACATTAAGGTGTCTAACCTTAATTAAGGCGTAAACAAGATTCTTGTCTTTAGATTTTAATCAAAGCAAGCTACTGCATGTTACCGCTTTGTTATCTACTGCGCGTTCTACAAGCATAAATGGTGCCACTTCTCAGTGGTGTTACCTACCCTGACCAAACTTGAAAGATCTTCATCTTTATGTTTCTGTAACTGCAAAAGGAGAACAGAAAAGATGGTCAAGTCAGAATAGTTCCTGTATGTGCCACTGGAAGAAGACCTGATTTTGCAAGACTTTTAAGACTCAGTGAAGCACAATCAGTCACAGCACAATAATTTTTAGTTAAGTGGAACTAATCAGATGAGCATGTCTGTACTAGCTTATCATCCATTTTAAGTAATCTCGCATGCCAGAGAAAGTGATAGAAAAACTCAAGAAGAAACAACACACTGATCAAGCTCAAGCAAACTACTTTCACTATGTAAACCAACACACCCTTTTCTTGAAGTATGTTCTCCACTTGTGGTATTCCCTGATGACTATTTCAATTCTTCGCTTCCAGTATTTCCCTTCTGTTGCAATGGCCTGAGAACACAAACACATACCATGAATTACACGGAATCACATAAGGCCTGAATATTCAATACATTTCCAAGCAAATATTCAGGCATAAAAAATGCAAAAGAAAGCATGCTAATTCTGTTTGAGCTCATGTATCAGCAGCCCACACTGTCCCAGAGTTCAGCTATCACGGAGCAAATCTGACAGTACTAACTTCATCTTTCCCACAAAAACCAAACACAAGATGATGTCTGACTGCACTGTCAGCATCTCCCACAGCAGCCCAACCATAACCAAGAGTTAAGAAATGGCAAAAACCCCCCCTTTAAAATTAGTTTACTGAAATATAACGCATAGAGCACACAATATCCCGTGAATTTCACAAGGTCACATGCAAAGACACACACATAAGCAAAAGCTGCTACGAATGACATAAAGCAATAGAAATCTGATGTTCAGCTCCAGGGAGGACCTTGCAGGCCACACACTAATGAGAACAAAAGGATCAGACAATATGGGTCTTCAATGTATCACAGAGAGCAGTGTGTAAGTTGGGGAGAGCAGACTAATGAGAGCCTTAACTTTGTGTTCGAGGGCGACTTTCAACACAAACATCAACACTGTTCTTTCAAAAACCTGAGACAGTTCCACAAACTCATCTGGAACTCCTTTGAGTTATAAATTATTCTAGAGTTATGCAGAATAGAGAGAGCCACATATTGCCACATCAAGGGCCTCACTGGTTTTCTGCAAGGAGCCAGAGGGCAGATGTTAGTTTTCATTTATGTTTACAGGAGCACAGAAATGAAAGAACACAAACTCATATTTGCTCTGTCTGTGAAACTACCTTGACACAGAAGAAGAAATTGCTTGTTCTCTTGAAACCACACCTCGCCAATTACATAAAATACAGAAAAGTCTCCCGGGGTCACTTAGATTCAGTCCTGAAAACTGTCATCACTCTGATTTCCCACCGACTTTCAGTCAGAAGACAGCAGTGGCTGTCAAAATCTTAACTATTCAAATAGCATTTCTATGACTTATGATTCATTAAACTACAACATTAACAAAAGTTACACAGATAAGAAATGTCCTTCAGGTTACACCTTGATCATCCTAATGTGAAGAACTCATAAAACCAGGTTCACTCTGTTTTTAATGGTTCCTTCTAAATAAAAACAGAGCACAGATGGGCTACACTGCCCTTGTTTCCAGCAGACCAGAAAATCCTGTTACAAACTCCAGAGCTCACTGGGCTGTTCCCGGGGTTTCACACACCTCTGGCCGCCGGTGCTCATCGACATCCACGGAGCCGTCCAGCGGGGTCACGAAGTGGCACATGGGGTTCTTGCGCTTCTCCAGGTCTGAAACAACAAGGAAAATGCAAGTGCTGAGCACGTGCAGGGCCTGCAGAGAGCTCTGGCACCTCAGTGGCAAGGTGTGACAGGGAGCCTAGCCGGGATTCCTTCCCGATGAACAACGGGAAACGGGGCGATCCCAGGCCGTGCTTGAAGCACTCAGCACATCCTCAGTGTGGGCACATCCAGGAAAGCCCTGATCCAGCGGCATTGCCTCTGAAACATCAGGCCTTGAGCAGATTCCTGAGCTTTTCGCCAGACAACCATGTCAATTCTCTTCTTCTCACCGATGTCTCACGGAAGACCTGCCCCCAGCGCGGTACTTACACTGCATGTACCAGGCCCTCCAGATGGCGTTATTGAGACGGATTTTATCTCTCCACTGAAGCTTCAATCCCTTAAAATTTTTCCATTTTGGTGAAACCAACCTTCCGCTGCAACAAAACAGACAAAAAAAATCATTCCGCTTGCAGCTTTTCTCTCCCCCTTCCTTTCAAGACAAAGCATCCCCCTAAAACAGCCAAACTGTCAACACATAAAACAACAAGAAGCCACTCTTGGCCAGTCACGGCTCACTGAGCCAGGAGCCAGAGATGAATCCAGTCTTCAAGACTCCTCCGTGAGAACTAAGAACTGTCACAACTGGTCTCACAAATATCAGCAGGAATGAAATTCATTTCACCCACACTTTTCTCTTTGCCAGTATCACACCTTTTCAAATCCCCACCGATGAGCCTTCATCAACTGGGATCGAAATTACATAAAATTAAGGGGCTTCTGCATATTTGGTCACATACAGTTGTGGCTTGGACTTTTTGAAGTCCATTTTTACAGTTCTATTCGATTTTCCAGGCTGGTAACACTGGACAGGAAGAATGAAATGCCAGTTCTCGCCCAAGAAAAAACATAACCCACCAATTCCACACTGCTGGTAATCAGAGCTGGGCACAAAGGAGTACCAGCAGGCTAGAAAGAGTAACTTTCTCCGAGGAAAGGCAAGGCTGGAAAAAGAAATCACTTATATATGAACAATCCTGGTGGAGGTGGAAGGGAAATGCAAGAGAAAAGGAAGAAGTAGCAGGGATTCCAGTAGGCACTGTATAAACACAAACTACCCAGCCCTTAAAACACACCTTTATGAATCATTAATCCATACTATTGACAAGGCAGGAGAAGTAGGAAACACTCAACACAGTAAATTTCAAGCTGGAGATTAAAGTATAGGAACTGTGCCTATCCCAGGTTCTCCCTCTTGTTTTTGGGGGCTTTAGTCCCACATCTTCTGAGTTTATGTCTCCTGTGTTGTTTGTGCAACCTCGCTGTGAGGGAATTGGGCCAGCAGCACCAACTGCAACCCGTAAAACGACAAAGGAAACAGGTTCACATTGGCACACTACGAGCACCAGGTGAAGAGGTGATGGACACAAAGGAGTGACAGGAGCAATGTCACCCACAAACATTCTGCCCTCTCAGAAGAGATCCCCCGAGCACGTGGTCAGTCAGGAATGGTCTCTGCTATGAACTGCAGTGCCAACGGAGATGTACCAGCATTGACAGTGCCCTGGCACACGCCATCTGCCTCACAAATTAACTCAGAGAGGAATTATTTTTCCTTGAAAGCTCATTTCACATTTAAGCTCTGAAATCACTGTGTAAATAGGAAGCACATCCTTACAGAAGTGCCAGGCACTTCCCTTGGCTCACCAAAGCCCATGCATAGAGCCCGAGGCTGGAGAACTGATGATTCCCAGTTTCCTACGTGGTCTGGGAAACCTCCCAAAAGCAGCTCTTCTTAAAGAAACCTTTTAATAAAATTTGCTATAAATATAAAATACTATAAACAAGTGAAAAGTCCTCAGCCTACACAAAAGCAACCAGAATGCCAGAGCTGCCAATAACAGAATATTATTTCACATATTTGGCTCACCATTTCTTTCCTCCCTTGCTGACACCACAACTGCTCTCACACTCAGGTACTCCCACAACTCTGACAGTAACAGAGGAGCAAATGCCAGGCTTTAGCCAAAACACGTAAAGAAAACCAGCTCTGCTCCTTCAATTTTACTACTATATAAAATGTCAGTTGTGGCAACAGTTGTAGCAATGCACCAGCAGGTGAGTTGTTGCCTGACTGTGACTTCTTTTTTTTCCTTGTTCTCTTTAAAAATAAATGGCAATACTCTCGTATGCAGAAGGAAGCTGATGCAGAGACCAGGTAAGAACTGCACTAAAAGGACAATTCCCAATAGCAAGAGAAGAGGTAAATGACCATGTTGTGAGCCCTGTCCATGCCCAGCTGCCCCTTTGGGGTGCAGGCCGTACACTGGGCTATGCTACAGGACTCTGCTGAGGCCTTTGGGATGCTGGTGCTTGATAAAAAATGAACAAAATTTGGTACACAAAATAGAACATTAGCGAGACAAGCAGACTTGCTGGAGCAAGCAACTTCACTGACTGGGAGTGAGAGCAAGCCATGTCAACTATTAGCAAGGAACAGAAAAATCACTGTTAATGTACTTGTGCTGTTCTCTGCACTGAGCTCTAAGACACTCAGTACCATCAGACTCAGTATGGTCACGGACATTTAGGAAATCCTTCTGGATTATTTCTTTTCAGTAGTGCATCCATATGCCACTCTTTGAAATACATCTCCCAAAACTTCTAAATTTCAAGACTTCTAGTTTATGGAAAGATCTCCAACTATTTAGTCTCACTGTTACCCAGCCCATGTGTCAGGGCAGAGACTGGATCTCCACCCATTTAATATTTCTCCCATCACTGCAAACTATCCCAACACCTTCAGTGTTCACTGCACAGCCAGCTCTGCCTCAGAACCACTGCACACCTTGTCTGATCTTCCCTTCTAAACCCAGACTAAAGCACATCTTTTCCTGTTTCTCATCTGTACATTAACAGTTTGGAGACAGGAGATTAACGTGCTGATGCATCACCAGCACTGACAAAGTGCCCACATGCCTTTGACTAAGAAATCTGTCAACTTAATGTTCATCTCTTCACAGCTCTGTGTGACTCGACAGTTTGCCAAAGCAACAAAACTCTAATAATCTGCACTCAGAATAACAAGAGCAAATGCTTTTCTATAAAAAGACTAAAAGGAACTGTAATCAAGTCTGGTACACTCCTTGCATCTTCAAAGAGCTAATTAAAACTGGAATTAAAACACAAATAGTTTAAAATACTTTCAATTACATTCTTAGAAAATGCTAAACAAGACTAGTACATCAAAAGAAGGAAGTGATTAAGAACCTATTCTTAAAATAATTATTATTTTTAGTTCTCATGGGAGCAAAACACAAGTCCAGCTTGAGGTCATAAGTGAAACGACTTCAGCCTCAGTGGAGAGGAATCAGCATGAAGCTGACAACAATATTTAGACACTATTCCAAATTCCAAAGTCAATGGAAAGTCAATTGCTTTGAACAACACCGTGACTGAGAGCAGCTGCCGAACTGAAAGCAGTCTTCAGATTTTAAAGCAGCAAAACAACAACAAGGAAAAAACCCAAACAACTGGAGAGACCATCTGCTGCTCCTGCCAGTTCTGTAAGGCCACGCCAAGTCCTACAGCAAACGTGGAGCAACTTCCCAACAGGTGGATGGTCACCGAGTACCAGCAGCACACCCAAGAGCACACCCGTGCTCCTGGCTCCCTCTCCAACAGCTGCTGCAGCTCTGCAGGGATGCTGCTTCCAACGAGAGGAGCAGGAGAACATCCCAAGGGAGAACTGCACCCAACCGGGCACAGTACAAGCCAGGACAGCTGCACCCACAGCATGTGGGAATGCTGGTGCTGCACAGAGTGCCCAAGCTGAGGAACACAGGGAGCCAGGCTCCAGGGTGCATCCTGCAGGGAATGCTGCTGCCAGAAGCTCAGCTCACGTGAGCAGCGCTGGAGGAATAGGTGACTTTCATATTCTCCTCATTATCGCACGCAGATCAAATCAAAGCAGCTGAAAACCATCTGATGGGTAACTTGCAATGCATTCCAGCAGCTCAGCTCAGTCTCCCATGTAGAAATCTCCACCTCCTGAGTCCAAATGTCCTCACCAAGTGATTTGATCACAGCAAACCAGCCAAAAAAGCTTCAGCTCAACAGCCAACAGAGCTGGAAATCCCCCTGGATGCAGCGGCCCCAAGGTGCTTTGGAGGAGTCGCAGGGCTGTCACAGGAGAGGCTGCAGGCACCCAAGGCTGCCACTTCCATTTGTTACAACTTTCACCTACGAGTCCTGGATACACCAAGAGAGGCTGGAGTCTGTTCCCAAGGTTTTTTATGTGCTTTTTCCCAGCTCAGGAACTACCACAGGCAACTGAGATCCTAGCAGACAGACGGATAACACAGCACTGATCTCTCACAACTCCCCATCTCTAGAACTCCAGTGAAAGCAGCTGTGTTTTAAAACAATTACAAACCTTCAAACATCATAGAATTTGCAGCAAAGTACAAGAAACAGACACCCACTGTGAGAGTGTGACCTGATTCCCTTCAACACCTTTGATTTCTAAATTTTTCTTCAATCAGCTGAAATGTAATTAGGGAGAAGGTTTGTATTCTAACAGTACCCTGACAGTATCCATTTACAAGCAAAGTTTTGCCTCTGAGAATCTCATCGTTTTGTTCTAGTTTAGTAACACTCAGTTAATGATCTTGCAGGGTATTTTAGTGATGCTTTGGACTCAGTAGGGACAAGGCAAAGAGGTGACCTTCTTTCTTAACAGATACATGTGAGCTGCCATTCACCGCTGCAAAATTTAAACCAGTAGCTCTTCCTAGCACTGAAACAACATTCAATTAATAAACTCAATGAGAAACTCCCTCCGACATCTGTAGAAGCACATCAAGCTCTGAGATGACTCACGACAGAAGAATCCCCTGTTCTCCTCCCTTAATCAGAGGATTTTAAGATGGACTTCGGTCAGGATAAAACCACATGACACAAGCACCCTCTGGATTTGGGCAGAAAGGGACATTTATCTGTGCGCAAACCTAGAAGAAATTTGGGGGTTTTTCATTACTTATTGGTATTAAGAAACACCAGCATTTTAGGAAACTGATTTCTACAAAGAGCACTGAAGGGGCAGAGAAGCAGACTCTAAAATATTAAGATAAATTCCATATATCCTCCACTTAACAGGTGGTTTGAATACATGTCGATTAAATGGAAACTATATGGTATAGTATGGTAGAACTTATGGGTTTTACACAGCTCAAATGCCTTATTCAGCTGTTTCTGATTCAACTTGCAGTTCCCCATTTTTTATCTCCCTCAGAAACACTCAGAACAGTACCACAGCCTTATGTTTAAATCCTTTTCTAACAGAAGGCAATAGGGAAGACTTTGCTGTAAACATCAGACTGAAAAATCCCCTTTTCCCATTCAGAAAAATTTAAGTTCTTCTCCACGCCATAACGCGTAAAAGTTGCTGAGCAGGAATTTCAGCTGGGAAGTGATCCTGGGCTTGTAGCGAACTAAATGCTGCACCAAGAAGCCTTTAAAAGACCCTCTGAGGATGAAATGCAGGATCTCCTGCTTAAAATAAGGAAAGGGTGAATTACATGCCCATGGCTACAAAATATGTGAGTGACAGCACTAGAAGGAGCACATGGATTTTTTTGACGTACCACTGTGCTTTGCACATAAACCCCTCATTTCCACCCTCTCATCTTTCACTTGTTTTGATATGCAGGGACAAGGAAAATCTCTGGCTACATTTGGCTCCCTAGCTCAGGAGGTGTTATTTTTTATCTTGCCCTCAGAGAGCACCTGGCCAAGATCTAAGGTACGTGGAATTTAAACACAAACCTCCAAGTGCTGTGGTTTAGATTCCACAGGCCTGTCCTGCTGCCCAAATATGTATTCCCAGTGAGCCCAGCAGACAGCCTGGAAAGCAGCTACTGCATGTCTGCAGGAATCACTTCTCCTACAGACCACTGGGGTCTGTAGTGTGCTATGGTTGTAAACAAATTATTTCGTTTTCAAATCCGAATTTTGTCAATTCAGTTTATGGGAACAAGCTACAGAAATGTCCCGTGTTAGGTAACACAGGTTAGGTTAGAGAATCCTGTTTAGGTAACGGATTCCCTCTGCCCTTGTGCTAAGACAACTCTTTTTTGCCTTATTAGCTCCAGCCTCAAAACCCACTTCCTCTGTGCCTCCCCCCAGTTCCTTCCTGTACATGATCATGCAATTTTTTGAGGTAGGGTACGAATTTTACGTTTATTACAGGTAATGACAATGAGGCTCTTAATTAAGTAACAGGATAGAAATCAGACTTGATAGTACAGTAGCTAAACAAATTAGCTTTTGCAGCAACACAGAAAAGGAACTTTCTGGCCTCTCCCCAGCATTTTTTTTTCGAAGGCGTGGTTTTAGTTTGTTTTTTAATCTCCAATCTGTTTTGTTGGGGAGTTGGGCCTGTCAGCTCAGCTCTCCAAGAGCCAAAACTAACAGTATTTCCCCAAACAAAGGTTCATTCAGAGAATCAGATTATATGCACTGCGTGTTGGAGCAAAGGGGCAGGCAAGAGAAACCAAAACATTTCTACACTGCGTCAATGTGTGTAGGACTGGCAAGGAGACCACGTTTTAGCATCTTACTATTCCTACCCACAAAGTTAATCCCAGCTGCAGCCTGAGGATACTAATCCCAGACAGAGCTCATTTTAAAAGCCAGATTTAGGGCAGGTCATTTGCTTGGTTACCTGGTTCATCCTCCTTACCTGAAATCCTCCCGCAGTAGCAGGCTCAGGGTTCTGGAGGGATGTTCTATTGCCCACAAACCACAAAGGACAGCGGGGAGCTTTGTGCTGAAGTTAAATCAAACATTTTAAAACAACCAAAACGTCCCCTCACTATTTGATTAATCGCCTTCTAAAAATAATACTTTCATCTTGAAGACAGAGATACTGGACCAGACATATAATTTTCCTCTGTCATGAGCATTACCTACTAAGAACTGTTAGAAAAATAAAAACAAAGATCAAATTTAGCCACTGGCAAATTGGAATTGCAACACCTGCCAAGGAACACGTTATCTCGACTGATTTCATGCAGGCAGGCTCAGGTATGCACCTCCTGAAATGGAACAGGAAAGTGAAAGGTCAGCTGTATGCCAGAAGCAAATACTCCTGCCCCAACAAATCCACAAGAAATTTTGATTTATTTATATAATGAATTCAACGCTATTTTAAGCTTGGAAATTTAATTTAATTTGCATAAATGAAGGTCTGCAGTGCCTGGGCTCTTGCTCTGATAACCTTGTCTATGCTGGACTCAGGAATGACCAGGCAGGTGTTGTGCCAAGGCAGCCTCCTCAGGGATAGCTGAAAAACTCACATTTTGAGAGCATTATCACACCCACCCTGACAGCTTTTCATACCACCATCGTGTCAACCAGGGAAGGGAGTCTCATGCTGCAGTTTTAATCAAATACAACATGGCCAAGGCCAGCTGTGTGCAGGGGGAGGCTGCAGGCAGCTGGGAAGGACCACTGAGAAACGCCTTCATCAGATGCAGGTTTCATGCAGGTTATGAAAGGGTGAAAAGAGCACTGGGCAAACAAAGAACAGCACAAATACCAAGGAGACCTGAAGGCTATAGTGTCCTTCAGCCAGTGGCTATTTAAAGACTCAGAATATTTAGAGAGTTTCTCATTTCCAGTCAGAAATCAAAGGATATTTCTAGAAACGTTCCTGCTTTTCAGACACTTGTCCAACAGTGGCTCACTTTAGTACAGAACTGGAACACCAAGAAAAGAAAAAAGCTTCTTAAGTAATGTCATTAATATGTCAACCAAAAGGCTGAGAAAATGGGCCTTACCATCCCATCTGTCACCACTGACCCTCCCAAAACCTCTCCCTGATCCCTGCTGTCCTTAACTTTGCCTCTTTACAGGGGTCACATACTTTGCAACTTTATAAATATTAATATTTTATAAAATGCCACACACTTCCACTATCAAAAATCGGGACCTTCTTAACGAACTCCTTGAAACCCCATCATGGAAAAACAAGCTGACACAGAGAACTGACACAGTGCTCTGAGATCCAGGCTCAGAGGCAAATCCCACCCCTTTCATTGCCCAAATCTGAAATGCCATGATGGAGAGCAGCTGCCCATGGGCACAAAGTGTGTCAGTGGCAAAGCAAGGACAGAACACCAGCCAAGCATATCCCAGCCACACTAGAAATGCTACCAGCAAGGGCAAGCTTTAGCAAGGATTAGATTTACATTTTTCACACCAGATCAGTACATTGGTTTTCCTTCTTTTTGAAGTGTTTCCTGTGCTCTCATGCATGGTGGAAAGAAGAGTCCTTTTTAGAGCTTCAATATAAAGGGAAGTGATCCTATCTATTTCAATGTCTTGAAATTTTCCACTTCTTCCTAAGACTTGATTTCTGCCACTGGCTTTTCGTCAACCTTCTCAGAATCACAATATTCACTACAAAGAGCTTTTTTCCAACAGAGATGATCAGGAACTGACAGGGTTTTGCAGTACACCTCCATTTTCATTTAAATGGATGGTTGTTGGTGAGGGACCCTCTTGTATGGAGAGCTATAAATGTGTCAGAATCTTTTTGAACATTAAGGCTCCAGCCTAGATTAATGAACTGATCAAGATGTGATGATCTGGGACTTAAAAGATTTTTCACACACGGAGCTTCTGAAAAACCCAAACAAACCCTATCAGCATGGCAGATCAGCCCAGCTCTCTGAGCAGCACACATACCACCGGAGCCCAGAGCTGTTTACCATGCTGGAGAAACCCGAAACCAGCACTTCTGCCGCAGAGGATACTGTAACATTCTCTGAACAACATTACAAGCCTATAAATACACTGCAAGGCTTCAGGGATCTTATTCTGAAAGCGCCTTAAGGGTTTGCAAAAGTAGAGATGCTCCCTCAGCTCTCCCCTTGTGACACAAAGCTTTCATCCCAGCTGTCTGCAGCCAGCTCCCTGCAGCTTGAAAAACACCAGGCTGATTCCCAAATTCAGTTATTACAGACTCAAGACTGCAACAGCACACACAGTTTACTCAAAGTTTACATTAAAGCTGAAGCAGAAGCTACACAAGAGACAGAAGAAGGGTAAGGCACCACTGTGTTACTACTGAAACTACTCACAGATCAATCAAAACCCCACAGAAAGACGATGTAGGGAGAAAACTCCTTCCAGAACTTGCATAAAACAGCCTGGAATGTGGGGGGGGGGGAAGCCTCTAAAAGGTCATGCACGACTCACAGGAAAAGCCTCCACTTAGACCTTTCCTGGATCTATGTGCAAACAAGTCCTCTGGCAATATTTCACCAAAACCAGCGCTCCAATTCATGGTGAGCACCACATGCCACTGCGCATGGTGGTGCCAAGGGGGCAGCCACATCTCAAAATCAGCAGTGACACTCCCCAGGATCCACCCATCCAAGACCATGGACTCCTGGGAAGGTTGAACATTTAGAGAACATAGAGTAGAAAACAAACCTTCACCTCTGGGTCACCAGTCAAAGGCGAGCTGTGAAGATTTGCCTGCTGCAATGCAGGGAAGGCTGCGTGAGTGACCCTCCCTTAATTAACTGGGACACGGGGCTGGCAGGGAAGCAGCTAATGCTCATGCCACATAATCCTCACCACACTTTTCCCAGATGGTTCTCGTTGCCTGTCTAGCATTGGACAGGCCAAGGGCAATGCCAGGTTCCCACAGACAGATGGAGAGATCAGCCCTGTCCTTGGTGGCTCCAGTCCTGCTGAACTGTTGGATCTGTTACTTTATAATGATGGTGGTTATGGTAACTATGCACAGCACTGGGCACTGATGAATGTTTCATAGCAGTTAACTTCATATAGCAATATTTAACCTTACTATATGCAGTGTGTCAGAGAAAGACCTTGTTTTATTGCATCATACCCTTATAAAGTCATTCCTTTGCTCCCAGTAACCATCATGACTAAATATCAAGCAGCAAAATGGTTCGGAAATTCTCAAGCTGTTCACCTGTGCACTAGTTAAAACGCACAGCTGGACTGACTTTCAAATGGCCACAGATGGTTTATGTCCCAAAGCAAGGGGTGACTTCACCAGTAAAACATGTGACAGCATCAGCACTTTGACAAATCTTACTACAAGCAAAACAACAACAAAGTCACTAAATGACCCTCACTCAAGTCTTTTCTTTGAACGGTGTTTTTCCTATGTGCCAAAATCATAAAAAAACAGCCACAACCTTCATTCTGTAGAGTCGGGTCCTGGGGACACAACAGTCCCTTGGGAAAGCTCATGTGAAAGGTAAATAACACTTTTTACATGTTTATTGCTGTGGAGAGAAGCAACCTCTCTAAATTTCCTAGGATTTGTCTCCCCATTTCCAAAAGCCTGCTACATCCACTCAGCCTATAATCACCACATGCCAAGCTCAGACACCAAGCCTACTAATGTGCTAATAAAAACTGCTAATAAAAGTTTTAGTCCCCTTAAGCTCTGCTAAGATTTTTACTGGAGATTTGAGGGTTCTACTTGTACGACTGGATACTAAAAACAGATGGGATCCACGCTGAGTTCCTAAACAACAGCCTTCACAGACCAAAATTTTATTAGAAACAGTAATGAATTACTTTTATTGCGGAATTCTATGCATCTACTTGCAGAGCTAAGATGTTGTCTTCAGTAACACTTGCTGGTTTGATAAAGTAAGTAAGCGCAATCTAATCCCATGGTTTCCATTAAGGGTTAACAATTTCACACAGCACGAGAGACAGACCAGGACTCAGGAATGCCTGTGTTCCCGTGCAGTTTGACTGCAGATTACCCCTCCTCACAGGAGGAATGACTCAGTTCACAGTGTCATTCCAGTCACAAACATTCTGGCTCTGTGCTTTCGCAAGACCATGGAATAGCCGGCACCTTCGGCAGCCAGGGAGGAAAGGAAGGCAGCAGCACAGAACGGGGCTGCTGCCACGGGAGCAGCCACAGCCACACACGCTGGCCTTATCTGCAGCTTCCAGAGACCAAATGCTGCCTGGAATTTTTTCCCAGCTGATACCAAAACACTGCGTAGCTCACTCCAGCCCGTGGCACCTGCTTTAGCAAGAGCTGTAAGAACCCCCAGGCAGGGTGCCACAGGGCCAGCCTTCCCCGTGCTCAGACCCAGCAGCGGGTGAGCAGGTGCCCGGGGAAGGGTCAGAAAGGGACGAGCTCGTCCCTGGGGTGTTCCTGCCAGCTCCCAGCAACCAGCCCCTCTCAGCTCCAAAGGAAAATGATATTAGCAAGTGTATTAACTCACTCCCTAAAAGTGAACTGGAAGAACTACACAGTTTCTCCTTTTGCTGTTTATAGACACTTGCCCCCACAGCTGAGTATGTATTTTGATTTGGCAGGTCTCTGCTTTGAAAGGGGAGAGATAATGACATTTTTAGTAGAGAACAGCCACTATGGTAGACTACTGCAACAGCTAGGATGCCTCCGCTTTTGGACAGATTGCTCTGGTTTCCTAAAGCAATTACTTCGCAATCTCTGTTTTCTGTTTTAGGTGTCAAACATGGTTGCTAATAATTACCTGAAGTGAGTGCAGCTTCCTTCTTGAGAATATTTGTATTCCTGATCAAGTCAGTTCTCCCATCCCAACACTAGGTTCATCTGAAATAAGGTGACAACAAACAAAGAGCTTCTCTGGCTCTGTAACAGACCTAAATATTTCACAACCATATCCAAATCCTTTGACTTAGTCCTTCCTTTCTAAAAGTTTCATATCCTCTAACCCAGAAAAGTAATTTTTGTGTTTTCAAGTGGCAAACCTGCTCCCTCCTCTACAACCCCTGCATTCAATTTTCTTTCTCAAAAGCTGTGTTTTTAAGAGCAAAAGCAAGTAGTTCATTCCTTTCACTGCTTCACGCTTTCCCACATCTGGCACACCACCAGCACATTTTCTATCCAAGTTCCCTCAACCTCCATCCTGTCAGGGACAGATGTTTACCAAGCAAACAGAAAGCTGGAGTAAGCTGTGCAGACACCCCTATGCAGGAGTTTATACAGGGAAACAGTGATACGTTCTTTGGACACTGTGCAGGACAAGCTAACACGAGAAGCATGACATGTAACATCCAGACCTTTGTGTGCTGCTAACAGACAAGCACATTTCAGAGCCGTTCCTGAATCCACAGCACAGCTTAGCAGGACCAGGACTTTGCTGTGCTGCCTCTCACTCAAATTCTGGGAGTTCTCCTGATGCACAGTTGTCACTGTAAATATTATTAACAGAGCTTGACTAGCCATGGCTAAGCTTACTCAGACTAAGGCTTCTACGTAAACATAGAGAAATTCATCAGGATGAGCAGAGACTGACCATCCAAGAACAAAACAAATTATATCATTCTTTGCTCTGGGAAACGTGGCAGCAGATAAAACCCCCATCCAATGACTGGCAGATCAGGAATGCAACAAGATCTTCCACTGTCCTCTTCCTGTTTGGCACTTCTTATCTAACAGCTGCCAGACCCACAAGCTCAGGTATTTCCTTTTTACCTGTTTTTTTTAAAGTTTTCCTTTTTATGTGCACGCCTTTCCTTTTTTACCTTGATCACTTCTGCCTCCGAAGTAATGGCTTTCAACAACTAACACAGGCTAAATCAAGTGTCACACCACAGGACCGAAAGCAAAAGCCTGCATGATAAAAAGATAATCAAGAGCAGTCATGGACTTCAAAGAAGAATCACAAAGACCTGAGAAGCTCTTCCACAATTCTTGCTCCATTTGGTCTCAGTCTCTTTGTGAATGGTGTGGATAGTGAGGACAAACAGAATAGAACAGATTTTAAAGCAGCCTAAAATCTACAAGATGCGGCAAGAAGAATTGAGCAGAACAGCCTGCGATGGCTCACATTCACATCAACATACAGTTACTAAATGCTGTGGGCCTGAGTTATTTTTAGGTCTATTGTGAAACCTCACATTCCAGCTGCTCCAAAGATACACCAGCACTACCACACAGGCCTGGGCTCTCTATCATCACCCTGGCTGGCTGGAGTGAGTCTAACCCTTGCCCTACATTAGAATTTTGGTGCCAAGGCAACCAAGTCCCTGGCACAGATGGGGCAATGTGGACAAGAAGAGTGTTTTGGACAAGCTCACATGGGCCGGGGAAGAGTTTGGCTGTTGGATACAGAAGTCACTCAGTTGCTGCAGCCTGGCCAGAGGTCTCCCAGCCATGCTGGCCAAGGTCACTTCAGCTGTCCTGTCCTTGAACTGCTGCAGGCAGAGCAGTTACTATGGGACCTTGAGGGAAGGGAGAGTAAACAAAGCAGCAGAGAGAAAGGAGGCCAGGATTTCGAGTAAACATCACATTCTAGAGAGTTCTGAAAACAATGAACTTGACAGATTCCAGAAGAAAACCTCCTTCGTGCCTCTGCAATGTTTGCTTGAATCTTGTTATGCAGACATGTCTCTCACAAATAACAAGCCTGCTGATCTCTGAGGAGTAACAGGCCCCAGTGGAAAGATCAGTGAAAAGAAAAGGCCTCGTGCTGCTTACTTGTGCTTCAGCAGATCTGTTCTAGGCAGCAGTACAAGCTGCAACACAAACTCCTCAGGACCAAACACTTGCACACCTTTCTTCCTCCGCTCCCTCCACCTGGCAGGACACAGGACTAAGGTCCTGCACTCACCACAGGAATTCTATTGGCACTAAAGGCTCTGCTGCTCACACAAGCTGTCAACAGACACCTCTGAGTATCTACATCAGCAGGACTCTCTGAGAACACCAGGGCAGAGACAGCACAGGACAAAGCTGGGAGGAGCAAACACCCCACAAAGAGGGTTCAGGCCAGGTCACACCTGCAAGCTGCCACCTACCCTGGATTTGCAAGACACAACCACGAACAATGCAGCTGCTATCTCACTTCCAAAACCAGTACCAGCAATCCTCTTTCTCAAGAATGGCAAACCTATTTCACAAGAGCAACGCTATCTGGATCTTCTCCTTACCCCCTCAGTCACCCTTCACGCTCCACTCTTCAATTCTTGTTCTCATTCACAAGCCAGCCCTAGGACAAGTAAGCCCCACCCAAAACCAGAGAAGACAAGACCACCTTTCATCTCCTGAGACACCATCCTTCATCTCCTGAGACACCATCCTTCATCTCCTGAGACGGAAGAAGCCCCTTCAAGCTCACACAGAAACAAAGCTGTAACAAGCATTAGACCCCTGTACTTAAACAAGGACAACTTTTCATGGACTAAGGGTGATCTCTTGGCCATTCTTCCTTGCTCCTTCAGTTGAAATCAGCCTCAACTCTCCTATTTCTGCTCTGAACTGTCCCCCCAGAATTCTGTTCTTTGTTCCCCAAATCACTGGGAGAATGCATACAGAAATATTGTTAATCTGCAATGAAACAAAGGCACAAACACCACGTATGTACTCTACCCATAAAGATATTCTCTGCTTGCTCTGGTGTGGTATAAATGAGCAATAACGACACCCCTGGAAATCCAGAAATCTCCTACTATAGAAAAAAAAAGTATTTATCTCTGTATGTAGGAAGACATTACCATATATAAAAAATAAAGTAAGAAAACGCATTAAATATAGCAAAAAAGACTGTATCCACTGCTTCCTTGCACTACACCATCAGCTAAACTAGAAGTAGAGAGATGAAAAGGTCTCTAACTGTGCATTACTGTTGTAGATAATGCGGTGCGAACACAAAACCAAGGATAAAAAGCTCTCTAACAAGTCATTAAAATTTAACAAGTCATTAAAATTTTTCTGCGCTTTTCAGGAAAAGTGATCAATTCATTAAGCAGCAGTGCATAGCTACTTAAACAGCTGAACCCTTTCCTCACACCATGGTACATCACGAACCGTGTCATGGCAAAGGGTTATCTGCAGGTCAGGAGTATTCTGGCCGAAACACCCAGACGTATCACTAATGGAAGTGAATCAGATTCTTTCACTAATACCCTGCTACACGATAATCCAAGCAGTGCCCTGCAAGCCCTTTCCATCTGGCATGCCACCTTTTCTTACGGTCCCAAAGGTGACAAAGCAGCCCTGAGAACCACTCCTAACACGGTGGGCTTTGTACCTACTTATACCTGGCAAATGGCCACGGTCTGGATAACCAGCCCGAGAAAGGAATCTCTTCCTGTGGTCCTTTCCAATCCCATTTTCTATTATCCACCTGATGTCAGGGCTGGACAGCCAACTAAAAATACTCATCTTTCACAAAGGTAGCTGCTGCTGAACTTGCTCTTAAGCAGCACTCAAGAGTTTCCATACCTTAGGGCACAAAGTGAAATCTGCTTAACAGGGACTGAATGGCAATTCCCCTGCAGCCATTCACACTACACAAAACAGCCAAGGTGTCACCCAGGCTCTCCTTAACGCTTGCTCCTCAGAGGCGTTAAGCCTGGAGGAGACTGATAAGAGATTGTCACAGGTATGGGAACGGCAGGAAGATAAAACACTAACCCCATCGAGTTCAAGCAACCTTCTGCTCAATCCAACAGTAGATTTAACACAGGGAGGCGGAGTCCAGCAATTGCAGCGCATCAAGCCGAGGCAGGAAAACACAAAAGGAGCCCTCCATTTCTGCTTGCTTGCAGAGTAAAGAGTTCCCAAACAGGCAGGGCCTTCCTGTTGCCTGGAGTGGCACATTCAGCTCCGGAACAAATCTCTCTCGAAGAAAGGGGTCATGTCTCCAATGGCTGTTAACCATTTGACAGCTCAGAGATGCTCACACCATTTAGACTTCCAAGCCCAACAGAACAGAAGGGTTTTCCAGATTCTCCAGAAGGCCATTATCAGCAGCACACTCAGGAATCCAGAGTGATGCTCCAGACATTAAAGGTTTTTTGGGGACTGCACGATGAGAGCAATGATGCCTCTCAGAACCACAGTCAGGGCAGGGAGCAGGTGCTTCTCAGGCAGTTCAGTGAAGGCCAAGGGCACTCAGCAGAGCACTGCCTTCCAGAAGCATTAGGACTGCACTTCAAATATCAGCCTGGTTTTATTACCCTGTAATTTGTATCTGTAGGGTTCCTCATCAGTTCAGCAGCTTTTCTAAGGGAGGAGTCAGTAAGCTGCACATCTTCTTCATCATCCCCTCCTAAATCTTTCTTCCATTTGTCCTCTTTATTTAGTTTGTAGCTGAATTGTCATCTTTGATAGGGCTTCCTTTTAGACTCCTATGTCAGCTCACTTCTAAACTTCATGCCTTTGTTTCCGCCTTCCAAAAAGGCCAGCACACACATCTGGGGCTCTGAAGTGCTGAGACTGTTTTGGTCATTTTCAGAAGGGAGAAACAGAGGAAGAAGCAGTAACTGATTTATCTAAGATCAACAGCCAAGAAACCAAGGGTTAGTGAAGAGCTTTGTGCCTGTGTGTCACTAAGTAAATAAGCTGTGGCAAACGCACACCGGAACATTTCCGATGGCGATGGCTGCTTTACTTACCAAGGGATGGCTACATTAACTACATCAGGAATGACACCAAGTCAACATGTTTTATGTTCAAAAACAACCAAAAATTACCTTCCAACTCCCACTTGAGCAAACAAACAAAAATTATTTGAAAAGATCATGTTCAGAACTTCTGTTCTGGTACTAAAACTATTAGAAGCAATTTCTGAAGAACCCTGCTTGTCCTAACCCCATTTTTCAAGCCTTCCTGCTTCAGAAACTGTGACAATAGTGTAACTCTAGCCTGCACTAAAAACAATCAGATTCAGGTTTTTCCATCACTGTCTGAAACACAAAGAACCAACTCTATTTTCTTTGGAGGCAACTGAAACAATTACTTTTCCTAATCATCTTCAAAATTGTTTTATGGACATGTTAAAGGTTTCCTTCCCAGAGTGAAAGGAAAATTGTATGAAAGCTGTAAAATATTTCTATAGCCATCAAAGACTTTAGAAAGCTTGTCTTTTTCCTCAGAAGTAGCTTAGAAGTTTTGTCTTTAAAGAGCTGTTTGTGCCAATGATATTAAGATATCAAAGGACAGATGAGGGAAACTGCAAATGCAATTAATTTCTGCATACAAAGAAAGGAAGTTGCAAGCATATAGCCTGTAGTCTGTTAATTAAAAATAAAATACCAGATTAAACCCAAACTGGTCCAGGTTTCTCAGCTGATAAGGTTTGTTGTTGTTGTTCTGTTTTAAAAAGACAACCCTTTCTCCCCAACAGCAAAAGGCAGCAGGGCAGCATGAGAAGAGCCCAACCAGGAACTCCAGATCTCCTGCTCCCATCTCACTCTTCAATCATCCACGACTTCCCTATCTGGGTGCATCCAGCTCATTCTCTCCTTTATCAGGCACACCCTCATCAAGTGCTTCCTATCTAACTCTCCCATCACAGATCAAAGCACGGGGAATAAACACTGGACTTTTCCGACTCCAGCCACACCTTCCATCATCTACCCTTAGTTTCCACATATTCTTCCCTTTCATTCCTATTTCTCCTGCCCTGAACAGCATTACACCAACATCCTCTTTTCTCCCCAACTCACCGTGATCATTTACCTCTGTCCTTTTATTCAGATCTCCTCTAAGTACAACTCCAACCTCTTTTCTTCTCCAGAGCCCCACCACCATTAGAGACTTCCCCTTCCTTGCTGCCATTCCATCCATCCCTGCTGCTGGGTGTTTCCTCACTCACACGGGTTCATTGAGTTTGTAAGCCGGGCTCAAACCCCCCCAGTCAGCTGAGACATCCTTTGTTTGACTCGAACTTTGCGGTATCTTCTTTTTTCCTTCCTGTTTCCATCCCTGTGGCCTCTGCCAACACCATCCAGCTCATCGTGTGGCTTTATCTCGGCCCTTCTAATTCACTCAGTGCACTCCTCAAGGATCCTCTTAATTTTACTCCACATCTCAGTGAGCTTCCAGCCTCATTCCTTTCTTTTCCTTTTAACTCTTCCTGCTTTAACAACAGATCTCTGAGCGCTGTTACTAGGGGGAAAATTCCACCCACCCATTACAACTTGAAGAGTTCACTCTCTCCTTCAAGCCTGTCCAAATGCCTCTGACATCCCAGAAATGCCCAGCCTTCAGCTCAAAATGGCCACAAAGCTCCCTTTATTCCTCCCCATCCCTTCCCAGCTTGCGGCATCACTAGATACCCTTTTGTTTGATTAAGACTAATCATAGCTTAAGGACACACAGTCAGATAAGCAGCTGCTCAAGTGACTGAATATCGACTCTGCTTTCCAAAAGAATGGAAATTTTTTTTCCCCACATGGGAAAGTAACAAGAATGGTTCAGTGACCTACTAAAGGGGTGTGTCGAAAAACATGAGTAAAGCCAAGACCTGAATTTTGGGTTTCTTGGCTTTGATTCCTCTTGCCACTCAGCAGAAGGAAATAGAAATGGGTAAGGGGGGGGAAAAACTGGAAATCAACGTGTTAATTTCCGCTGCCATTCAAAGCACATCAGAATCATGCAGCACAAAATCTTCACTAAAGATAATGCCAAATCTCAAAGTTCAGCCAATTTTTTTCAGATCATGCAAAAGTTCTTGAGAACTGGCAGTCTGAGGACAAACTAGCTCCCTCTTCCCTATTTCAGCAACCCATCAAAAATGATGATTATGAAATCCATGCTGTATTTAAGCCAGAAAATAACATCTGTTTACTGAGTAAAAACACAAGATGAGAACTACAACAAAACATGTTGATTAAATGGTAAATCAAGAGATGGTAACAATGTGCTTTTTAAATGAAAAAATTTGACTACTGTGCCTCACACATCTATAGTAACACCCTGCACAACCAGGTCCACAGAAACCAGTCTGCAGAGACACCAAAACAGCCAGGAGCAAAACAAACAAAATTGTCCCTGTACCTAAACCTCTGTCTACAGAATTTGTCTGTTCTTCCTGCAGTCATTTGTAGCCCTGAAGACACCAAAACCTTAATTTGAACCAAGGCCTTCTCATACTACCACTACTAAATGTTTACTTTGGCAAAGAAAGGTGTCTCTGAGACAAGGGCAGCTCAGCAACGTTTCTGCAAACCATCCTGAGGTTCAAGGTTGTCAAGGTGGAACTTCAAAGTGCATCTTAAGCAGAGCTTAAAAGCTTGTGACTATATCAAGCATTTGACATAAGCAGAGTAAGAGGCTCAGTACCAATGTCCTGATTCATACAGCATCCTTGCTGTGGAGGGACCCTTACCATGGTCAAAAAATTCTTGTAACAGCAACTCTGCTCAAGCCTGGCTAAATTCAGAAGTGAATATAGGTGTTTTTATCAGAGTCGTTTCTACAAGCAGCATGTGAAATATGTAACTAAATTCTGGAGGTTTTTAATCTCCAAGTGCTATCAGCACGGCTGAGAACTTCCCCAAACACATGCTGCCCTAACAAAGAATGTGGGGCAAAGGTGCTCTGGAAACAAGCTGACCCCTAACATCAGTCCACCGAGGAAGGGAATATTTTTGGCTTACATCTACGTGAAGTGAAGGAGTCATATTGCTAAAGAGGAGAGATGAAATCTAGAAATGACCTGGCAAGCTGTTCACAAAGCAGCCTTTGTCCCAGTTCCCAGACCCCACTCTCCTGCTGCGTGCAGCTTTAGCAAGCAGGATCCAGAGGGTTTTGGACAAGGATCTCACGCCAACGTTAACACTCTTACCTCAAGCACAACACCTGGCATGTTCCTTAAGCTCTTATTAAGAGGTGAGAGAACTCTGAGGCTATTTAAGAATAAATGAGCCCACAAAGTCATTTTCATCTACCCTACCATGCCCTACGCTAAGATAAGCAATGACTGATATAATAATATATAACAGTGAAAAGAACACCACCCAGTGTGAGCAGTATCATTAATAATTCCTACAATAAAACCTGTGATTTGTTTACAGACTGTACATGACCACACACACCTGAGGAGCCCCCTCTCTCCACTGCAGGATTGTCTCCCCAGCACTGCACAAGAAGGGAATCTTCATACACAGAATTAATTATTTACATGGTCTCAGAGCCTCACCAACCTCTTATTTATTTACAGGGCATATATACAACACACTGGCTGAGTACAACTGAAATTTGCATTGTCACCTATCCATTTTAAACCCAGAGAAAATAAAGAATCATTTTAAATCTACTTTTTCCAGGAGTAATATACTGTATTTCCTATTCCCTGCAATAATTACATTAGTCATTTCAGCAGGATTTACCTCTCTACCCTAGAGATAAACTAGCACAAGGTCACTGATTCCCAACAGGCATTTTTCAGAGCTCCACATGCAGGTCAGAGAAGTCCCTATGTCTGGTTTTGAACCTTAAACTATGCATCATTCTTCCCAAAGCAGAGCTTTCCACAGGGAAGTCCAATGTCCCATATTCCAGACTGTTAGGGCAATAAATGGTTTACAGTGCCCTTTTGTAAAGCAGAGTTTTTCACCTCACAGAAGTCTTCAGCCTGCATTCTACACGGAGCTGAACATGATTCTTCCACTGGAGACAAGAAGTCTCCAAAACAAAGAGAAAAAATTCTTCTGTCCCAATCTCTGGGAAAAAAAAAACCTTCATGATATGAGGTTGTTGGAACATTTCTGAATACAGTTCAGCTTTGGGAAGTTATTTCTGGGTAATGTAATTATTTGGATAATGGTAAAGTTATTAGAGGGCTTTACTAAATTAAATATCAAGATGACATAACATTTTACTTAATTCTGCATATTGTAGGTCATGTAACCAGGAGCACAGTTCCTCATTAGAACGAGCAGTGTCAAAGGTCTTTCTCATTTCGAGAAGCACGGTTTTTTTAAGATCTTTTTGCCCTTAAAGTGGCCTGCCTGCAACAGGTCAGTTCTAGCTACCTACATGTCAAGGTCTGCAAGGTCACACTGGTTTAAAACGCTGAGATGAAGGGGCTGAAAGTGGAAAAAACAATGTTCTTTTACCTCTGCCAGTGTGGTACAGCTCCCGTAATCAATCTCATCAGAAAAACAAGTGACATTTAGATAAAGTACAGCCCGCGTGACACCTGTTGTAAAGCCCAGCGTTTATAAGTTACTTATTAATTTAAAAAATTGTTTTAATCTCCTCATTGTACAGAGCAGTATGCTATAGGCATATTTTCCCCTCTGGAATGGCTTATCTGAAATGAGACTTTTCAAGCTGTGCAACTGGATATGTGACTGAAACAGCTGTGATGAAAATTAGAACCACGTTGGTTTGTACTGCTCAAAGGCATGAGGGAGTCACGTCCCCGTTGCTCAGAAACAACTTTTTTTATCATAAAAAGTTTGACCGCACAAAGCCGAACTCAAAAAAATTTATAGCACAATTAACAGAGCCCAGGTTACACCACGCATCCGTGATCCAGCATAAATGTGGTCACTTCCAAACAAACTACCCGAGGTAATGACCCAGGTAATGACCGAGGTAATCTAGAAAAACTTTGCTTTCTAGTCCATCGGCAAAGCTAATGGATACCACACATTTTACCGGTTCTCTTTAAAACTTTAAACACTGAAATACCAGCAAGGAGTGTCATGTGTAAATAAATATTACACAGAGAGCCCCGTTACAGCAGCTTCTTTGGGTTTGTGTTTAACACGGCTGCATCGCCCAGCTCTGCAGTCAGCTCACATCCTCAGCACAGCAAAAGCCACAGGTCTCCTTTCTGTGTTACAGTTTTTGCTGTTGGTTTTCACACCCCCAGCTCTTTTCTAGAGTGAATTTCTATCCAGCAAAGGCAGCACGGAAAACATTAACATAGAATCTGTGTGTTTTGTCAGTGCTGGATCTGACAGACAATAATGAGGAAGGTACAGCTGAGGCAACAGCCAGGAAAGGATCCCCATAAACCAACCACGATCAAATCCAACCTGAGGAGGATGCAGACACCTACAACCTACAGGCTCAATCATTCATTAAAAAGACATCATTTCTCGTTTCACAGCCACGTTCCTCACGTCAAATCAGACTTTCCAGAATTACCTTAACCCTTTTTAGACCCAAGTTTACAGTTGGTTTGTTTGGCAGATTTAAAAATTGATTCCCAAAGATGCTGAGCAAGCAGGCTGAAGACAGGCAGGATGCTTCAGGGCTGCAACTCAGCAAGCCCTAAGGTACCCAAGGACAGAAGCATTAAGAACGTGCTTTTCTTTGGCAGCCTCTAAGAAGATATTTTCTGCACATTGCCTCACGCCACCACCAGCAAGCAGGATAAAATTATTTCCTCTGAAATAAATTTGGTGCTCAATTTATTCACCTACATCAGAGCTCAGTATCGTCAATTAGTGTAACAGAATTACTCCCTTGCACTAGCTGTGATCCTGCATTTCAAAAATCCCAAGGACACACCAGTGGAAGCAGAAATACAACAAAGGTGATAGAGGCCGAGGAGCAGATGCACATGAGCAGTTCAGTTCTGTCCTTCATAATAAATGTGGTTCCTTTGCAAGTTCCTCCCAGCTTGGACAAAAAAGGCAGATTGATTAAATTTTAGATAAGGCTTACATTTTTATTTATTTCGTAAATGCAAAGTACTTATGTCCACTGTTGCACACACATTATCTGTGGTTCGGTCTCTTGCCAATAACTAATAACATGCTTGGCCAACATTATCAAAATTTTAAGATTAACTTACATTACATCTTCTCGCTACCGCACAGAACAGATAGTTCTATTGTTTCCTCTTCATTGAGCAATACTTAAATAGAGGAATTTAGGGTAGGCAAAGTTAATTTTCTTTTAGCAAGCTAACGTGGTTCCTATAGATGAAAATAAATATTTCTGTTGATATGCCAAGAGGCATTTTCCATCAACCCTTTTAATCAACTTCCAAAATACGCTCAGTAGAGAACATCAGATTGGATCCGGTTTCTGCTATATCACACGGAACAAAAGAGCAGACACACATCTTTCCAAAACACTTCTATTCCACAGCTCTGCCTCCATTTTGGATGACAGACAAAGGGGGGATAAATGTGAATATAACGCCTTATAGAAGAGATGAAAAGCACAACTGAAGTCTGAGCAAAAGGTGCAGATAAACCCAGGAAGTGCTGCTGCCAGCTGCAGCCACCACAGGAACAAAGGAAACAGCGACGGAGCCCGCTTGCTTGACTTCGTTATAAAAATAAAATTTGGGGAGGGGAAAAAGGAAAATTGGCCGGGTTTCACATCGAGCGGGGCACTTTGCCCTTTAAGGGTTTCTGCTTAGCACTAGAGGCTTCCATGCGCTCCCCGCCTGGCCGCGGGATGCTGAGGGCTTCCAGCGGCACCAGCAGCCAGCCGGGGCGAGCCGGGACCCCAGCCCTCAGCCCTCATGGCGAGGGGGGCGGCGACAGCCCCCCGCTCACCCCAACCACGGCCCTCAGGCCTGCGGGGAAGCGCCCGCCGGGACCCCCAAGTTCGCTGAAAACAAAAGCGGCACCGAACCCCCGCGTGTGGGTCGGGTCGGGCCGGGCCGGGGGGTCCCCGCTCGGCTGCGCCCCCGCCCCTCACACGGCCCCGGGCCCCGGCGCGGTCCCCCCGCCCAGCCCAGCCGGGCACTCGCCCCCGGGGCCGCTCGGCCCCCGGCGGTACCTGTAGGCCAGGGACATGCACTCGAAGAGCTTCGTGAGGGACGCGTCGATGCTGAGGCGGCCGCCGGCGCCGCCGCCGCCGCGGGCCGCCCCGAACTGGTAGGTCTGGCAGGTCTGCTCGTTGACCGTGTCGAAGTCGTAGCCCTTCTTGGGCGGGTGCTCGCTGTGCGGCGACGAGACCATGAAGTGCCCCGAGTGGATGATCTGCGGGCCCGGCGGCTGCCCCCGCCGCGGCCCGCACCGCCGCCCCCCGCCCGGTGACGCTCCGCCATCGTCCGTGTCCGACGAGTCCTCGTCGGGCTCCGTGCGGGGGGACAGCGGCCCCGCCGCCCCGAGCAGCCGCGCCGGCCGCATGAACACGTCGGCGGCCATGGCCCCGCTGCCGCCGCGGCCGAGCCCGCGCCCGCTCTGCGCCGCCACCGCCCCGCTCCGCC